>VYZM01023518.1:378976-433359 GCA_013398915.1 Dromas ardeola
CGGCGCTTCCAGGCCTCGGCCCGCCTCCTGCCCGAGCGGCGCGGCCGCGGGGGCCCTCCACAGGCCCGGCGGAGTCGGTGCGGCCGGCATCGGGCCGCCGACCGCCCTCCCGCGGCTGTCAGCTCCGGGCCGGGCCTGAGGGAGCGCTGCGAGCAGGGGCTGCTCCGGCCTGGCCCTGCGAGCCCTACCAGGCCGGGGAGAAGCCTTAACGCGGCTCCACACTCCCCCTGTCACCCGCCCTCAGTACCCGGACCCCCGTTGGCTCATGTTCCCATTTATTCCTGCCCTGGGGAGACCGTTGAACCCGCAAAATGGCCCCCTCCCCTCACACAAAATGGCCCCTCCCAGGGATGCGAAAGGCCTAGGGGTTACCCAAAGGTGTTAGCCAGGCCTGGGGGGAGGCCCTGCGTGGAAATAAAAACGAGTGGCTGGTTGAAAACCTTGAGAACTGGGGGGCTGCACAAGTGTTTTCATTTTCAAACACAAAGTTTTGGAAATGGGGTTTATCCAGGCCAGTCTCAGAGACCTGAGGCGTCAGGGGGCTGAAGGAAATGGTGGGCACTGTGAGGTGATGCCAGGCAGCTGCTAATTTCCCTCAGTGGTGGGGAAGGAATAACGACGGTTTGGCTTGTTATGTGGTGTTTCACGCAGATGCTGAGCCCAGGTAGAATTTCTGGAAAAACGCCAACTTTGCACACATAACCAGCATGTACACTGTAAATATCAGTTCAAATACATCTCTGAGCTGTGAGTTTCCTTTCATCCCCCTGCGCTTCAAAATTGCCGTTGTCATTGTTTCTCACTCCCAGGGAAGAAGTACAATCACTATATTTTTCACTGAATTCCCACAAAAACCTGCGTTGCCTAGAAGCAGCGTGGTTTTCACCACTGTCCAAACCACCCCCTAATCCCAAACCAGCGCAGATACCCACCGAAGGTACAGCTCAATGCCGACCAAATTAACCCAAACACCCAGTACGAGCCATGGAAATTGCAGGATGGATCCTAGCCTTTGAACGTCCGCCTACACTCGAACCTCAGGTCTTGGAAACACAGCCCCAAAGCACAAAGGGAAGAGCTGGGAAAATATTTTGAGGTTGCAGACAATGTACATCCTGACCAGCATTTTGTTGGTGTGCTCGTTCCGAAAACATTGCAGTTACAACTAAAGCTGCAGCGTGTCAATGTTTATGCGCAGGAAGCGAACAGAAAGCTACGGAGAGACCAGGTCAAGTGAGTGGGGCAGTTTCTCAGCCAATGTAAGATGCAGGAGCTCTGCCGAGTTCCCTGGCGCTACACACAAGCTAGGAAGTCTCCCTGCTGCTTCTTGATCGTTAACCTCAAAAAGATACCAGTGTGTGAAAACACATCCCCTCCTGATGTCCACAGGAGGTTGGTCACCAATTCCTCTGGGGGCAGATCGTCTTCTAACTCTTTTTAGGGGGACTTTGAAATGAAGAAGGCTGCATCTTTGTGAAACTCTTGAAGTCTTCACCAGGCATCGGTTTACTGTGGGAGCAAGGAGTCATCCACCTCCTGCACATCCTGTTCCACCTGCCCCCGTTTGTATTGGCCTTTTCGGTGATGCATCTTTCGTGGTTATGTCCATATCTGAGTGTGCAGAGATCCTCAGCTCTGTGAGCTCAAATTGCAGTCTCGAAACTTCATTTTCCATATTTCTGTGTGTAGTTTCAGATGTTCGGGGTCACTTGGAGATAGCCACCACATGGGGAACTGCGTGGGGTAGAACATTCTTGGTGTGAGTTCTTTGATCTCTTGAACTATACAGTCTGGTTTCTCATGGTTTATGTGAAAAAAGAGGCTGAAAGGACACAGAAAACTTTGCACTGTACTTTGAGAATACAAAGCGCAATATAAGCATGAAACAGGGCATGAAATTCTCAGGGATAAATATACCCCTGCTCCACCACGGTGTAGAAATCCTGCTGTAGCAATGATGGTAACTGTTAAGAGATGCATCTTCCTTGAAGGGATCTGATGGACACCTTGACTGTATAGATGAGAATAAAGGTTGTGCCATGAGAGCACCAATGCCCCAAAACATGAATTTAAGACTCCAGAACTGTCTAAGGTGAGCTCTGTCCACAGGCCTCCCATCACCCTGAAGGGGAAAGGCCGCTCCACATTCCCACACAGCATGCACGGATGTACTCCTACACGTTCACACAAACATCTTCACCCAGCTGGCAGACAGATGTGTGCTCCCAAACAGGGCCGAGTTCAGGCGCGCACACACATGCTCCCACGCACAGATGTCCTCACACTCTCATTTCTGTTATGTCTCAGGTTTTGTTTCCGCTTTGTTTTGAGAAACACAGCATAAGCTCGACTTTGCCTGTGTTTGCACATTCTGTTCTACTGCTCTGAAGTCGTCCTATACTGTTATATCTGGCAGCCCGTCTCCAGTTCTGACCTATACAAAGAGCACGTGGTTTTGCTCTGTTATTTTTTTATAGTCTGGAATATGCTCATTCAACAGGATGGTAAATCCAGCTGTATCAGCAAAGTAAAGAATAACAGGCATGAAAGCTTCAGAAAAGACTCAAAAGCTTTTTCCCACAAGTCTTCTTTGTGCTCTGACACTTGATTTATTTTTCCCTTGTTAGTGCTTTCTGAAGCCAGTAGCAAGGAAGGAATTAATGACACAGATTAAGCGGCAGGACATGCTGACAGCACAGTAACTAAATCAACCAAAAATGGATTGCAATTCTAGGATGAGCTGGTGTGTTACTGCCACTATACTGCCACTGGCTTTATAGAAAGATGAGAATGAAGATAAACCCTGTAAGCAGAGATAACTGTGGGGCTGCTGAGTGGGGACCACTTCAACCGTCCTGGGATGCACCGCAATGGGATTTTGGTGTAGGCCTGTGGAGCGAGAGGAGAGCGCTGCAAGGGAACACAAAATGACACCAGCATAGCACCCGGGAACACCAGTGTGTTGGAGAAGATTTTGGAAGTTTGTTGGGAGGACGGACAGCTGGATTCAGCAGGCTGAGGGCTCCGAGTGCCGCACGTGCCCTGAGACACATCAGGATGCCCAGGAAAAATTACTTCCTTTAAATGCTCTGTGGTGTATAACTCATGCAGGAGAGCTTCACGTAACAAGTCAAAAACCAGATCCCCCAGTCTCCTTCAGGCTCAGACTGCAATTTTCCTCCTCTGCACATGTAAAGTTGGGAGGAGAAAATCACAAAAATCACCAAAAAATGCCGCCTTGGTCTCTGGTGACAGTGTTTCAAAATCAGTTACCTCCAAAGGCAAATACAGCTGAGGGTCAAGGAAGGGCATATGCATAGCCAAGGCTCATTTTGGAAAAAGTCCCTCGTATCAGAAAGTCTGGGGCTTTATCCTGGCTGTGCTCACAGTCCAGCAGAGGCCCCTCGGCCCTTGCTGATGCTTGTAGCACCTGAAATTGGATTCAGACCAGGCAGGCGGCTGCTGCAAGTCAGCAGCAGTACTGTGCCCCATTCAGGCTCATTTATAACCAGAAGCTGATAATATCTCATGGCCATTCAATTGGCTTCCTGAATTTTCTGTTTTGAAATTGGTGCTTTAATATCTTGAAAACAGAGGAAGCAGAGGAAGGCAGAGGCTTCCCTGGAGGGAAGTACAAAGCGTGGCTTTATTCAGATACAGATCCCAAAGGACATCAATCTAAATCTATCAGCAAATTGTCACACTTGAAGCCACAAATCCTCAGTGAATCTGTGAAAACCCTTACTTTTGCCATTCCAGTGTGACTTCATTGGGTTTTCTGTGTTTTTAAAAAGAAAACTGCAGAGAAAGAATTAGAAAAGCAAGACAGAGCAGGAGAGTGGCTTAGAAAGTCCCATTTCTGATCATTAATAATGGTGCAGCAATCTTACGTATTCTAGATAAGGATGTTACAGCGCTCTGGTGTTATAGCACTAATTATTAACATCAGTACCAGTAATAATGAAGATGGCAGCTCCAGTTAACGTATAGAAAACACCTGCAGGTGAAAAAAAACACAGACATGGTAAAATAAATTCTCACCTGAATCCACCACCGATCTACAACAAATAAGTAAGAATGTCTCCACCACTGACCCAGAGCAAAAGAGCATGCCTCTCCCCGCTCTGAGCTCAGGCTTTAAAGGCAGATGCTTCCATCTAAGCACTAAAATGGGCAGCTAATGCCTACAATAGTAAGTTTGTTTTTGACATCAAAGTGAGCCCCTCCACACCATATTTCTGCACGTATGAAGCTTGCCCAGCCTGGCTGTGCTTGCTTCATTTTTAATGAATTTGCTCACAGTCAAAGTGCCCGGACGAGAAGCGTGGCAGGTACAGAGCAGGAAGCATTAATATGTATTTCCTGCTGTAATGTTTCATTCTTCAGCATCACACCAGGCTCATTTGTGGAAGATCGCTCTTGGTCTGAAAACAAGGTCATTTTGCACAAGCACCGGTTCTAGCCTTGAATGTGAAATAGAGGAGCCTTCTCAGGGTAGTAAAATATCCAGCTCAGTGATAAGGCTGATCAGCATTTTAAGGGTGTCTGTGTTTTGGGAAAATTATATGCTTTCTGATTTGTGTAAAACAGCTGAAACTGCCGACAAGGGTGAGGAGTGACTCCTGATTGCCTTGTACTGCCAAGGGGTCCTGTTGATGGGGCACGCACCTTCCCTTCCAGCGAGCAGCGCAAGACTGCGAAATTATTTCAGCTGTTCATTCTGAACAGCTGCCACATGAGAAAGGTCTGCTCCCACCGCTTACTGAACATGTCTTTCCAATTTACCACCAAGCTGATAAGCACCAGAATCCAGAAATTCTTTTCAAAGAAAGGTTCTGCTAACTTAATACAATGACACGTGCACACACACATATATGAGTAAGCACAGGAGGACAGGACTCTTAGAGGATTTAACATTTTCATGCTATTTAAGTCAGCCTCTGCAAACTTCCTCGTAAAGCAGCCGAATTCTTCTGAACGTGTCACTGCCTTCTTTTGCTTGTCCTTTTTCAGACATCGCGGATTGCTGCAGGGACTGGTCTTTGCCTCCGTGATTTCATCAGAGCAGCTTTGATGGTGGTATTTCAAGTGTGTGCAGTGTCCACGGTGTCACTGAGCCATGGCAGCATTTACCAGCCCAGCCTTGAAGCTGCTCCTGATTAAAATGCTGCAGCAGCTGCACAGAAAATCTCTGTCCAGCTATTGTCACGTCTTTCTCTGACATTGGCCCCCATCAATCTGTTTGAGTCAGCGTGCCAGTTCCCAGAATGACGATGAGAAAGCAGAAATCTTAGACTGACTTTATGTCTGTCCTGGATCTTCATTAATTAGGCTAGTGAACCATTAATTAGGCTACCTAAGCTTCTTTAGAGATGCTTAATCTTCACAGGGTTCACAATATCAGGGATGGAGTCTGGCTGATACCAGCTGACACTTTTTCCTTACCCGTGATCAGGCTCTATTCCTATTTTATTTATGAGCATGTTTAGATGTTTTTCCACTCATTTATGTACCAAGGTGATGCAGAAGCCAATCTTTGCCAACCATTGGCATCTTAAATGCCAGTGTCATTGCCCAGGTCCCTGGCTCACCTTGTCCTAGGGTCAGGGGTTTGTAGAGAAATTGGATCCAAGTGCACAATTTGGGGCTCAGCCACATTCACAGCACCCCGGGTATCTTTGAATCCACTTTGTCGTTTCTAAAGAGAAGTATAAATAATTGGGTGAATCGGGTAGAAAAGAAGTGAGTAAAAGGAAACCCCAGAAAGCCTGGGATGAGAAATGAGGTCCGACTAGGAAAGGTCACATTGCTCATAAGAGCAAAGCATCCAAAAATACCTTAAAATCCCCTGCCCTTCTGTACACCACCATTTTTTCCCCCCTCATTATTCAAATTCTAAGTCTGATGCAACCCAGACTGGAATGTAGTAAGACTTGTAATGGCTTTCGTGTCCCACCAGATGTCAGCTCCTCTGCAGAGAAGGGCCCTGAGCCGGCTCCCACCGCACCATGGTGCAAGAATTGCCGAGACGTTGCATCATCTGCGGAGGTGCAGAGCTCTTGCTGGTGGGAAGTGGATAACCAAGCCCAGGGCCAGGCTTGGGGATGCCAGGGGAAAAGCAGCGCGATGTATTCAGGTGAACGGAGGTTGTTTAGGTGAAGAAATCCTCTGTATTTCAGTTTGGCCAGCTTTCACTGATTCAGGTAGTGCCTCCCCTTCTTAAGTCCTCAGGAATTAGGTGACAAAGAAAGCGGTTCCTGCGGGAGCTCAGTATTAATCCGATGTTTTTGCTTGCCTGAGAACAAGTCCAAGCACATTTGTTTCACCCAGGGAGACTTACTCTGCCGTGAGGTGCCTGAACAGCCCACGCTTAGTTATTGAGATACACCATCTACGGAGCCGGAGCGTGCAGTGGGGCTTCCAGGTGATACTTTCTCTTGGATGCAAAGGACTGGCCACTGCATACGGTTATCGGTCCTGTTTTCCCTCGGTAGGCAGATACAAGTTTACTTAAAAATAATCAGTGCTCTATTAACACGTAGCCAACACTCAGTTCCCATTACAAACGCCTTCATCACAGGGGCTCAGAATATTTTAGAGGAGAGGAGTGTTTCATTTTAATGGAGAAGGAAACAGCAGCATCATGAGGCAAATGATATCCCCAGTACTATAAAGGCAGGCTGTGGCAGAGCAGGGTGTAGTATCTCGCCTGGCTTTTGTTGCAATCACCAGGCTAGATACAATGCTCTCATTCAAGTGCTCTCAAGCACCAATTTTCCTCCATCATTGTCATTCCTAAGGGAGCACATCAACCTGGTGCCTCGCTCAGCTTGCTCTCAAGGGGAGAGACCTTGTAGTGATCTCGTGGCAGGCAGGGTGAGGAGGCTGGCTTATATATTAGCAGAGAAAGGTTTCATTTAGACATTAGAGAAAACTTACTGACTGCCAGGGTAGTGAGACATGAGGACAGACTGCCTGGGGTGGCTGTGAAATTTCCAAAGACATGTCTAAAACCCTGTGAGGCCAATGTTGGCCAAAGATAGTTGGAGCGAGTCGACCTGCCTTGCAGCGAGAGTGGACAGGATTGTTTCTCACTGTTCTCCCATGCCAAACAATTTTTTACAGCTGAGGAGGTAAAGGACAGGGACTGACCCTTAGTGTTTGTTTTTTACCTACCTCAGCCCTGGTAACAGTGACATTGATGAAATTAATTCGGTTTTATCTTCACAAAAAGCCACTGATCCCGTCCTGATGGGTGAGTAGGTTTTTCCACAACTGATTGGCATTTGCTTTTCCTGGTAGTGCTGTGACAGCTATTGGGATCAGATTATCTACTTACTGCTGTACCTGCTGCTGTCACCTTGATTCGACAAGGCTTTACCAGTCTGAGCAATGCACTGTGGAGGGATTTGGTATGCTCTGCTCCAGTTCCGTCTGGTTTTGTTAGCCCCTCAGTAAAGATAGCTCCATACATCCCTTATCGTGCTAAACATTTACCCTCAGGAAACAATGACCCTGGCAAGATTCCTTGTGGTTTTGCAAAAGAAAAGAAAATATTTGTTCATTCTCAATGGCTTAAAAAGGTACGCTTGGGTATATTAAGAACTTTTGTGAGCAGAAATGTTCTCCTAAAGCATTTGCCTTTAGCAGAAGGAGCTGCTGTAGTGGGGTCTGTGCTTTGGTGGGATTGTGCTCGTTGTGGTGGGTATGAGAAACCGTGCATGGAGCAGGAGACATGGGAGACGCGTGCTCCATGGTTGCAATTATATTGAGTTGCCGCTTTCTCACCCTTCCCTGTGAACCCCCCAAAACTCAGCAAATGCTCTGAAGTTGGTTATCAATTTAGGGGTCATGAAAAAGTAGTTAAAAGTTTCTTTTTTCCTTCCAGCAGAACACCATGTGTCATCTACAAAGCCCACCACCGTATCACTGTACTGTTCTCCTGCATTAACTGGTTGGATAGAGTCATACCCTAGCAATTAGTATCATTTAGTTTCTAAGAGATGATATCACATCCACTTCGGAACATGTTTCAGGGTGTTTTTATAGACATGATGTAATAGGTGATTGTCCCGTATCTGTCTTATCCATCACTGACTCGCTTTTTAAAGAAAAGGTTTAATTTTACCCTCAAGCTGTGGTCCTAGTGAAAATAATATCCGTTAACAGTTTTTCTATCTCTGTAACGTGTACTGTTTCCTCTCAGAAATAACCGTCTTAGTTTCCTGACCTGTGATGTCATTTCTCTTTCTAGAAAAGAAAGAGTCACACAGCAAGGCAAAAACCAGATCTTGGCGATATGTCACAGCGGGCTTTTTTCTGTGCTGTTTGAACGGAAAGCATAGCTTTATTATTAAGATAACCACGTGAAAAACAATCTGACATGCCACACATGATCCCATTCTGCTGATGAAGCAGATGGGAATTAGGTCCCATTTGAAAACCAATATTTACTCTGATAGCTGCTGCTTGCTTTGCAGCACTGTCTGGCAAGGATCAGGAGTGTAAACTGGGTTTCTATGGTGGCTGTTGACACTCGTGCCAGCTTCACGCTTTCCCACAAGATAAACTGTCACATTACGGGACCAAAGTGAGAAGCAACCCAGCCGCACAAGGGAGGGAGCGGGATCATGGCCGGGTGCCTGGGACCGGTGGGCTGCAGGGTGCCCCTTCTGGTGCCATTGCTCTTGCTCAGGCTGTCCACACACCAGGCAGCGGGAGTGGTGGGTTATACTCCTGTGCAAAGGGCCAACTCGGATCAGAGGGCTGGAGCATCTCTGCGATGAAGACAAGCTGAGAGAGTTGGGGTTGTTCAGCCCGGAGAAGAGAAGGCTCTGGGGAGACCTTATAGCAGCCTTCCAGTACCTAAAGGGGGCTATAGGAAAGATGGGGAGGGACTCTTTATCAGGGAGTGGAGTGACAGGACGAGGGGTAACAGTTTTAAACTGAAGAAGCGGAGATTTAGATTAAATATTAGGAAGAAATTCTTTCCTGTGAGGGTGGTGAGGCACTGGAACAGGTTGCCCAGAGAAGCTGTGGATGCCCCATCCCTGGAGGCGTTCAAGGCCAGGCTGGATGGGGCTTTGAGCAACCTGGTCTGGTGGGAGGTGTCCCTGCCCACGGCAGGGGGGTTGGAATGAGATGATCTTTAAGGTCCCTTCCAACCTAAACCATTCTGTGATTCTATGATTCTGTAATACAATCGCCATTTCCTGCTCTCCAGGTACAAAGTGACAGACCAGGACAGGCACCAGGAGAGAGAGCAGGACACTGGGGATGTATTTGTGCAATGCCAGCTGCAGAAGCTGCCCATTCCCTTCTGCTGCCTTCATGGACAGGCTCCTTCTGCTCACTTGTGGCACTGGGGGATGCTCGTCCACTAAAAAGAGTACAGGTATTTCAAGACGCCATGAAATAAAGATGCTGCACAGCCTACACAAGGCAATGAGTCCTTCTGTACCACACCGCTGGCATGGGACATCCAGTGGAGAGGTCTGCCAGGAAGGTAATTTCTTCTGCACAGAGCTGTTAGCTCGTGTGAGCCGTATTACAGCTTTTTGTCAGTGGGAATCGGTACATATCGGACAAATAGGTAACAAAGCAAACTGGCGATGCTCTGAACTGCAGAGCTGCTACCAGGAGAGGCTGGCGGCTCTCCCCAGGCACAGACTTGCCTGGCGAAGGGCCCAGTTGGAGGCAGGCATGGGCTGGTGCTGGTGTTCCTCATTCCTACCAAATCCCTCACCTTTATCCACTGCACCTGGAGGGCAGCGGGGTTTGAACAAGCCGGTGGTTATTTGTTGGGGAGAGGCAGCAAGCCGAGCACTGCCTGCGCCCCAGGCCGTGAGGGGAACCTCACCAAACCCAGTCGGGGAAAATCCTTTAGCTCCGGGTGGTAACTCCATCGGTCTGAACACATGAGGAACTTCACCCACACAGTGCAAGGAGTTGGGATTGGTTGGCCTTCGAGCAGCAGGATTCAGAGCCCTTCACTTTCCAAGGCGCTGCAATCCAAACTGAAAGGTTGTGGCCCAATTCCTCCTGCCACCCCTTTGGGGTTATTTGTACAGGGGAGGATTGCCAGCTCCTCCGCCTGCCCCACCACCAAACCATGCAGCCGGCAGGGAAGCTCTTCCCGACGTGCCTTTTGCTTTTTGATCTAATGCAGGATCAAGATCCCTTTTTCATTCTGGGTCAATTTTCCGCTTTGTCTCCAATTCCCCATCTCTTCCCAAGCCCTGGTTCCATCACACCTGGCTGGAGTTAACCAGCCTTGAGATTAATTTTGTCCTTTCATCTCCATGTTATTTTCTCAGAGATGGATGAGGAGTTTCCCCCATGTCTGTGGTTTCTTTCCAACACAAACCCCGAGAGGGTTTGAACATGCAGCCGCTGCGGGTTGCTGGTTGCAGCTCCCCATCCCGGCAGGGTTTTGGGGGTGAGGATGCGGCAGGTCAACCCTCGCAGCACTCACATGGATGCTTGGAGCAAACCGCCCCGAAACACCAACGCAGCACTCGCCCCACCGTGATTTGCAGCAGGACCAGGGCTGGTGCTCTGGGAGAGCGTGGCACACAAAGCAGTGCGTGCAGCTCCACAGAAAGGCTGGAATTCCTTTAATAAGGGCAAGGAAAATCAAATGCAAGCATCCTCCCCTGCCTAACCCCCTGCATGAATCCACAGAGCTGGCTTCAGCATCCAAAAGTCCTCAGGCTGAAGCCTTTTTCCTAGCACACAGGCAGAGAACAGGCCACAACAAGCAGGTGGTTAAATCACCAGTAGTTGCTGTAGATTGTGTTTCTGCCGGAGACCTTGTTCTGTAGCAAAACGGCCCATTTCTAAGACGCTGTTACAGCTCTACGCTGTGCCCCCTCATGGCTGCTGGCTTGAGTATAAGGCCCCTTTCCTGTAAAAAAAAGAGCCTCCTGCGAGGAAGGAAGCAGAGCCCCCAGTTTCAAATCATAGAATTGTAGAATGGTTTGGGTTGGAAACCTTAAAGATCATCTCATTCCAACCCCCCTGCCGTGGGCAGGGACACCTCCCACCAGACCAGGTTGCTCAGTTTCGGGGGAAGACTGAGCAGAGCTCTGTCCCTCTGGGCACCTTCCCACCCTGTGAAATGGCTCGAAATGGCTGTGAAATGCCTCGAAACGGCTGTGAAAGGC
Organism: Dromas ardeola; assembly: GCA_013398915.1. NCBI lineage: Eukaryota > Metazoa > Chordata > Aves > Charadriiformes > Dromadidae > Dromas > Dromas ardeola. Next base: position 390,142 of record VYZM01023518.1, read on the forward strand.
TCCTGCCGGTTTCTTCTGAGGCAACAACCCTTGGTAGGGTCTTGCATCAGACACTGAAGGGGCTGCAAACCCATGGCCACAATTAGGCGGGTGTAAAAGTCGTTTTGCAGGTTTATTTTTCTGTGCTGAGGGCAGGGAAGAAATCCAGGTGGTATTTGACCCACATAGCGAGAAGCAAAGCCCATAGAGAATATTTTGCAAGATTTTTGGCTTTATCTTGTTTGACTTGGGGGCAGGAGGTTCTCTCAAATTTGTTTTAATGAATAAGACGGACAAATGTGTTTAACCTTTGCTCAGCAGTGATAGCACCTGCTCAGAAACTCCACGGGGTACTAGAAAAACGACAGACTACTTTTGCTTAAGTTTTCTATGTTTTAATTTAAAGTATTAATTTTCATTAAACATGGAAACTAAAAAAAGAAAAAAAAACTAGAGAGCTTTGAGGCTTGCAGGCTTTCTAACTAGGTAATGCCGGGCTTCTGGTTTTTTTTCTCGAAAATATTAGCGGTATATGAAGAAAACAAATATGAACAAGAGACAGAAGGATTTTTCCATCCCCAATTGTTCCTTCTAAAGAAAAAAGGTGACCAGCAATAGTCATTCTTGGTTACTCAGAGGGTCTGATCGAGACTGGGATTATTGTGGCTTTAAATGGCTTTCTTCTAGGAACTGCTATTTTTATTTTGAAGCAATTATTTTCTCTACCTGAGCAAGGACTGTCCAATTAGCAGCTCCTCAGCCCAGACCTTTCCTTCGGGCTGCTTTCTCAGGTTCCTGCTCTCCCCCCCAGCCCCCGTGCCCAGGCTGTCTGCAGCCAGTGCGATTTCTGCAGTAATTGCACAACCCAACGCGTCATGTGAGAGCTTAAACTCTTTACATTGTGGAAAGCCGGGGCCTCTTTGAAAAGACTATTTCAAGCAACTTTGTCGATCTGGATATTTTTTTTTTTTCCCCTAATGCAAACACAATGTTGGCAAATGTCTAAATACCATTTAGCAGGAGCAGCGCTGCGGACGGGCGGACAGGCGGCAACAGCGTCGTTAGGAGGCTGCAGTTATCAGCAGGGAGCTCAGCCTGGCACGAGCGTTCCCAGCCCTGCAAGTTCATCGGGACATCTGGAAAATCCTCTCAAGATCCCAACAACCAGCTGACTCCACGCAGGCAAGAAGCAGTGAAAGAGTGAAAAGGTGGTAATGCCCGGTGTGTCGGGCAGCTTGTGGTCACCGAAGCAAGTTCCCTTTGGGTCCCTGCGGCATACGATGGCTTTTCCCTTGATCCAGCCAGCTCTCCCCCAGCAGTGCCCACGTCCCAGCGACTTGCAGGCAGCTTCCACGGCTGCCAGTGCCTGGCAGAGGGGCAGGACGGGGGGCACTGCCAAGTCTGGGCATCCTTTTCAGTCCTTGCAGTAATGTCTGCAAACTGAGCTCCTCCTTGCACGTCTTTGCCTGACCAGATCTCCCCGCGGCCACACAACCGCCCCCCCCAGCTGCTGTTGATACAACCCCAAAACGTTCAGCTTGATTTTCTCAAGATGTAGAAAGATTACATGTACTCTTGTTTTTATTATCTACGTGCAATTGGTCTGCTGACTTTTGTTTAATGTAAGCCAGGGCCAGCAGCAACCTCATTTCAAGTCCTTGCAGGCCCAAATGTGTTTCGCATATCCTTCATCCTTGCAGGGCTTCAGTCCCTATGGACTGAGCAGGAGCTTCGCCGCCCGCCCTTCCCCTGGCAGAGGTAACACATTCCCTCCAGGCATTGGTTTGGTTTTTTTTTCCCTTTAACTAACCTGTAGTCCTTGCAGCAATGCCGCTCTCGGGTAAAACATGCACCGGCACCTCCATGCGGCTCATTACACCGCAAAACCTCCCGAATACCTGAGATGCCCAGACCTAATTTATGAGCTCTGCAAAGCCAAAGGCTAGGAGGGACGAGCGCTCCCACCCTTGCAGCACGCAGCGCTTACACAAGGCGAGGAGCTGCATGGGGAGAGGGGGGAGCCCGTGATTTTCCAGGGCAAGTTAGAGCAGAAATCACCTCACTGAAATCCAGAGCCGGGCTCCTGGAGACATTGACCAAACCAGAAAACCGGTCCAAAGTGGAGAACACGCTCATGTTCCCACCGTGCAGTTATGCTTTTCGGGTTTGTACAGGCGTATTGCCACATCCTTAGAATTCGCTTATGGCACTTAGCATGCACAAAGCTCTGTGCCTTTTATTTTTATTACTCATTTTTGTGATAATACTGTTGACTGCTCTGGAGGCTACGAGATTCATAACTTGATGCCGTTACAGACAGTACCTCATTTTCAGAAGTCTGGAGAGGTCTTTAATGATACCCTGCTCAAAGCTTGCTTTGGACTGTGCAAAGAGCCTGGCACAACGCGTAGATAGAAAACGTGGTGGCAGAGCACATATAAAGACCTTCTGCTGGTCTGCTCGGAGGCAGCCGTGGACAAATGCGTCCCTACCCACCGAAGCTGCTTTGCAACCTGTGCATGTCCCTGCCGGCGATGTGGTCTCGCTCTGAAGGGCACGGTGACAAGTGATGACAAGCCATGCCAAAGAGCGTGGGGAGGAGGATGGGATCCTCGAGCTGGATCAGTTCAGTGCTTATTGCCCTGGCTGCAAAGGGAAGGCGGGGAATCCGTTCCAAAAGGAGGTGTTGAAAAGAGCTCTTAATACAAAAAACCAGAATTATTTTTCTTACATAATCTGTCATCCTGCCTGTTTCCGTTGTCTCAGTCCCTGTCCCTCTCCCCGGCATCCTTCCCCTGCTCAGCACCTTGCCAGCTCCATCCGAACCGGGCTGCTGCTCGGCTCTGTGCCGGCCCACACCGCTGCCACGGCTCCCGGTGCTCATGGTGGGTAATTGGATTGTGCTGAAAGGGCTTTCAGCTAACCCAAATCCGGGGACGAGCTCCCCGAGGCAGGTATTTAACAAGACCAAGGCAACAGGTACATTTTCTGCTCCAGCAAACCTTGTCTGCAAGCTGACTTTTCGGGGCCAGGGTGGTGGCAGAGCTTTTCGCATGAGCACAAGCTGCCCTGCACGGTGACCCCTGAAGGACAAGTTAGTTAAATTAGGAAAGAGAGGCTCAGGCAGGAGGAGCTGTTATTTCTTACTTCCCTGGTCTCCAATTCGATGTGGGGATCCAAATGTGGATTTCTCTTTCTCATTGTGCAGCTTGGATGAAGACCAGGGGAATTTCCAGCACTTACTGCCCCATCTGATTCAGGCAGCGCTTTTTATCCGTTCTTAGCGGGTGGGCAAGATCGTTCACAGCTGGGGAAACTGAGGCACAGCCAGGCACAATGGTGGTTGGCTGGAGGAGACCCCAGATCTCCAGGTTCCTCCCTCTGACCACACCACTATCTCCTGTGCCATCCCTGCCCAGTGGGGGGGATGACAGTCTGAATAGGCAGAAAAATTGCATATTCAGTAAATATGCAGGAAAAAAACACCTTATAGTTGCCTGTAAAAAAATCCCTCTGTTGTATTTCAAGGTCTGGTAATCAGAGGGTTGGAGGCATACTTTTTGTTAAAGATCTACAACACCCGCTCTTCTCTAAATCCAGTGTCGCTGAGCTCTGACGCCTTGAATAGGTCTCCAGCAAAATCAGGACAGACTACCGTGTTCTGAAGAGATTCCTTTGTTTCGTGGCTTTTGTACAACCAGTGAAATATTAGCGACTACTTTTTTTTGAAGAAAAAAAGACTTCCAAGCAGAACTTCCATTGCTTCAATATTAAGGGGACAATTTTGTTGTTGGGTGTATTTTGCTGCAAGGAAGTTTGTCAACATCAATTCTCCTTTTATTAAATTTCCTCATACCTGTATCTCGTTTTTGGTGTATTAATTTATCTGCCTCAGAGGATCCCTTTATTAGTTCTATCCACAATTCCTCATCAGCTTCTTGCTTTCATTTATGTCTGCAGCCTTGAAGCAGTTCCCAGCCCGTGTCACACCCCACCCTTAGTGGCTTCTTCCCAACCCAAACATATTTAGAGCCTTTCATCTTTTGCACAAATCTTCAAATAAACAACTGTTTTATTGCTTTTTGCTGGGCTTGCCTCCAGTGTGCAGAGGCATTTCCATCTGCTGCTCCAAGGGCTCACCCTTCCTTGGTGGCAGACCCCCGCGCCTGTCTCCGTGCCACTCAAACACAGAGGCGCTCCTGGGTTTGGGGAGAAAAAAGTCATGGTTTTGGTTCGAGGGAGGAAAAACATCAGTCTCGCTGCCTGTGTGTCCTCCAGAAGGGCTGTGTTCGCACGCCTGCCCCCTCCCATCACCACTGCCACCTCCAGCCGTCAGGACAAAAGACCAGCAGCCACAAGACCGAAGCTGGGGAGATGGGTCCAGACAGCTTGGTGGTGCCTGGGGACCACGCAGGGTCCACATGTGGCTCCCATGCAGTGAGTCCTTCCTGGGCAAAGCCCCGCATGAAGCGTCCTCTACCACCCTGGGGCTTCCTCTGCCACCATGGATGAATCAACATTCATCTGGAGATGAAGGCACGGCTGCTGCAGCGGCACCAAAGAAAAGGACAACCTGGGGAGAGCCAAAAGCCAACACATGGCCAAAGGACCACCTCTCCAGCAGCCGTCAGTACTGATCTTCTAGGGAAAACTCATATGAAACATGAGATATGATCCCTTCACGGGTTTGCCCTTCCAGCCTTGGCCTCACAAGGGTAGCGCTTCTTGAGGCCGGGACTGCACCCTGGCTCCTGCAGTTAGTAACAAACCCTTTTATCTGAGCTTTTGTGTGTGTGAACTTTAATGTGTGAACTTTAATGCACACATGAAAGTTGTCTCAACAACATCCCCTGATGCTGAGCGCATGATTAACACTGACGTGTGCGAAAAAACACTTCCTGCCTTTGTTTCAGGCCATCCGCCTGAGCGCTCACCCAGCGCTGGTGGGACAGAGTCCGAGTCCTCTCCCGCCCCACCTCCTGCGGCCCTGCAGCCCCCAGCCCCGCTGGGGTGACCCGACCAGCCCAGCCCTCAGGACAGGCACATGGGGTGACATTACATAGCGTCATTGGATTTTTTCTTTTTCGTTCTCACTTCCTAACGCTCTTCTCATCTGCAGTTTTATTGCCCTGCCAGGAGATCCCTCGTTGTAGTCAACTTTATATTTGATGAGCCCAAAAACAGTCATTCTCCAGGAGATTTTGCCACCCCTGTCCATCTCTTTTTCCAGATCGTGTGTGCTGGACTGGCCCGAACCAGGAAAAGATCCACATGCAAGCTCTGCAGATCACCTCCCTCCACTATTAACTACTTCTGCCAGTATTTTCGCTCTCCCAAACTGAAATTAATTCCTTCTTTCAAACCCCGTGGGAAGGTCAGTGAGAGACGAGCCTGCTGAAGACCAAGGATACAGGGCACTGGAAGCTTGGTGGTCTGGGGAGGACTGACCTCCCTGTACGAAAGCTACATGTTTCTCCCCAGGATGCTCTTCTGCATCCCTCTGCTCACTTTATCCTCTGCAACAGCTTCCTGCAACCAGTCTGGGCTACTCCCGAACCCAGTACCTGTACCAGCATCCCGTTTGTCACCTCCGATACCCCGGGCATCGTTGTGCAGCAGGTTGCACACACCTGCTGGCAGCACTTAATCTGATCAGGGATCCTTTGAAGCTCTTGGAGGCCTCTGAATCCCACCGCTGGAACTTTGCTCCAAAACACGATGCTTTATCTGGCAGCAATTCCTTGGGCTGTCTCCCTGTGCAGAAAGGCTCCAGCACGGGAACTTCTCCAAGCAAGCCTGTAGCAAACGCAGATGCAAAGAACCCATTTAGTTTCTGTGCTACTGCCTTATCTGTCTGCTAAAGCGCTTTGCAGCACAGCGTGGGGCCCTCTGCCTCTCTGGCCGGCTTCCTGCGGGCGTCACAGCCCTTCTCCCACTTGTGAATGTACTGTAGACTTGTCTTAGGGAGGTTTTATATTTAATTTGCCAGAGTTTATTCTCTCCTCTGTTTTCCTTCTTTGGCCACAGCTGTCACTTTTTGAATGATCTCTTTTAAATCGCTAATGGCACAGGCTATTCTGCTGTTTAGACGTGCTGGCTTTTGGAGATGTTTTTCTTAGATTACTCCAATTCCTCCACTAAGTGTCTCTAATGCCGTATCGGAGAGCCTCTGTGGCTCGTCGCACACATTATCCTTGTAACTGCATTCTCATTTCTGCATCTTTAACTTCTTCCTTTTTTTTTTTTATTCCTTATTTCTTTTATTCTCTTATTCCTGTATTCCTTCCTTATATTTAAAGTTACACGTTACGGTGGTAGCTGGGTTTGGTCTTAGAAGGATGCTGGGCTTGAAAATGTAACACTGCAGATTCTCTCTTCCAGTGTTACTTTCTGAAACAGCCACAATGCTCGAGCGTAAATCAAGAATCGCCTCCTTCTTGTGAATTCTCTCATTGTTCAAGGTATCAGTTGACTGTAGCACCTAAAATTCAGTGTGAAATTTGTGTATAACATCTATTCAGCCTACGTAGGCATCACTGAAGTCTCCCTTTACTACTGGGTTTTCTTTACAGCCTTCCTAAACCCCATTAGCATTTCATGCCTGTTTCTTCCTCTTGGGAGCTGGAGGGTCGTGTTAACAGAAGAGCCTCAGCACCATCTTCTCCTTTAAGAAGGAAAACTCCTGAGCTCTGCCATCTGCACACCCAAGAGTGCAAATCTTCAAGCAACCCTCACACCTCCACCTTTCCGTGTGCCTGAGCATCCCCCTCCCGCCACCCAGGGCTCCTGCAGCCAGAGCATCTCTCCAGCGTGGACGGAGACGAGGAAGAGGGATTGCAGCTGAGGATCCACCTTCCCCATACAAAGTTTGATACCTTCCTGCTGTTAAGACATTATTTTTTTTTTGGCTGCAAGCTTTTACCAGCAGCATGAGCAGCATCTCTGCCAGATCACCATGCAGATACGCCCTGGGAACTGGGGCATCCGCCTTCTGCTCCCACCTCTTGCCCAAAGCTCACCCACTTTCCCATACCCGTAGTTTTAACACGCGCAAAACCAGAAAACGTAACTCGAATTTTGAAAAGGAGGATGGTGATAGAGGAATGGATGCTGTCGTTGCTTTGCTGTGCTCCTAGATCCGTCTGCAAGAGGAGCACTTGGAACCTCAGCTCAGGTGCTGGTGGATGTGGGATAAACAAGGAAACCTTTTGCAAAATAAAACTTTCAGAGGCAAAGACCAGCAACAAGAGAGTTGTAATTCAGCTTTCTTTGTTAAAAAAAAAAAAAACAAACAACAAAACCAACAAAACAAAACAACAACCCAAAACATAAAACAACCCAAACATTTAACAGATTTGTTAACCACAGACATAAAAGAATCAAGAAATACTAGAAAATATACATTGCAGGAGACATCTTCTTTTACAAGGCAATTTGATTAAGTTACTACTGGCTGACCAGCACTCGATCAGTCGTGGAATAGCTGTGTTGACAGGAACACAAACATTGTAAATAGACAGCGCTTACTGTAGAAGTATTAAGACTAAAAGATATTTACCCCTTAAAATAAATAGAATGTCATCTACAGCAACATTTAAATTAGTAAAATATTTTTTAAAGCAACCAAATATAACAAAATTGTAAATCAGACCTAGATTTTCTTCTGTACGTTAAAATCCTTTTTTTCTGTGTTTTTTTTAAAAAAAAAAACCAACAAAAATACGAACTTTAGAAGAAAGGTATCTCTGAAAATTCAGATTATTCATCAGAAGTGATTTTCACCCTCCTTTTGTTCTGCGGGCCAGGGCAAGGTCCAGGTACCACTTAGAATTCTGCCTTTGCAAGGATTTAGGTGGCATGTGGACCTCACCCTGTCCTCTGAACAAGTCAGGATTTTTTTCCCTAGGTGTGGAATTCATCCCAGCGCGGGAGACGCAGCCCGACCCCGCAGCACCACATCCCGCTGGCTGGGAGAGCATCCGAGCGCTTGCAGAGCCCCTGCGCCGAGATGAACATCACCCAAGGGGAATAATTTAGGCGTAGATATAAAGTCTCTTTTAGGCCATTTAAAAATTAATTCAGTTATCTAAAAAAATATTATTCTTTTTCCTCATTAACACTTCAACAGCTGGAGGAAGCAACACCCCTTCATACGCAAGGAACAGGGGGCTAAAAGCAAAGAAATAATCCTCTGGACATCGGTTCCTTATGGGTGACCTAATCCAAGCCACGTTTCCTGCGTGCAGCTGAATGGCACTTGGCTTTGACTCCCAGCAGCATCCCACACACCCCCACCCCAGCTGCTAGTTCCAGTTCAGACCGTGTAAACCGGGAAGAAACTTCTCAAGTACAGGCAAAACCAGCGTTAAGGCTGGCCGGCTGTCACTCCTCAAGAAGCCACCAGAAATGGAGAGCCCCCTGAGCACCCCTCAAGGCCGAGGTCTCGCAGGATGCCCTGGCACAGGCAGGATCCCTGGCGGAGGCGTGGGCGCAGATTCCCATCGCCGCAGAGAGCGGGCTGCCGGGCTCCCTGGTCAGCAGCCAAGTGCTCTGGATCCAGCTGTGCCATCCTGTCCCACGGCTGGAGATGCTCATGGGGCTCCCAGTGCCGGCACAAGGCTGCGATTCAGTCCGTGGGGCTCTGCCGAGGTGGCGGCGCCGGCCGGCAGACCTCAGCACGAGCCCTGGGGGGGGAACCGGAGCCGTCTCGCCCCTGGGCTGCCCTTTCCCAAGCTCCAGTAGGAAGCTTTGTTCCAGCCCTTTCTCAATGGCCAACATCGCCTTCCCCTTTGATGTCGTAAGAAATGGAGTTGCGCAACCGGTTGATGGAAAAGCTGGTGTCCCGCAAGAATAGCCCCAAACAGCCAGAGCGTTGTGTAATGACAACACGTGGCTGTTTCCTTTTTTTTTTCTTTTTTTTTAAATTTTATTTTATTTATTTTATATTGAAGCCCGAGAACACTGTAGCCTCGGGTCCCTTCCCAGACTGAGCGGAAGCCTTCCCTGTGATTCCCCGCAGCCGGACCGGGACTCTGCCACCACAAACCATCTCTCTGTGGTTGGGAAGCAGCGGCAGCGGGGTAAAGCAACGCCGCCGCCCCTTCAGGGCTCCGCATTCGGGGCAGACCCACAAGCGGAGGAGCCCACGGAGAAGCCCAATTTATTCCCCTGAGCCACCCACAGGGAGAGGGCTCGGGGAACAAAGCCGCTTCTTAGGAGTTTCAATCCAGTCGAAGGGTCTTTAAAGTTTGTTCAACAGCGACAGAGTGCCTTTGAACTTAGTATTCACAGGGGGTGCCATTAAAAACAAAAGCGTGTTTACCAGAACACGGTATCTGAGATGGAAAACACTACAAATACTGCAAGAAGTCAGTATTTTTTAAAAAAAGAAGAAAAATCCACCTGGGATGACTTAAATACCCCCTATTTTTGGCAGGGAGTATTTTGCAGGGCTGAGCAGGGGTGGCTCCCCGCTCCGTCGGGAAGAACGTTTCTCATTTAGAAAGAGGAACGCAAGGGGCAAGGAAGCGCCTGGCCGCCGGCTCCTGCCCGCCCCTGCCCTATGGTTAGCAATCCCTGCGGGATGCTATTCCGTGAACACCCCTAACAACTCGCTGCCTGGGAGTCTAAATACTTAAAAACAAGTTAAGAGGAATGATTACTGAAAGGGGGGTTTAGTACAAGGACCGAGGGAGTACTACGGCACAGCCACCACTTGCAGAAATACGCAGCCACGGTTCCACAATTGGACTCAATGGTCTTAAAGGTCTTTTCCAACCTAAATGATTCGACGATTCCACTGACACAACTGCTCTGGCTGTATTTGCAGAATACTGTCATATGAAATAGGTTCACATGGTACCTCGTTTAACTGTAGCTACTGTTTAGGAAAGCAAACTCGCCGTTGCCGCGGCTGTACGTGTCCTTTGCGGGAAGGGTTTATCTCCCTTGGTGGTTCACAACAGGCATGACTGATCACGGGCTCGAAAGAGCACAAACAGAGAAACAACAGAAAAATCCCACATCCAGTGCTGGGAATGATGAGAAAATTTCTGTGAAGTCTCTGTTGCTCCCCGCGCCCTCCGTGACACATCTCATTCCACATTTGAGGAAAACAAGCAGCAAGGAGGTCTTTAATGGGGATGTATTCTCTCTTTTTCCATACCAAAATCCAGCTGAACGCGACAAGCCCCTGAGGGCGGCAGACACTCAGACAACTCCTGGTTGCTGATCTGTGTTACAAGCTTTAGTGCTGGACTGCTGACGCTGCTAGCAGCAGCTTCACCCATCGCAGTGAAAATTGCTTTAGTTGTGTTTTCTTTATAAAATGAAATTCAGTTTTCCCCCCTTATTCATTATCTCCCTAACCGCCAGGAAAAAAAATAACCCAACCTCTCACAGCCACGTCACCAAGCTCTGGTGGAGGGGAACTATCAGGGTCAATGAATCAGGGATAAATGAGGTTTTTGAAAGGTAAACTTTGAGATGCGAGCTGTGGCTAACCAAATTCAGCATTTTTGTCATTCTGTGCTGGTACCTGGTTCAGTGTCTTCCTATACCTCTGTCGCCACGGAGACGCTGGCGAGATCACCACCAAACATACGGTATCAATGCCAGAGCCGGCAGGTTAGTATAAGAGAAAGATCTTTAGCAGCACGTGAAGAATCATGAAAATTCATCAAGAGCAAGCAAGAGAGTTAAGGATTTAATTAAGATCAGTTAATTAATAAAAAAAAAAAATATTTCTCAGTGTGACATCTCCTCTTTAAAACCAGTGTGAAAGGTTCACCAAGAGGGTATCATGTGGTGATCGTCTTCATCACTGATGAAAGTCATTTAAAGATGTGTCCAAACCAAGCAACCCCCCGCGCCTTTGGGAGATTTGGACCCATTTTGGACTTCTCTGTGGCTTGGACTTGAGTGCTAATTTACATTGGATTGAGGTGGCTGAGAGTTAAAATCCCTCTCCTTTGCATCACAAGTAACTCTGCTGGTACGTATTAGCACTAAGAGCCCCTACATTGAACCCAGGCCCTGCAAGAAACTGGCCCTGAGACCGTTACAGCCAAAAAACTGCAGGCCAAGTGGAAGGTGACAGACCGAGGTTCTCTCTTGATGATACAGGTCCAGCATAAGCAGCTATTCCCCATCACTCCCCTGCCAAAACATCTCAGCCTTCAGCTGGAAGAGGATTCCAAACATCGAGTTCAGATTTTACGGTTCCTGACCTTATTTATGCAAATGTGCCTCCACAGGCACCGGATCTGAGATGCTCCAATTCATTGCACATAGGTCCCTGAACAGCCAGGCACTGGCCATAACTTTGGGTTCTTCTGCACTGTAGATATACCCAAACCAGCTGCAACTCCCCCACAGGTTAACTTAGCTCCAGGAGAGCTCAACACTAACACGTGTAAAGCGGCACCTGAGCTGGCTTGGGTATCTCTACACCGTGCTGCCACGGAAGGAGCAACCTGACAGCAAAGGTTTTCAGTGTGATGATTGTCTCACCTATTCCTCCTGCACTGCCTCAAAGCAAAGACGTGTGGTTGGCGAAGCAATAGCAAAGAGCTGCACGAAGACACTCACTGACAGAGCCACGGTCACTGTCACACACACTTGGACAGAAGCTGCCGCCTGCTATAACAGACACACTTTTTTTTTTTTTTTCCTAGAGAACTTCTTGGAAAGACAAAGCACGAGCTAGTACCATTGGTGTCCTTAATGCCTCTTCATCCAAAGTAACTCTATGCTAAGAGGAGAATCCAGTAGAAAGCATTAGCTCTTGGAGGATCCTGGCTTCCAAACTGCTTAGTTTACAAAAAAATTGAGAAAAAGTAGTTCAACAACCCATTTGCACAAAGCACAAGCACAAAGAAGATCTGTAACGGAGACTGGAGCAGCTCACTTGTGGGAAAAAGATGCTTTTGATTTCCAACTGACTATCACCTTGAGCGCAGAGGCGTCATGAGCAAATTGTTCAAGAACTGCAGTTGTGCTGAAAAGGTGATGCTTTTGACCAAAAAAAGCAATGTGTTCCTAGGAGGACAGCTTTGATTACTCGGGAACTAGGGGAATTTTGGGTGGGTTCAGGGGATGGGACTGCAACACCCAGGACAGCAAAACAAGCTTTCACGTGTGGATCGTGGTTTATGCTCAAAGACCACTCCCTGGACGGGAGGATGTTGGTGAGGGATGGTGGCTTGCTGACCAAACCAAACCTGATGCTGCGGTTTTGCATGAAGAAGGAACAGGCCCCCAGTCTCTGCTTCTTAGAGCAAAACAGACCATCTACCGCAGACCGACATTAAAGCCAGGCTCCAGCCATCTGGGGACACCGGCCCCTTTCCACACCCCCAGACCCAGTTGGTCCCATCTCCACCGCACGTTCTAGAGGAGACACAGCATAACAAAGGGCACGGTGACAGGCGATGCACAGACAGACCCCAGGGAACGAGCCACCCTTATTTTATCTTTGCAAGTGGTTTAGGGGCAAACATGAATCACACCGAGGGCAACAAACAAGGCCATTTGGAGAGCATGATGTTGCTCATCCCATGGTGGACAGCCTATCTACAGAAACACACGGAGTGAGCAAGCCAAGGACTTGGCCTTCTACTAATTGCAATTCCCTGGGTTTATCAGGAGGAACTCCACCCTCAGGCCTGCACCTCCCCCTGCCCCAGTGCTAATTCACAGGGCCACGGGATGGGCATTCTGGTGAAGAGCATCCCGGAGGACTGGCTCAATAGCAGGGAAATGGCTTGGATCTGAGAGTTAAAAGCCAGGCAGTGGCAGGGGACCCCGAGTGCTCTTTTCAGGAATGCAGTGAAAGTCATATGAGGCCTCTCCATGTCATTTCTCTGACACTAATTCTGCTCTGCCTTGCCTCACCTAAGTCACTGCCCGTGGACAGAGTCCAACGCGTCCAGCAGCATGTATTTTGGTATGAGTTTGTGTGTGTGTGTGTGTGTGTGTGAGCGTGTGAGCCAACATCAAGAGGGATCTGCTTCCCAACCACCCTCCCTTGACCAGGTAAGGCAGGTGGGCCAGGCTCAGGACCGCCCTGTGGCTCTGCGACCGTCCCAGCCCCAGACACAGGCACGTTTGTATGGCTGGCAACATTCAAACTGGGCTCGTGAGCAGATCCCCCATCGTCTGGGGGATCCCAGACCCCAACCAAGTAAGCCTACACAGAGCTGAAGTACAGCCCTCAGTATCACACACACACACACAGAGGCTGAGCGGACTCGCTGCTGCCAGACAGGCAGGACCCCTTTGGAGCTCCGGCAGGAATTCCTCCTCCTGGCCCACGTTCATACCAAGAACTTCTCATCGCAGGGTTGCTCATCTGCCAGGCTAAAGGGGGGTGATGGAGGAGCTGGAGGAGGCAAGGCAGAGCGGGAGGGCATGGTGTCAGACACGAAGCAGCTCCGACGGGGTGCTCCAGTGCTTGGGTTTCATTTACGAGGGATCAGAAGCGTTTTCTCCTTGTGTCGTCTTAAAATAATATTGTGCGTTTCCTCGAGCTGAATGTCTCTGCTTTTTCCTGCTTATGATTCTTGCGGAACCACTTCCATCAGTTTCTGGCACAGGACTGTTGCGGAGACTACAGAGAAGAAAGCGAAGTACAGGTCAGAGATCGCGCGCAGACAGACCAACACCTGCCTTGGTCTCAGTTCATGATATTCTGCCCCAAAAGGGCTGACCCATTTGCCTCCCCACCGTGGTTCTGACCAAGATTAGTCCAAATACAACTTAAGACTTGGAAGAAAATGAGCCGCAGGCTACTCTCTGCTCACGCCCAGAACTTAAAACACGTAACGCTGGCAGCTTTGCCCCTGCAGCAAGGATGCTGTACTGCCCCGAGAGAGGCTCCGGTACTTCGTGACGCCAGTTTCTAATTGCATGGTGATACAGTAACTACGTTTGGATGCCAGAACTGCAAGCAGCCAAAACTGAGTCAGGCACAATAGCAGGAATGGGCATAGAAAATATGAGCCTATGCTTTTACTTCCAATTTTGGCCCAGGACAAAACCAACTCAGCATACCGAACACAAGGCAGAGTCCACTGCCTTGCACAGAGCAGGTGAAGAGCAAAGGAAGCATTTCAGATGCAAGTTGGCACGGGGGCGGTGCTAAACTGAAGTTTATTTTTCCGCCCGTTAGTTTTGGGGGTAGCAGCTTTCTGTTGCTTCACTGTGTGTTTGGAGATCACAAGATAGTCTGGCCAGGTAAAGCTAACGGTAATTCTAACTACGCACAAAGTCAAACTAAGATCAGTTGGAGGTGATCAAATTATCTGCAATATATGAATATACACACATGTTTAAAGTTCATATGTTTCTAACTGGACATTTGCAGGATTATCATTCTGTGTTCCCAGAATATTTTCTATATTCTCCTTAGAAGCCTTTGGTGGTGGAAAACAATTAATATGGTAATTTGCCACCCAGGCACTGCAAAAATGGCTTTTCCAGGAACTGAGCCTAATACTCAGAAAAAAAGTGAGTGAGAGAGAGAGAGAGAGAGGGAGGGGAAAAAAAAAAAAAGAATAACAAGTGCTGAGCACTGTTGAAAGCCTTTTTTCTTCTTCATAAAAAGCATCCAGCTAAGGCTGGGCATTTCTACTTGTCTGCTTTTCTAGGTCAGCCTGTTGTATGAGAGCTGGGAGGCAGATGGTAGAGTTTAGTTACTTGGACAACACGGATTGACTTTCTTGATTCAGTTGTTCAGACAGAGGTTACATGTGCCAAGCGCAGCCTCTCCGTCCCTTCAGAACACACCGTGCTGTCGTGTCAGCTGTCGGAAAACCTTCTGTGAAGATACCTTAGAAATAAACCTCGTAAGAGAAAACATCCAGGGGATTTTTCCCTTCCCTCTTCTCTGCTGCCGCATTTTGATGCCAAGGAGAGCTTTGACTGGATCAGAAATGTTAACACTGGCTAAGCGATGGATTGGGACTAATTCCGAATTTTCAGCAGTCAAATTGAGGCCAACTGTGCTCAGACTGTTACGCTGTTACTTCTTTTCCCTTCCTACACCACTAAAAAGGGATTCTCTGCTGACAAAAGGCTTGGCCCTGTGCTTTTACAGGAGGCAGAAGAAAGGCAGCAATGTGCTCAGCGAATTATGCTCCACTGCGTAACAACCACCTGTTTGCCAAGATTAAAAAAAAAAAAAAAATAAAAAAAAAAATTGTATTTGGCCCAAACTTTGCAATTATTGCAAGCAAGGGTGCGTTTGGGTGCTTGGCAGATAAGGTAATCATCAGGTTAAAACTTGTTACTGTTAAGGAAGAAGTGATCAGAGCCAAGACACTGGAAGGTTCCACTAGACGAAGGAGAGCCAGTGCCACCAGCTGTAGCACGCTCACCGGAAAGCTGCTCTTTTTAGAGCTGGTTATACTTACAGATGCCTTGGAGAACCCACTTGGGCTTGTTTTGCCACCAGACCCCGAAGAAGTAAACAGGGATCCCGCTGAAGATGATTGCAAAGCCAATCGCACATTCCTTTGGCGTCATCCAGAAGGAAACAGCAATGAGAAACAAGCAGGCCAGGATGAAGAAAATGGGCAGGCAGATGTTCACCTAAACAAGGACCCAAAGAACAGGTTAGAAGTCGTATCAAGGGAACTGGGAACACTTTCCAGTGAATTTTATCTAGCCGTACAGCCCCGGGAGGGAAGGAGTTCGTATTCCACCATGGACTCTATGTGCTCTGTCTGTCCCAGGGCTCTGAACAAGGGGACCGTGACCTTGAACTGCCATGGGGAAGGTATCGAGCAACACCTAACACACATATTTAATACCAGCAAAACAAAGCAGGGAGACGTGGCTGGCCAAGACGGCGTAAACCTTTCTCAGCACCCATTTTTTTACCCTAATTCCCCACTGGAATGATTCCTTATAAAATGCACCTGTACCGACAGCGTCAAATTCAGCAGCAACCACGGCACGTACCGGAGCATCTTTGCTGCAGTTTCTTGGGGGACTCGGCTACACTGCTCTGAGCAGGGCACCCGCTGAGAGCAGCCCAGCTTTTACAAGAAAAACCACAAACCGAAGGAAATGCCCCGCAAAGAGTTACTTTGGGATGGCACTGGTACAGGTCTGCGAGTTTGTTTCTGTCTGGCTGCCTGTTGCCTGGCAGAGACCTGAGTGTGCAGGGGGATGAGTGAGAAACATGCCTTTGAGGAAGGCAGACATGCTTGTGGCTGACATGATCTTGGCCTCCTCCCAGATGGGACACGGTACTGCCAAGCTGGCCAAGGACAAAGAGAACAAAAGTTCTCCTCTCTGCAGGCGTGGGTTTGTCTGCTTTATTAAAAAACTATTTTAAGTGAATTCCACGATGGTACAGAGTGTTTCACTGAGAGCCACAGCCTGTGATTTGTCCTGGGGAATATGTTAGTCACTGAGAGCTTCCCACTGGGCTGCCCCACCAGAACACCCCGTATCTCTGACACCCAGAGCCTCCTTCACTCTGATGCCCCCACAGCCACGGCAGCTCTTTGTCCTCCCGCACCGATTCGCATTCGGCAGATTTCCCTGCAGCAGGGACACCTGCATTACCTACACCACACCATTTCCCCTGCACGCTTGCAATCCCAGTCCCTCTTCATGTAGGACAAGCAGCCGTACTTGCTGAACCTTCCCTGGTGCTGAGAAGGGCCTCAGGGAGGGCCCACCACGCGATCACCACACCGTTCTCACCTTGATGGGCCTTTCTAGCTCTGGCTTCTTGTAACGCAGCCACATCATGCCAATGATGGCCAGAGCCACACACAGCCAGTTGAAGAAGCTGAAGAAGTTGATGACTGAGAAAATGTTGTTGGAGAAAGCATAGAGCAGGGTCATGACACACTGCACCAGAAAAAAAAAAAAGCCATTAGCAAAGACAGTAGGCAAAACCACGTATGTTACAACACTAAATACAGGTATTTTAGAAGAACTATCTGCCAGGACAAGAATCACGTTGATTATTTTTTACTTAGTTAAGCTATTTTCAATTGGTGCCCGGAACAATTTCAAAACAGAAGTGGAATATGAGGATATGATGAGAAGGCGATGGGTCTGTCTTCTTCTGTAAGTGCATGCAGGAATGGCTGTGCCTGGAGGTGGTGCCCAAGTAGCCCCTCTCCAACCACGCTGATGGAATCCTACCCCCAACCCATTTCTCAATACCAGATCATCACTACAGAGCCAGGTGCTTACTGTAAAGACGAGGGAGGGCACGGGAGTGAGAAGCCTGGGGTGAATCATAGACAGGATTGAAGGCAAGTGTCCTTCTCGGGATCCCACGAAGAACAGCCTGAGGTGGGGGAAACAGAGCAGTTACCACCTTCGGCCCCAGGCTGGGGTTCCTCTTCAGCAGAAAACAAGCGGGGACAGCCCAAGCCCAGCCTAGACAGTGCTGAGGCAGCAAGACTGAAACGCCCAGGCTCCACGCAGGTTTTCCGCCTTAGTGGTGCCTCGCAGAACGCCAGCAGTGCCCTTTTGCTAGTCTCTGGTTCAGGAGCAGGGCCCTCCAGGATCAGACCCCAGCACGGGGGTCTGCACATACACCATAGAAGTCCCTGTCTTAGAAGGAAAGCTGGAGATGGACAAAGAATGCAAGAAAAGATGCATTTATGTCCTCTTTTCCAGAAAGGGCAATTAAGCAACTTTCCTAAGGCAAATCGGGAGGTGTGTGTCAGAGCTGGAACCTCCACAGTCCCCATCCTGCCCTGTCCTTTCTCCCCTTTCTGGAGCGATTCTCAGCCCTGAAGTTTCATGGGTTTCTGCTTTTCATTAAAGCCACTTTCTCAGGCAACATCACTGAGCCCCAAGCCTGTGTTTGTTTATGTTCTAATAACTTCAACAGGACTTTGCCTGAGGAATAGAACACTAAGACCACTAAAAGGGTTTTTCCTTTAATCTGGATATGGTTTTAAAGTCTTAAAAAAATCTTTTTTTTTGCCTTCCCCACATGGCCTCCAGACCCTTTAGACTTTATGTCTACCCACAGCCACTCTTTGGAGGACAATTCCAAAGGAAGACGCGTTGAGCATGGCTTGTAAACAAAACCCACAAAATTGAGCAAGAAACCTACCGGGAAGAAGTGAAGAGAGATCCATTAACTGATCCAAAGCATGACAAACCAACAAAGACGGGTATGATCCAGGACATGACGCCAAGGTGATAGTTCCCAAAATCCTGAAAGGGGGGTAACAAGATAAGACAGTTCACACCCAGAATGCCCAAAAGAACTCACAGCTGCCTACAAAGACTTAATATTTGCAGAAATCTGAACAAATGATATGGCTTAGTGCTGAAGGCGTTACGGAGTTTTCTGTATTGCCATGTGCCGCTCCTCCATCCTGAAAAATCATATTGTGGAATTGCAAAAAAACGTATCAGCAGAAAGCCCTTCCCTCCAGAGTCAGGACACAACATTTATCAGAAAAGCTACCCAAAAGTTCAAGACCAAACGGAAACTGCGAGGAGATTCAGACAGGCAGCTGTTGCCAACTGCTGAGTAAGGACATGGGACACAGCCCCGGGAGATGCAGTGACCTGGAGTTGTAGTTTTAGATCACAGACTGACCCCGCACTGCTTCACTGCAGCTTTACGCCAACACCACGATATTGGTTTCAAGCCTTGCAAAGGCACACAACTAGAGCAACCCAACAAAGCCTGGCATCTCCAGTAACTCAGCACTGGGTATGTGCAGGCTGGAGCGGGCCTGGGGACTAACCCAAAGGATGGAGCGCTGTCACCTGAATGTCCCAGACCAGCTCATCCTGGACCAGGAGATTCCCCATCAGGCACCGAACAATCCTGGTCACACAGTTTGCAAGGTCATACCACGCTGCTCACTTCGGAAGCAATCAGGATTTCTGACCGCAATGGCATTTTAATTAATAGAAGTATTATTTTTCTCTCTTAATTAAAACAAGGAAGATACAGAGAGAGAACAATCTAGTTCAGTATTGACTGAATGACCTTTTCCCATAAATACCACGCTCTGGTAACTGATGGTAAGTCATGAGGCCAGCAGCAACCTTGCATATTTACGAATTAAGAGCAGTGTTAACTGTCTGCCCACCCATACTATTGTCTGGGATTAATCCCACTTGGTATCACACTGTTCTTCCCTGCTCCCGTCACAGTTGCTCTTTATCTCCTGTCAAACATCATCTTTTTTGTAAGCAGCCATGACCAGCATGGAACAAACTAGGTGACTGTATGCAGAGATTGTAAGTCTGATTTAACCAGCCCTGGACAACAGATGAGTCACATCAAAAATGCACCTATCTTACCACAGCCACGGCTTCGGACGTCAGCATCTGCTCCGTCGACAGGGTCGTGAAGTAAGCCAAGTTTGTCAGCACATAAACCAAAGTGACTACAGGTAGTGAGATGATGATAGCCAGAGGCAGGTTTCTAGGAAGAAAATATAAATTGTAATGGAGCGCTGCAGTTCAGAGAAGAGAGCTGTTGATGCCAGGGATGGGTGGCTCGTGCTGCAGCCCGTGCTGCGCTCGCTTAGAGTTGGCTCAAGCCGTTCTGCTCTTCTTTGGCTCTTCAGCACGTCCAGTTTCCCATCCACAGGCTGCTCCCCTAGGAGAGGAGAGGAAGCCCGCACGGGAACAGCCTGGAGGCTCCCAGATGTGGAGGGAAGGATCATGGCAGAAGGGACTTTTTGCATGGAGAGACTCTGTCTGTCTGGGCAAGCAGTAATTTAAGATCACGGCAAAGGCAATCAATTAAAAATAACCCCCCGTGTCTCTTGCTAGCCAGTAGCATTACTGCGTGCGTTCTCTACTAGGCAAAGGAGAAGCATTTGTGCTGGTGGGTTTCTTGTGGGAGACGGAAAGATCGGGGATTTAGTGGGCAGTTTTTAGGCTCTAACTCTGCGCAGCTGGCTGGACTGATGAAACTCAAAGAAAATGAGTTCAGACACAGTCTGAGCGGGTCGGTAAAGACATGGCTGTGTTGGTACAAATTTGCCTTTCCAAATAGTCTAACTTCATTTGCGAATGGAAACTGAAAAAGGAAACCCTGCTTGATGCCACGTATAATTGGTCTGGTGGAGCTCAAAGCCACAGGAGGAGAGAGTCAAATACCATGACTGCATTCAGAGGACAAGAAAATAATTGCAAACTGCAAAAGCGTTTTTATAACTCTGTTTGTCAAGGAAAGGGCATATCAAATCTTATGCTTCCCAGCAGGCGCTAATCACTGCCAGGGTCAGCCAGGAATGGGTTCTTGCACAAGCGACCCTGAAGCTCGTTCTGACGGTGCCTCATAGGCACTTTCCCTATGAGAACGATGATTTCTCAGCGATGTGCTGCTTTGGTGTGGCTCACGCCGATCTCACCAGGTCCCCTGCATAATCCTGAAAGGCACGAGCAGTGCAGAAAGCGGCTATTGCTCAGGAGAACAGGAAGAGCACGTGACGAACATATATATGAACAAATACTCTCGTGGAAGTTTATACAAGACAGTAATAAAGCCATGAGCGCTTCTTCCTCGCCGACAATTCAGTTATAGAGAGGTGTCATGCCAAGGAAGCAGGACTTTCCAACAACACTGATAATATTAGTACAGGAAAGCAGTGTACGCAACGGCCCTTCTCATACAGAGATTATTATTCCCCTTCCCCTATTCCAGGGAGGAACAATGCCATTAATTTAGCTTGTTTTCTATTTCCCAAGAAAAATTCCTTGGCTTCTGGGCTGATTAGCAGCCCCTGTTACACACATGAGGAAGGGGCTTCCCGAGAACAATAGCTTTTCCTCCCAGGGAAGTCATCAGGGGACACACACCTACCTGTAGGGATTTATCATCTCTTCTGTAACAAAATTCAAGTAATTCCTGTTAATTTAAAAAGAACAGGGGTTAATTCTGGTTATTCCGTGGAATAAATGAAGCCCTTCATCTTACTCATCTGCAAGGGAATTTCAGGAGGCGTAGAGAGCCTGACACCTGCAATAAAACTTATGATGGCTGTTGTCTAGTCCAAAACCTTCAAAGCGCAAGCCCTGGCTGATGCCGGTGGATCTAGCACACCATACCGCCAGCTTCCTTGCAAGAGGAGGGGTGATTGCAGGTGAAGAGCTGGACCCACGAGGGACAGGGCCACCCTCCAAGCAATAAGGATGGCTGCAACTGGCATGTTTTCACAGCAAATTGAGCAGGCTCCTTGTGCTTGCAAGTGCTCAAAGGGAGTGATAAAGAAGCCCTCCAGGAGCTTCAGTCTGATGCTCAAAGAAATCTGTTGCCATGTAGCACACCTCTCTTCCGCTAGCCAAATCCACCATGCCCCTCTCTCTTAACACCACCTAGGAGCTGCACCAAGCGTCATGGTGCATCATCACCCACCATCTGCTGCCTCTTCTAAATCCCATGACCCCCTCCACTTCTTTGTGCTTCTATGTCCCGGCTGGAAGCGGGGTGTGAAGCATGACTATTAACGTTACTAGGCAAACCCAAAGCATCTGCCTCATTGCCCTGGTTACAAGAAAGATGGGAAGTTCTGGACCACACTCTTCCTGCAAACACAATCTGGGGACAAAAGGAGTGGACTACAGTATCTAGCACTGAGAAAAAGAGAGAGGGCTGCATCTTACCATCCTCCATAGGCAAAGAGACCACTGTACAAAGCTAACACGATGTTCCCCACGCCTACTTTTGTGCCTTCGAAGGAGTGCTCAGGAGTCAGGTTTGTCACATCACCTGCAGAAAACAAAAACAAGAAAGGATCGATGCAGAGGGACTGTGAACCCCAAGCGCCTTCGTGGGTGTTGAAACGGAGAAACCTGGAGGCAAAAGCTGCTCTCAGGATACTTAATTATCATGCTGATGCATTTCAGGTTATGCTAGAGAGCACGTGCATATATTTCTATTGGGCTGATTCCTCCAGTTTTACAGTGCTTAATTCATCTGGAGTAACGCACCAAATAATCAGCCCCAAATACACTTGTCTCAATCAACTGGCCATTACTGAGTCCTCAAAACTTTCTCACACTGCAACGTGCTATCACCGAGGTAATCTCTCAGATATCTTCTCCCCGTGAAGAAAACATTCTGGGGACCTTCCTGCTGGAAGATGCTATGCAAACAGATATTGTCACATTGCCCTCTCAACTGAAAGCTGCTTTCATTCGATAAAAACCCCAGGATTTCCTCCGCTTCCACCAGCCACCCAATAAAGCAGAAACCCAGGATTTCCTCTAGTCCCACCAGCCACCTGATAAAGCAGAGGGTCATGGCAGTCCCTTTGATTGTGGGAAGTCAGGTTCTTTGGGGCTTGAATATCAGAAGTGAGCTTCTTTAGGACGTGAATATCGAAAGTTCCTGTTATGTATCTGCTTTTGAAATAATAAGCCATAAATAGAGACCTCAATTGTACCTTTGGTAAGAACTCTCCTAGAGCAGTCAAGGGTTTATTTATTTTGCTTTAAAATGCTCTGCAGTTGTTTTGTTCCCTGCCTTTTGATGTGGAGCCTGGGTGCAGGCCTGGGATGGCGAAGCCACGCTTCCCTCCCCAGCGCTCCCCTTGGTGAGGACAGAAGCGGGGAGCGAGGTAGGATTCGGCAGGGCACATTTGCATCCCAGACGCCCTGTTGAAGACCATGTGATTCCTCTTAGGGCATAGATCTTTACTAATCGCCCGAGCAACTGCATCACATGGCAGTCAGCAGGGCCTGGAGCTTAACCCTTCATCTCTTAGCACAAGGTACCCAGGTCGTGCACACGGGGAACGGAGAGGGATGCTAACATTCCAGGCATTTTTCCTCCCGATGGCCTCTCTTCCCATCACACGCTGGAAACTTTCACTCCCCTATGCCACCAAAAGCCACTTTTGCAGAGGCTGGGTAACAAATATGGATGAAAGGACCTTTTAATGCCTCGCTCCCTCTTTCTAGAGGTGGGAAATGGGGACTTTTCCCAGCGGCACTATTGGTCTGATGGTGCGTCTTTCATTTATCGGGCTCCGCAAGGGACTGCTCCAAATCTGTGGCAGTGACACAGAGCTCTGTGCATGTGGGAAAGCTACGTCTTGTCTTTCCCCTTCTCTACCTGACCCTCCAGGCTCTATCCCCAACCTTTCTGTCCTGGGCATTGCTCCCTTCACCTCCTTTCTCCATCCTGCTCCTGCTGAGTCCTAACCAGGGGAAAAAAAAAGATATTCCCTAACATAACGTGCAAAATGCTTTCTGCTCACAAAGCTACCACGGAAACCAGCGTCCCTCTGCCTTCTTCCCTGGCTGGTTCCTATCCCATTTGCAAAGGGATGCTGTGGCTGTGAGCTGCCAAAGAGCCAGAACCGCAGCAGCACCTCGTGCACCGGCCACTCAGGTCCGGGAAAGCCAGAGCAGTTACGTCCAGCAGGTTTGCAAGGCTCTACTTGTCCCGATCCCACTGCAGACTGCAATTCTCCACTGGTGTTGCCTTGTCCCTCTCTCCCAGCACCTCCTTGCACCAGGAAGGTCTCTTCTGAATCTACCTCGGGATACATGCTGGTTGCACTTAATGGCCCTTCAGCCAGTGAATCTCCCTAGCAAAATGCAGCAATCGTTTTTAAAACGTGAGGTTAGAACATGTACATGAGAGTGTAAGAGGAAAGCAAGGGAATGCAAAGAGACTGATATAAAGCTGCGAGTTTAACCTTAATTCCTGGTTTATAGGTTCAGTCATATAGTCTTAATTTAGCATTAATGCCCTGGCCTGGCTGTGAATAAAAAGGCTGAGCAGGAGGTGGGTGTGCACAGTATCACATTCTGCTGGATCCCTCAGGCTCAGCTTCCCTGAGTTTATTTTCTGCCCCTCCTGAATAATTACCAGTCTAGTTCTTTCCAGGTCTTTTGTTATGGGAATAAGATACAGTTTTTGTTAACAGTGACTGTAATTAGCTACTGGAACAGCACACGGATGGACTAGGAGACCAGGAGAGCTCTCCAGGCATTTCAAACATCCGTTGGGAGACCTCTTCTCAAAGGTCTGCTCGAGTTCTGCCTGTAGCCAAGCTCCCACCCTGCCCAAGGGATCACCACCTTTACCAGGTCAGGAGGATGCTCTGATCTGGGAGGACCCAGGGCACAAGCAGCATCGCGCTGTGGGCTCACACCTCCATTTCTTGTGCACAACTGGACACCAGCTTCCACTGGGCGCCTCTTTCTGTTTGTCACAGGCAAAAAGCTCTCAGGCCAAATGTTCATTTTTTCTGAGGCATCTGCAGGTCTTGCTCTCTGCCTTCCCAAACCTCACAGAGAAACCGTGTGCTGGTGCCACCAAGGAAGGGCTGAGCTGCCGCCCTTGCCCAGCTGGCCAGGAGGGGAGGAGAACCATCAGTGGTCCCCAGACCGAAACCACATGCCTGGATTCAGGATGCACCACCTGCTTGGGAACCGCGGGCATCTTCAGCCTCTGGGCAAGGCAGGGTCCAAGCCCAATTCGGTGGCCTTCCGGGCTGTAGAGACACTTTGGCTGTGTGTCAGGAGAACCTCATGCCCTCCAGGGCACACGAGCAAAGAGGAGGGAAAGGCAGCACGGGAGCAGCACTGAAGCAAAGAAATGAAGACAAAGCCTGGCATTTCCTTACTCTGTGGGTGGGCGGGAGTGATGGATGGGTGGGACATGACTAATTACTCGCAAACCTCTTCCTTGCACGCACCTAACCCATCTCTTTGAAGCACCGAAATGCAGCTACCGGCAAAGGAGTGGCAAGTCAGCATGGAGGCAGCCAGGAGAGGAGACCAGGTAGGGAGAAAGGGGCTTTTTGTTCCTCCTCAACACTCGAGGAGCTGACACCTCGCTGCACTCTCCCTGCCTCACCTAGCAAGAGTTGTAGCTCTCCAAAAACTTGCAGTGAGTTTCCAAACTTCGCGTCTCTACGCTCCCATTGTAAAATGGATTTAGCAACATGTCAGAACACGATTAAATACCCAGAGGAGCTGAGATCTATTTCTTCCCACTCCAAGGGGACAAGCTCGTATTCTCAGGTGTCTGCTCGATGCACCTTTGCCACAATGTTTGCTTCTTTCATGCTTTATTGCTTCCTGGTTGCATGAGAGGAGCCTGGGCTCCTTAACAAACATGCCCCAAAGATCGCATCCCAGCAGAGCAATGTCCTCTACGACCATCACCACAACAAGGCTCTGTCCCACGCTGCCGGCCAGTGTATCACCAGAAAGATAAAAATTTGTGCCCGCCAGCAATGCCTTTACAGACATAACGGGCACCACATTATATGTCTTGTGGCCAAAAAAGCCAAGCTCCAGCAGCGATGCTGGAAAGGCATCCCAGATGCCTTCCCACATGGGCCAAGCTGTAAAATACAGTGGGTGAGCTCTGACTGTACTTGCAAATCCTCGGAACAGAAACCATCACACAAAGATACCTCCTCTAGTGCAGAGGCCCCAGAGGTGCACCGGAGGCTGAGAAAGCGTCCAAGAAGCACCACGTGCCGGCCTTGTTCTTACACTTACCCGCTGGTGTTTGCTATTGGCCCCAGCTGGAGACTGGGGACACCGGGCAGATGGTCTAGCACCGTCATTCTTACCTCCTTCCTCCAATACAAACGCTCATTAGGACCTGCTGTCCAAAATGGAGGTATGAACCTATGAACCTCAGTTCCAGGCACTCTGCATCTTTCAAGCCTCCAGACTCTGGATGTTTGAACTGCAGACTTTGGATCAAATCAAGGGTTACACATCTGCAGGTGAGGCTGCCAAGCGTGGCCTCGACTGCTGCCGCGGAGCGAGAGGTCCGTTAGTGAGAGCACCCCGGGCAAAGGCGTGCTCTGCCCACCCTCCCAGCTCCCCGTCCTCCCCAGCCCACGCAGCCCCGGCTGCTCTCTAGGCAATGCCCTGCCCGTGCCCGGCACCCCGGCGATCTGAAACCTGGTTTGAACTGGCTGTTCAACTGCACTCTGCTCTACAATTAACCAAATTAAGGTAACAAGCTCTGACATAAACCCCATTTGCTGATCTTGGCAGTTGCCAAGACTCTGGTAATTGCGCGGCGATGGGTCACCTGGGGCCTTTCTGCGGGAGGGACCTATTTCGGGTCCATGCGCTGCATGTTCAGACCCTTTCTTTGAAAATGTTCATTTGCTCCCCAGTCATGTCCATTCCGGTTTTAATAGCATAGCAATCTTCTCTTGCAGAAAGCATTTAATGATCATTAAATATTTTTAACTTGCCTAAACAGCAAGGAGAGGGAACACAGCCACATAGAGAGCTCAGCGAGAGAAGGGGGGGCTCTCAGCGCATCTCGCTCATGGAGGAAGCCAAGCCAGGGAGAAATATGTTGTATATATGAAAAACCCCAGAGCAGAAGATCCACTCAGCTGTTGAGCCATTTCCTGAGAAAAGCAGCAATAGTTCAATCGACTGAGTCAGAAAAACAAGACGGCAAGAAACACACAGGGGCCAGGGTTAGGAGAGCATCTCTTTGGCAGCTCGTGGATCCCCATGAAACGCACACTTGAGAGCCACATAAGGTGTTTGCTCCTCTTTGATCGCCACCACTCTGCAGACAGCTTTGCATTAAGCAGTTTTGAACAGTTGCTGTTAAACTTGGGTCCCATGGCAGATGAGTTTATGGGTCTGAAAGACACCACCAGAAACCTTGGACCAGCAGAAAGGGCATCCAAGGAGGAGCCAGAGCTCCTGAGTTACGTCCTTTCTTCTCACCACCAGCTGTGGACAGGCTCTGACACTTCCCCTCATTTCAACAACTTTCCTCTGTTTTATGGAAAAGTTCCTCTCTCCTCCCAGTGCTGGGAAGCTTTCGCAATATTATTTCTCCCCCAGGGTGAAGCCAAGGGTCTGGGCTCCTGGATTCACTCCACCCCACACACTACTCAAGCTTCGCAACTCCTCCTTTTGCAACGGTCCACCAGGACGCTACGCGGGCCAGAGAGTGTTTTATTACCTTTCCCACCTCCTCTGCATCCTGCAGATACCGCCAATAAAACCTTTTTACCCTCCTCCTAAGCAAACACCTCCTGATTTTTGCAGCCTTCATGTCTGCCGGCATGATGTCAGCTGATGAGAAATAAAGAAGCAGACCCAGCAGCAGCGGCACAAGCCCTGGAGTGATGCACGGCACACAAAATGCCGTGCCTCCTCTGGGAGCCAGAAAGCACAGAGGCAGCACAGAGACCCTGGATGAACAGGGTCCCTTTGATCCTTCGGACAGCGTGGAAAACTGTCTCCTAAACGCGCCCCTGTCAGGGCAGATTAACAGCAAGGTGCAAACCGTAAACAAACCACCCAGTGGGTTTCCAGCCACTTCCATAAGCTTTTTTTTTTTCCTTTTCATATCTGCACAACAGGTTCAGTCCACATCCATAGAAACTTGTGATCGAGAATGACAAACAAGAATGTGCCACCTGACCAGGCTCTGGAGGGGCTAACCAGAGCCAACCAGCTTGACGTACGTGCAGGAGAGCCAAGAAAGAACATTTGGGGAGGGCAGATCCTCCTGCCTGTCACCATCACCTCTAGCACCACAAGCAAGGCCATTCAATTCAGCCCAGCAGCTGAAGGCTGTGGGAAAGGATCGATAAAAAATGCAAGCAATAGCACACGTGTAGACACACACACAGAGCTATCGACTGCTCTGATACACCTTAGGCACGAACGACTGCTGCCGCTGCAACCAAAGACTTCAGAGAGACAGACAGAGGGGATCCAGACAGAAATGCAAAGAAGCAAATACCAAAGTATTAGCCGCTCTCTAGTTAAATACGTCTGCACCGCTGGCATAGCTGCACTTGGAAAAATGAGAAGCCAACAGAGGCTTTTGTGTCAGCTGCCCTAAAACCCACTCAGCCCACACCAGTGTGAGCAGGGTCCCCTGCGGCAAGTCCGAGATGTGCTCCTCAGCCTCCAACGCAAGGCACCTGCCTCATCCAGCCTGGCACTTGGCCGTTTATTCAGGATACCAAAAATGAGCAACATGCTACAATCCACAAATCCTTGCATAAAGCAGGTTTTCAAGAGGTCAAGGCACATTTCCACCCTGAAGAGTTAATGCAGCTATAAGCCTCCATACGCAACGTTAAACAAACAACAGTTCACGTCATCATTACAGGCCAAGCTTCCAGCCTGTGCATACAGAGCCGCCCAAAAACTCACAGTCATCGTAACAAGCAGCACAGGTCACTGACTGTCTGCTTCTCTATTTTGGTTTTGGGTTTTTGTGTGGGTTTTTTTGGTGGTGGTTGTTGTTGTAGTTAAATGCATTTTATTTACTTTCGGACAGGCAACTTTGCACTTGTAAAATGCAGAAGTCCCATCACGCTGAACTCTATCCTTGAATCTGTAATTGCCAAAAATTTTCTGGGCAGAGGGGGCAAGAAAAAAAATTGTCTGAGCAGAAACGAACCACTGCTGACTCCAAACCAGAGCAGGCAAGCTGCGTAGCACGCTAAGCTGCCATGCCCACCTGGCCCCCAGCATTTGCATTCACCTTCGGCAGAAGAGGAAATCAAAGACTAGGGAGCGAGGGGCCCATAAAACATAATTGTGTTGTATCAACTCTCCAGCGTTAAGATGCCTGATTAATCTCCAACATGTGGTTGACATGATTTAGAGGTGCAGGATGCTGGCAGGTTTCCCAGCTTCCTTGTTCGTGCTCTCCGTCGGTACAGTCTTCCACTCTCCATGTGCTCCGCCAACAAGAGGGTGAGTAAGGGAAGCACAATAGCTTTCCTTCAAAGCTTACGGCTGGAAAATTGTGTTACAGAGGCATTTCTGAGTGCCAGTGTAACAAGAAAGAGCACGGGCGGCTGCAGGGCACGCTTTTCTTACAATCTTTTGTGCACAAGCCTCAGCCCCAACTTGCAGGGACACAGTGAAAAGCCTGAAGGACGTTTATTATCCATAGGCTTTGCCTCCTGCCTGCCAAAGAGGATCTACCGTGCAAGTTAGTCATGGGATGGCTGCGTGAACACCCATCTGGTTTGGCTTTGGGCTCCAAACTCACCTCGGACACCAACAGCTCCACCATCAGTAGATTCTTGTGTCCCAGGTCGTGTCCTAGAGCCAGTCCCTTGGGTGAGCTGCTCCCTCTGGGCACAGACGCCAGTGCAATGGCTACCCTGCTGCATATGACAACCCCCGGTGCGCACAAAGACATTGCTGCATCTACCCTCAGTTAGCAAGTCACGACTGATGTGGCAGGAAAAGAAATAAATCAATTTAAAACAAACTCCTGAACATCAACCTGCTAATGAGCTCCGCTCTCAGGGTCACCGTATGGACACAAGTTACGAGACCGGTCAAAGGAAAACTTGTGGCAGATTTCTTTAGCTATGGCAAGTGCTCATCCATCTCCGGATGGCCAAGCATGATTAAGTGTAGGTATAAACCCAAGATAATTCAGACGACCACTCTTGTCTTCTCTTAGTATCCACGTGCCATTGTGCTTTGAGACCTGTGGGAGCCTGAGATTGTAATTACCAGCCAGAAAAATAATTTTTCCTGCCCAGTCGGCAGGACCCCTCCGGAGCAGCTCTGCCCTCCCCAGGCTCACAGCTGTATCCTTGCCTCTGCTGCCCGCGGAGCTCATCCCGGCTCTCACTCCACATCTGGCTCAAGGGGCTTTTTTGGGACACTCGACTGACGTTGCCACTGGCAGCACAGAAGAAAATCTGGGAGGAAAGGAAGAGTGAGTAAACTTTCCCGCCCTCAGGTCTTTCTTAATCACAGGATTTTTCAGAAAACAAGGCAAAGAAAAATGTTTTGTCAGGGAACTCGCAAAATAACCCTCCCAGAGACCAAATGGTAGTTTTCTAACAAAAGACAAAGGGATCTGATAACTGAAAGTAGTACCCAGATGTGCACACACACCCACAGCGCCAAGGGGTTGCCTCGCATCTGGAATATTTAGGTAGTATTTTTAGGAGGCTTCACAGACATGCTAAGCACACGTTTATGATCGAAGGTTTCAATCTTCATTTCGGCACTTTCAGAAACCCTCCCGTGTCGAGCTCAGAACTTGCCAGCCACAACTACACCTCTAAATACCTTTTTACAAAGAACAAATGATATCGGGGTGGGGGGTGCCAGTGCTGGCTGATACTGTACACATCTATTTAAACAACAAAAAAAAAAGATTAAAACCAAAACTCTCTGCCTAATCTAAGTTCTCCATGGCAAATGTCTGGAGTTGAACCTGCTTATTTTGTCCTTAATTCACCCGGTGCTTGTTCAGCAGATGTAACTCTGCTGGTCTCTGACAAGCCCAATGAAGGGATTTAGAATAATGTTGCTGCCATCAAACACGCACTCGAGGCACCGCAGATGAGAAATTAAAGATTAGAAATCAGGCATTAAGAGGGGAAAAGGGACAATAAGTTCAATAAAAATAATTCAATAAAACAAGCGTTAAATTATATTTCCCTAAGTCCCAAGTGCCCAATTCTTTTTCTTTCTTTTTTTTTTTTTTTTTTTTTTTTTTTTTTTTTTTTTTTTAAGCAGAAGCGCTGGTGAGGAATGGCAGCGAGGGCTGTAGCCCAGCGCCGCAGCACTCCCCGAACGCGCGGCAGCCAGGAACGGCACCTCACTGCTCAAGCCGCCCAAGGGCAGATAAACATTTAGAGAAACCCTAGGACATCAGCAACAGAAAAGAATATATCTGAAACACGTCTGTAATATGTTGGGGTTTGGTTGTTTTTTTTTTTTTTAGAATTTTTTTGACATCAAAACCTTTCCTGAGTTTCCTCGCATGTAAAAAGCATGAGTGAGTCCTTAAAGATCAGCACATTTTTTTTTACCGTTTCATGCCTAGGTTATTTTTAAAGGCACTGTGAGGTGCAGGGTGGTCGGGTACGAAGAGCACAGCTACAGACCTCTGTGTCGCACCCAGTGCGGAAAACATCCCTCAAACCCGCACAGCCACTGCCCACGCCTGCACGATCTAGTCCCAGGCATCCCGCTCACCAGGTCAAGAACACAGCCAAAAAATACCCATTTTCGGCTGGACAGAAGGCACTTTGTGAGAGCTGGTAAAACAGCAGAACCAAAGATAAACCTAGTTTTCATAAGAGTGGAGTTGAAAAAATCCTGATCCTGTCTATGCTGTAAGTTATTTATACTACTTAAGTCCTACAGACTGGTGGGCTGTTGAGGTTGAGGGTCAACCAGGACAGCTGAGGGTCCATATATAAGGTTTTACACGCTAATATATTAAGTCCATGACAATGAACTTTTAAAGCAACACAACTCTAGCCCTTCAAAGGCTTTTGAAAGCGTAACTTTTGCATTAGTAAAATAATTGCACCCCAAGTGGGTCAGCTAGACTGAGTCGACTTTCAAGCAGTTGAAGGGCTGTCTAAGTAGGAAACCAACTTCTACCCTCCTTTTGAAGTTTCATGAAAGAAGTGATGTAAAACAGCTGTCGGCAGAAAGACCACAAGGAAACGCTGCTTTCTGTGTGGTAATATTGCCACATATTTCTTTGTCTCGAGATGTTACTGCTTTTCTGAAAATAATGAAAATGCCCAATGAAAGGATAAAAAGAAAAAAAGCCAAAAGCTGAAGGCAGGAGGTCAATAGAGAAAGACATATTTCTGTGAAGTCTCAGAAGTTCCCACATTTGAGCAAGAAACTGTGGTATTGCTCCTCTTCTCTGTTTATGGATACTGTAAACATAAACCAGCAATGGGACAGTAACCATTAAAGCAAGTTAATCAGCACTGCTCAGGCACTATCCGGAGCGCCATGGGAACACACAACCCCTTGACCACTGAAACTGCAGCCCCAGACAAATCAACTTGGCGTATATTTCACCCCAATAATGACTCAGCATGCTGAGCTGCTGGTGGTAAGAGTCCTCTTTGTCCAAAATGCATTGGAACTGGCATAAAAGAAAACAAAGGCACACAGAGGAGCAGTAAAGGCACAGCACTGTGGTTATGTATGGGACCCAGGATCACCCACCTACTCAGAGGTTAAAACAGGCTTTTAGAGAAAAGTTACCCATTCAAAAGCGTCGGTCAGCACTTTAAAAGACTGGCTCTGTAGTATTTCACCTGAAGGAGATCCAGCAACCCTGTACTGTCCTAGTACCACACAGTGCAGCCCCACAGGGCACAGATGCGGTGGCTTTCATGTGCACCAGGTTTGTCCCCCTGCTCCGAGGCAGGTTCGACTCACTTAAACCATTCCCGAGAGGCATTTATTAACCTGTTCTTGTGAATCTCCAGTGAGACAGCCTCCCTGGACAATCTGCTTGAGCTCTGCATTACAGTTAAAAGTGTTTTTCTAATGGCTAATTTAAACTTCCCTTGCCTCACAGCCTGCACCCATCACTTCTTGTCCCAACGAAGATGGAGAACAGTGCAGCGCTTCCCAATTTTCAGTATGCCTTAAGTGATGCTAGTATGCTTTGCTTGAAGAAAAAAGAAGAAAAGAAAGACAGTTTCTTGATGTATCCTTGCTACATAAAAGCATCAAGTCACCTGGCATGATTCAAGGAAAAGTTGAGAAAGTTGCAACATGTATGTGGAAGCTAAGCAAGGGCATATGAAAGGAGCTTGCACATTCTTAAGGACTTACCAGAGAGCTTGCAACTTCCATAAGGAGATTAAGAAAATCCATGGCAGAATCCCAGGCAGTATGTTGTAAAACAGGAACTCAGACAAGCAGCAGTGTGCCACTTAGGACAAGGCATAAACATGGGCTTTGTGAGGAGCATCCTCTGCAGAACCCAAGGTTCCCACTCTGAACCAGCTTGCTTTACATTGAGTGTCGTGAGCACAGACAGGAAGAAAAGGTCTTTCCCTTCAGATGTTAACTAACTACTGCTTTGTTACCTTTCACTCTGTCTGCAGTGGCCAGGTGGTTTAGTATGAAACTAAATGTCACGTGGAATGAGCTATATTGCAAGATGCACACAAGTCATAGTCGTACCTCTCCAGACCTACAAAAACTCGAAATCGTGCTTCAAAGGAGGTAAAAAGCTTCTGAGACAGAAGAGTACAGCATGGGGTTTTTCGAACACAAAACTGAAATCTCTTATTGGTTACAGATATAAGTCAATGGAAATATCACGTATTTATACCTGAGGAACCTGGGCAGAAAGTGATTCACCCTCAACAGAAGGACAAAAGATCAGTACAGAGGGAGGGAAGGTGATTCTGAAGAAGCAAATTAAGATTATTACCTGCAAGCGAGAAACAATTGTAATGACCTTTTACCAGTAAAATGTTAAAGCACTAACAGAGATTTATGTTTACTCATCCTTTTCCCTCTTAGAGAGGAAAAAAAGTTCAGCAAAGCAGCCTGGGAGATATAAAGAGGAAGGAGGTATATTTTGTGATAAGCCTCAAACAATGTTCCTGTTGAGCGTAGGCACTGAGCTGGAATAAAATAAAACTTCTGATAAAGCAAGAAATTCTGCAAAGACAGCACTGGCTCCCATAGCTGAGACGGGAATTAAAAAGACCCACGTGCACACATGAACATACACACACACACACTTGCCAGTACAGAGATAGGAGGGACTATCTATAGACTTTTATCCACATTTAACAAATAGGGCCTGTATTGTTCCCTAAGCAAAGTTTATTTTCACAAAACTTGCATAAAAAAAGCACACAGTAAATCTTATCTGTGTGGATTAGTTAATCAGATGGGTCTGGAACAAAGTATCTCCCTAAGTTTGAGAGGATTTAAAGCGTGCGTGAAGAAAACAAGCAGAACCATCAGAAAATTTGCCTTCT
Source organism: Dromas ardeola (assembly GCA_013398915.1). NCBI lineage: Eukaryota > Metazoa > Chordata > Aves > Charadriiformes > Dromadidae > Dromas > Dromas ardeola. The sequence goes on from VYZM01023518.1 coordinate 423,849, forward strand.
CTTCCCATTTTTATCTTCTTTTTTAGATACAAGTTGACGGGCATGCACGCTAGTGTCAGCTGAGAGCCCTAATATCACTGCTCACCATGTGGTTTCTGCAGCCTTGCCTGACCCAGGCATCCCTCTCTGACCCCATGGACTCGACCAAGCTATTCCATACCTGCCACAGGAAGAAGGGAAACGTGCAGGGGTAGTTTGTGAAAGAATGAAAATTACTGGGGGTTGGTTTGCACACACAGGTAATTGTCTACTAGCAAATGGCCACGACCAGCCACCAGTTACAGAAAAGACTTCCAAGAGCCATAGCACCAAAATTTTCAGTCCCTGTAGATTTGTCAGCTCTGCAATCTCAAAGCGAGAGGATGTGCAGCGACAGAATTAAGTGGAAAAGACCTTGGGTGGTATATGCTGGGTTCCAGTAGCGTGAAATCCAGCGTAACTTCAGCTAGGTAAAAACAAAATCTCACAAATAAAATGCACAAAAGCACTCAGCCCTTTGCCAAGCATAAGCTGGAAATATCACCCAAGCACGCACGAGAACAAAATACGCTTGTAAAGCATTTCTGCGAGCTCTGAAATGCTTGGGTTAGGACTCTTGGGCTTTGTTCCCAATTCTCAGATTCTGCTTTAACTGCACACCACTTTCAAAAGAAAAAGGAAACATACTCACCCTCCGCAAGCTGCATGAAGCCAAGAGTGATGATCAGAGCCAGTGCCAGCAGTTTTGCCGCAGCAAAGACATCCTGGACACGAGTAGCAGCTTTCACGCTGTAACAGTTCACTGCCGTGAGGAGCACTGAGAGAAAGGGACAAGAGGAGACCACATCAGTTTTCACTGAAACACTTAAAATGCAGAATAAAATGCTGACAAATTGGCACTTGCTTTTTCGCTAAAACTTAAGCAAACACAAAGAGTCTCTTCCTAAAATAGAAACGTTTGAAAAGCAAAGCTCTGCAGCCACACACTTCTCTATTCTGTCTTTCGTTCTGGCAACAGGTGGTTTGAATAGTGCATCCACTCCTTGGGACAAGGAACTGCCCTGCTCTATTGGGAAGTACACTTCTGAGGGCATATAAATAAAAGTGGTTACCGCAACCATCAGCATCAGCTGCAATCCCTGTTAAGTCGATCCAATGTAATGCTGCCGTTGTGCGAAAACACCATAGAAATGTCAGGACAAATTTCCAGAGCTGCTATATAGTTATTTGTGTAACAATAACACCTAAAAGGCTGCCGAGGTCACACCATACTGCCCACGGTGTAAACATAAAGGAAGAGACATCCCTGTCCTGACCCATTTGGCAAGCTATAAGATAAATAACGCCTGCAGGTCAGCGGCACAGACGGGAAGAGAAGCCAGATGGAAGGAAACTCTCATTCTCTGTTTGACCCTCTCGACCAGTGGTGCCAGGGACGGTCCTGCAGACTGCCAGAGATGTGCACCAGGGCTGCACAGGGTGCCGAAGGAAGCAAGAGCGGTCCAGCGCAATGGCTCAGATCTGCTGCGGCTGCTCTTGTACTCAATCACCCTGCCTCCTCACGCAGCATTTGGCTTGCCCAGAAGCTCCCATCACCTACAAGTTGCTCTGTGTTTAATGCAACTAATGAAGCCTAACTTCCTACTTTTTTTGCCCTGTTTTCCCATCACTCTCCTCCGTATCGCCCGCTCCTGCCACTAATTCAGTGTGGCACTCCTACCAGGCAAGGGACAGCATCAACTAGGGCTTGTCTAAAGCCACGACACTGCTGACTGGAAAAGTGTCACCTGCTTCAGAGAAAATAATGGCTAAAACCTTTACTGCTCTTCCAAATCACTTACTATTTTCACGCCCTGCTCGCTGTCTGCTCCCCAGAGCCTGTTGTTTGTCATAGAGACGGGCAAATGTCACGCAGAGAATGACAGTGTGCCATATGCTGGATGCCCTCCCCTCCTCCTTGTCTCCCTTGCACCGAGCCACCACTCGCGCCCCGCTGCCAGCTTGTCACCAGCCCCCAGAGCTGACCAGTCACCGAGCGGCTCGGGGAGGAGCGGATCTCAACCTCTCCTCGTGAGCTGGAGGCTTTTCCCTGCGGGATCCTTTCCCACTCAGGTTGCAGCTTGTATTTTTACTCTGCAGGAGCCAGGCAAGTTTTTCTAAAGCTGGTACAGGGCAGAGTTAGGCAACCACTGCTGCTGTTAGGGGACGTGCTAGAATAAAACCTGAATACTGCGGTCCTCCATCTGCCCATTTCCTTTCCAGGCTGGCCTCTGCCCTCGTGGAAAGGCTCTTTCCTACATCCTGCAGCTCATTTTCACAGGACCCCACTGCCTCAACCAGAGCCAAACAGCTGCTCCTCAAACTATTCAGCTCGGGTGCAGATCATCCTCTCCTGAGGTTACGGGCTAGATCTACGCTCACAGTTTAAAGCCCAGAGTATTTGATGTAGGCATTTCAGCCTTAATCCAACCCCCAGAGATACGATGGGGATCAGCAGCACCTTCATCAGGTCACCAGTCTCTCCAGGAGACTGCCAGTGGAGACTCCGGCCACAAGCCTGTCCCCATGGGGCTGAGCCACATGGGGTGCGTCAGAACAAGGCGAGAAGGCAATGGATAAAGGTGGGAGGCAGAAATACCAGTACTTGGATGGCTTGGTTACTGCCCAGCAAGAGCAGCCGGTGCCTTAAGACCCTCAACGCATGCTGAGCATCACAGGGAAAACACCACCACACCCCTACTCTGAAGCAAGGTCACCTCCCAGCTACAGACCGGTACCCAGCCGAACCTACCCTGAGCACACACGTGCATGCAAAGGATGCAAGCTCCAGCACACCATGGACTCACTAGCCCACCTCCAACACGAGACGGTCGCATGGGATTGGCAGCGCCTGCCTTTGCTCCCGGGCTTGCGGCAGGACCACGCAGCAGAGCTGCTCACATCTCATCAGCTCGGAGCAAAGGCAGGTTCCCACAGCCTCCCAGCAAGGGCACAATAAACTGCCAACTGAGAAATAAAACCACAGGAGGAGGAAGGAGTATTTGGGCATTTAAAGGGTCTTAATTGGCTCGCTGCCACCCTGCATCCTGCCTGGCTTGTGAGAAGGAACTGTATTGTAAGAGTTCAGGGAAACGCACAGAGCCCACGCCGGAGCTGGGAATAGCCTTCCTGGAACATATGGGTACGGACAGACCCAGGCGTACCCACGGGCTGGCTTCAGAGAGCTCAGTCTTCAGGGACCACAGTATCTGGGTCTGACAGCAATGATTACACTTCGCCTTCCCGCTCAAGCGAGCGCTGAGAGCGACTGGACTTCCCGGTGAGTCAGAGCACACGCAGGCAAGAAGGGACACGAGTTGCATCATTCATTCACGGGGGTCAGAGAGCCGGCTACGGCCACACCAGAACAGCAACATGCACCAGGCTGAGATGATTTAAGTGTCCATATATTGCTCAGCTGAAGGCCGCTTGTAGGTGATCTTTAGGCAGGGAAGAGCAAAGCAAGTTCCAGCGCAGCATCCCAGAATACGATGCCTGCTTTCAGCATCATTGGCTCCCCAACCCCCCGACACCCTAGGAACTACCGCAATACAAGAGCATTTAAAGTCTGGAGAAATGAAAGAGCTGGACATCTTCATAAAACAAAAGCACATATCATCCTACAAGAATGAAAGCCAGAAGTAAATAAGGAATTTCAGATTCACTTTTTTTTGTTTCATGCCTTTCAAGCCCCTTTGGCACTTCGGGGGTGTCTGGGCACTCGAGATGGGTGAGACTGAAATGACCCAGAGCTGTCCTTCACTGGGAAGGACACCCCTGCGGGCTCTCGCACAGGTCACAGGACAGCACGAGCTGCTGGGCTTTGGCTGACCTGCTCCGGCACACAGCCAAAAGCATGCGGTGAGGAACCGTGCCGACAAACCTGCCACACCACCTCCCCCAAACGTAACCCCCCTGTGTCCCAGGGTCCCTCCACCCTGTGCTGTTCGGGGCAGATATGGTGCATCTAATTAGAAAGACACGGTGTCCCCGGGCTTGGAGGCTTTTCAGCATCAAGCAGCAGGCCAGCACTATCGGCTGTTTGCAGGGTCACGGCTCTGTCATCTTGCAGCAAGATTGCGATATATCTGCTCCAACCAGTATGCTAAAAGGGACATTGCCCACATATACAGGGGAGGAGAAAATAAAGGTTAGCAAGGTCAACTTACAGTATGTCTGTGCCACAGGGGGTGGTGAGGGGGAGAGAAGAAAACACAGTGAAATATCAGTACGCACAGATCAAAATTCATCTACTAAAAGCACCTCTAGTGAATCCTAAGGGGGAGGATGGGGAGGGAACAGAGGATCCAGGATTCACTTCGACCAGTGATTACGCTAAAAATAAAACTCTCCTTGTTTACAGAGGGATATTTAAAGGATGAGCTAACACATCTAAAAGCACACTTTTCCCGGTAGTGAAGACAGCCCTTAGAGGTGTGACAGTGACATTCCCTTCCCCATTTAGGCATTCTGTTTCTTTGACAATAGCTGCTTCAGCCTCCACATTAAATACTGATTTACTCAGGGCCGTTTTTCATGTTCTGGTTCTGCACAGTTTGCTGGACGGACCGTGGGACGGCAGTGGTGTACATAAAAGGCAAAAGCTTTGTACACAGTCCAAAGCTGAAAAGCAATGGAAGCTTCTGTATTCAGCCCTTAAATACATATCGGTGCCAGATAAACAGGCTCCATAAAAATAAGAAAACACTTAGGGCCAGAGACTCTGAAAAGGGCTGAGAGCTCCTTCCATGCCAGTCGTCGTTCAGAGCCCTTCCAGTCACCACCTCTCTGCTTCGCATTTCCCACTGCGTAATACTATTTGTCTTTCCTAAAGGAGGGTGGTGGAGTTACTACACTTAAATGCTTTCAACTTAACTAAAAAAAAAAAACCCCAAACAGTCTCACCCACCAGAAAGAATCCTACAGACACCGAGATGAAAAGACAGATCAAGTACTTTTTCCAGTAAAACTCCAAGACAAATTCCAGTGGCTGCTCAGTGTCTCAGGAGACCAGAGGGCCAGGGTTTCTTAAAGCAGAAAGTTTTATTCCTTTGATCCGAGATGCTACCCTGCAAAGCAGGGGCTGAGGGACGATTCCTGGCACTGCTCTGTTCACCTCGCATGAACCGCTCCACACGAACAACGGGGGAAAGCTGCACAGCCACAGCTTTACTATAAACCAGGGAAATGACACAATGCAGGGAAAGATCAGACGGCGCTGCCCTAATTTCTCCAGCACCCTTCCTAAGGCTACAGCCGCTGGCCATTTTCAGCGGACAGCTAGGCAGCGAGGCAGACCTTTAGCGCAACCCATCGGGGCTTTCTCAGGAGTCATTCTAGGAATATGGACTTCAGCACGACCTGACGTGACACAGTCTGTCTGATCCAGCAGCCCCTCTCCAAAGGCTTTACATAATTGGGATAATAGGAGCTGGAAAGCTGCAGGGATTGCAGATGTAAGAGGGAGTACTTTTATTTATTTACTTATTACTTCTGGCAGAAGTAGGAAAGATCCTGGGTTTTGACTGCTGTACAGAGAGCACGCTCACACAAGGTGCTGTTCACCCCTTCACCTCTTCTGGTGAGAAGGCGAGCTTCATTTCAAGAGACTCAAGCCACAGGGGAAGCCAGATGCTTTCAAAGAGAAGTTTTGCTTTGTAAAGGCAACAGCGGGTCCGGCTTCAGTTATTTACGCTGTCCTAGTAGCCCCAACTGGCTTCAGGCATGTCACTGAACCTGCTCCGCTGGCACTCACCTGCACAGTCAGGTAATTTCCCCATTACTGATAGGAATCAAGGATAAACCGACTAAAACAACATAGGACCCAGAACGTTGTCCCCACCCACCTCTATTCACATTTTGTGGGCATATTCCTTTGATCTCCCGGTCCCAAGTTCCAAGACCCCTCCCAAACACGATTTCTAGATGACAGCAGGAGTAAAGCCTTACAAAGCAGATGTAGAAAGGGATCACGCCAATCCCCACATAGAACAAGACCATGACGAACACACTGTATACAACAACAGCTCCTGTGTCTACAAAGGAAAGGCAGGATGTAGTAAAGCTGCCCCGTGGGCACGTGGTTCTGCCCAAAGCAAACAGTATGTGAATGAAGCCCTAGTACAGGTAAACCAGGGCTCGGCATTCATGATGCAACAGTCTTGGCAACAATCCTATAGAAAAAGGCAGGGCTGCAGTCTTCCTCAGTAATGGAACATCGCCATGGATCAGAGATGGAGTAAAGACAGTGCTCAGGGAGGCTCCATTCGGGGAAAAAAGCAAAGAAGCTGATCCACAGCTCTGCGCACTTGTCCTCACTCACAGGGGAAAAATGGATCCAATTCTATCAGCAGATGGGACTTGCTGATAGGGTGAAGGGAGTTTGCTCAACCCAAGATCTTTAGCAGCTTTTCAGGCAAAAAGGTACTGTAATTCTTCAGGTACTGGCACAGCTGCATTCATGCTGCATGTGACGTTACATACCCTGGGAGCCTTGCCCAATGTCCCTTTTGTCCTTTGTTTCATCTCCTATAGGTTTCCCTGGGCTTGACCTGTAGTGCTTCCTATAGAATTCAGAATACATCTCTATAATAAGGACAAATGTGTGTAAGTGTCCTGCTTCAAAGAAGTAAACTCAATTAACTTGCTGCAAGTTATCTACGGATCCCTATTTGTGGTATTATAGGACCAGAATGAAAACGCATAGTAGGGTAGGGAACTTGTGGAAAGGAAGGGGAAGAATGAAGGGAAATGCTCCACCTCAGCTTCCCCACCAGGAAAACGGGGACTGTAACACTGTCCACACACAGAAGATGAATCATGCAATGATTCTTGGTTGTAACTCTCACATTTCCAAAGCCCTTAGCCCTTACAATTGTAAGGCGATGCTTCCATTTAGCACCTGCCACTGGATGATGTTGATTTTCTCCTCACAATTAATTACAGAACAGTTTTCGGCTCCTTTCCATTGCCCCGTCCCACAGGAAAGGCTGGTCCTTTCACTCTTCATAAAGTGCACGCGATGGACAAGCAGTTTTCTCTTCTACCAAAGACGGTGCAACCAGGTTTCAAACAGAGTCAAGACAAGTTGAGCCCGTGGCCACAAAGACACAAACTGCAGAGATGACAGCAGCACATGGCACAGACACAAAGTGGTCCACATGCTTTAAAGAGAACTGCTGCCTAAGCCCACAAGAGGTTAGACACATCGAAAATAGAGAGTTACTCCACACAGTACAAACAAGGAATTATGCTATACTGACTACAGTGGTTTAAACCCCAGGGACATTAATGCCTCAGCTATTCACTAAGGTCAAAACCCACCCACTTTATATTCAGGTAGCTGTGATGCCGCAGTGTCTCCCAATAGTCTCAGGTGTCTATTTCTAATAGCACCATCTAATGTGAGAAATACATACAAGTACATACACAGAAAATGGTTAGGGAAATGTCAGCTTGATAGATACGGAGTGAAGGCTTATGCCCTGCAAGATGGGGAAGAGAAAAAGCAGAAGGAAAGCGGGTATTTCTTCAAGGACGAGTCCCTGGAGAAACTTAACAGCCAGGGCAATCGGTCTGTAGAAGGGAAACACTTAGTGGCACATGAGGCTGTTGCAAAGGAGCACTTGCCCCCAGAGCAAATCTGTCTATATTAAAATCAACTTATAATAATAAACATACCTGGCAACAATTTACAGCTTCCTTTTTATTTTTTCTTCCCAAAACATCAATGCTGAGGAGTCAGGGAATGGGTGCACCCACAAAAAAAAGGTGAAAGGAGAAGACAATGGCTGCCCTACCACCAGAGTTTAAGAGGAGGGATCACCTCCAGACCCACCCCCCAACTAAGACCATGAACTCTGGATGTCTCCAAGAAACGGACGCAGACACCCTGAATGTATCACAGCTCCATCTCTCTGCTGGCTTTCAATTCCAGGAAGCCCCTGGTGCTGAAACGGGCTGGGAGCCAGAGAAGTTAGTGCAAAGCGGGAAGATGCCAGCATTTCATGATGTAGCACAGCTCCCAGAAGCATCCACACCCTCAAATTTCCACAATTCTGCAGGAATAAATTAACAAGCCCTTGCTTGCCACCTCTCTCTCAAGAGCTCTGCCAAGCAGTGCAGCACAGCCAGGGCCAAAAGGCAGCACCGGGATGGCCCGGAGAAGAGCTCAGTGAAGAATGTCACAGTTTGCAGATGCTGCAGAGACTGGATCTCAAGCCTATATAAATGCACCTATCGCTTTGGTACCAAGGCACCATAATAACAGTGGTAGAGTTTACACTATTACACTATTCAAATTGTGTGGTACATGAAAAACTACAAAGAATTTATCAATGCTAGGGGAGGTAACTCCTAGACAGTGGTAACGTTACTATTTTATCTCCATAGAAAGAAGCTTGTGTTTTTACTGTCGAAGTTTCTAGATGACATGATACAGCAATTCCACAAACCAGGTCATTTTAGCACAGGAAGACAAACAAAATATAGACTTTGCAATGGGAGAGAGAGGTATATTTCTTCCATTCCCAGCAAATTAAAAGGACCATCCCATAGCTATCGTGAGCTAAACTTCTCCACCATGCCCACCTCATCTGAAATATCTTCCTAACAGCAAACAATGCTAACTAATATTTTTTGTACAGATTAAGCCCCACAGACACATCACCATCCTTACCAGATGGTCAGCTGCTGGACTTGCGAAACACGGCATCTTACCTGGCCCACAACGACGTTCACTTATACAGAAGCACCTTCCCATGGTTGTACTGAATTAGGTTCCACAAATCCACAGGAAGGTGGCTGAACTTCAGCATCGAGTGCTAAATCCTGGGTCATGAGCTTCATGAAAAATTCCAGGCAGGTTTTAGCCTGAATCCTGCCACCTATGCCACGCAGAAGGTCAGAATTCAGCTCTGCACATTGGCTGGCAAGAAACTGCTTTCTCATCCGTTGCATTTGATCTATTGGCCTCATCTGACACCAGGACTATGAGACTACTGGAATACTTGAAATACCCAGCGATGTTGCTTTGAATTAGATTGACCACGCTGAGTTTCTCTGAAAAAGCTTTCCCCATTTGTCCATGTCAGAAAAGAAAGACTCTGGAGGATCTCAGTGGTAGTGTAAATCATTCAAATACAATAAAATTTAATGGGACATTTGTTGTGAAAGCCAAGAGAGAGGTGCCAAGAAATGCAATAGTTGCTTGCTGTGTTACAAGAGTTCTCCAAACCTTCATCCATTTCAAGAGAGTCCTGCTAGTGTCAGAGGCTATTTTCATTAATGCTACTCTCTCTAATTAAATGCGGATTTAAAAAAGCAACCTCAGTCTTGCAATATTAGCCATACAGCAGGGATTCTACAAAAACCCCTTCCTTCCACTCTGATCAAACAAATGCATATTTACTGATACACCTTAGTAATTTAATCCACCTTTCTAGAGGAGGACAAAAAAAAAAAAAAAAAAAAGGCACATAAAGCTTCAACTCTC
>VYZM01023518.1:445232-475727 GCA_013398915.1 Dromas ardeola
TCAGCTGGGGCTTATCTAATTTTGCTTTCCTTTGATGTGATCAGTTTCCTGGGATCAATTGGACATTTTCGCCTAATTTGCTGCTCTTGCCAATCTTGAGATACTGGTGAATTCTCTTCCGCTCTCTTCTCCTGGTACGTTATTAATAAAGAAGAGTAAATGCTGCCAAAGCTAAAAGCTTCTACATTTGTTACAAGGTTTTAGAAAACGTCTTCTGGCTTGTGATGTAGATAAAGTGGACGTTTTGTGGCATCCATATCAAATGTGGATCAGGCAGTCAATAGAATGGAAAGAGGGTGGATTCTATAAGCTATTTTGTCCCTTCTCCTCCTGTCATCCTAAGCACCAAGGAAAAAGGACGAAGATAAAATGTCACCGTATATGTGACTAGATTCTCTAGTTCTCTTTCCAAACCTCTGAAACAATTACACAAAAGGACCCAATGAATACTTTTCACTTCTTCACACTTCCTGCTTGCTAACATGTTTTTTGTTGGGATTATTAATTCACGCAAGTCACTGAAAGTGCATTTGAAGAGACACCGAACAATTCAGAAAAGAAGCAGGAGAAGAGATCACCTGCCCTTATTTTTCCTTTAACTGTCAAAATAATTCCTTATTGATCCCTGCTTTAAAGCAAGTCAATTTGTTAAGGATTAATATTATTTACTACTTAAAAAAGCAAACTAAAAAAACCCCATAGCTTCTCTACTGGAGGTCAAATGTCACTTGGCAGAACTGAAACTGGCTGGCTGTGAAACTGAACAGCATACACACACTGCAGAAAAAGGAAAAATAATTAGAAAAATAACGTCAGTATTGCAGTCTGGAGTGACATTTCATGGATCATCTATGGCCTGATCTGCTCAGCATGGTCCTTGGGCTGTACTTCAGTATTCAAGAGATGCCTGCTTTGGAAGGATGAACGGACGGTTCTGTTCATTAATGGCTGAAGAGGGCGAAAGTTGTCTACCATTCTCTTTTCTTCTTCACCATCTGAAGTAAAGAGCAGCATCCGAAATGCCTCCAGCTGAGGATGAGAAATGTCCAATTTTGTGACTTTACTAACTGAAGAATTATTGGAGTTCACAACAAAATACAGTAATTCATGCTTGGAAAAAAAAAAATCAGAGGTACTATTACATTTGCATTCTGAGAAATTTTAGCACGACCTTCTGCCACATCTTTGTCACCTGCTGGTAAAGTTTATGCCATCATCCACATCAATGCAGAAGATGAATTGTCATTTGCCATCTTCAGGCAAACGCCATCTCAAATGTGGCATGTCTGAGACAGAACCGATTCCCGTTCAAACACTGGAACACATGCTATCTTTAAATAAGTCTCTCGAACCTTCTTAATTTACACTTTTCCTGGAGTTCTGTTATCTTATACAGACATGCATATGCCGGCACCCAGAAAAGAGAGAACCTCAACAAGCAACAATCTACATAGTTGTTGTTCTTAGTGGTTTATAACCGGGGATTAAAATAAAGTATGCAGCAGTTCAGCTTTTAATGCTCACAAGGGCATTACAATGTTAAGTAAACTATGAGCCTTTCTGTGCCATAAAGGAATGAGAGGGAAGAAGAGCCAAGGAAAAAAAAAAGAGAAAAAGTTTCAATTGAAAAGAAGAATGATACACTATGCATTCAGTTCCCTCTGCTCTGTTAACACTCTTCAGTTCTTCCCATCCTGTTCCTTTAGGTAAACTAAAACATTAAGATGACGTACATGCCTGTTCTTCAGTTAGTGTTCCTTTGGAGCATGACTTTCTAGAGGGACTAGCTCCATGCAAAAGTCATATTAAAAAAAATAAAAATCAGTATTTTGCCTCATGTTGTTGGACTCAGACTTCATTTTTAATCAAAGCTTCAGGGGCCAGGGACAATGCACAGATAAATTTCAGTACCTCTTAAACCATGAAAAAGTGGTAGATTTTTCGGCGCTGTTCGTTTTTACTTGTTTTGCAACAATCTCCTAGACTTTTTCTATGCTGTAATGCCCCTCAAAGTATCCCACTCCTTGGAATAGACAAAAAAATCCTGAAAACTTCCAACAAAGTCCACAATTGTAGTACAGTTCTAGTGAGTCCTCCTGACCATTTTCTACTTGTCCCTACATCTACCAAGGAATAACATGAAGTACTAAAATTAAAAGCAGTAGAGGGCACATGGAGACAAGCTTGGGCTGGTGTCAGAACAGACTATCGACCACAAGCTTCTCCACTTGAAATAACTTCTGTAATACAAACATTTGCTGAAACCTCTGTTTGTCTGTCCTTTTTAAAGGGGAATAAAAAAAAAAGGGGGGAATTCAAGGACAGTACAGCCAAATACAGAGTAAACAGGCCTACAGAGGCAAAGGAGAAAACCCAGTGGGGACTCGCTTTATCTCTCGCCATCAGAATGGCATGTGAAGGACTCAGAGCCACCCACCATCCCTTCTGTACCTTCGGAGTCTGCCCCAGGGAAGAACAAAGGATTAGCCCTTGCAGTCTCTGCAAAATTTCTGTGCAAATGCACGTGGCTATCAAGAATATGCACAAAAGGTCAGAGTTTGGAATTTCACAAAACCTGCCCTTTCTCCTCCCTCCCTCCCACAAAAAAGGCTGCATCCTGGTAAGGAGAGCAAAATTATGCAGTGTTCCAATAAATAACCTTAGAAGTTTTCAAGGGGCAGCTTCCAGCATAAGGCATTGTTAATCAAGATAAAACTCTACTGGAGAGCTGCAGAAGCATCTTTAAACTGCTTACTGAAGAGGTCTTTAAGTCTTTCAATATTAGCTGTTGTTAACATCAGGATACCTCCCCAAGCAAATACTGGGGGTGAAGCAGCCACTGATCTCTGCGTGTTCACAGAGAATTACCAGCACTGGTAAGCAACTACTTCTGTGCATCTTCCCCTTCATGGCAGCAGGCAGTCAAACAGGTATGGTATGATTTGAAATCTAAACATGAGTTTTACCTGATTCTCATCAACCTCTATGGGCTTCTTCTTAATAATCCATGTGACTGATTCAGTAAGTGGGGGAGTAGTCAAAGAACCTGCGTAGGTCCAATAATCAGGGCATGAAGGTATCAAACAGGAAGGATCAAAGACATCAAACTCGATAACAGTGTCCTAAGCCCCAGAAAAAAAGTGACAGAAGATTTAAAAAGATCTTAACAATGAGATTAAATACTGTATGTGTTATATATGCATATGCAAAATTAGATATTGTGACTATTAATAACGAACATAGCAATTCAAAACCCCATAAACTTGTAAAAAATTGGTAAGCTGGGTTTGATGTATAAGAGGCATATAATGAGTAGACAAAATTTAAGTATTTCTCTTGTCCCACAAGCCATTAGGAATTCAGTGCAGAAGAAACAAGGAGTGTGAAGGAGCAACTGACTACGTCTTTGTGGGAGCTAAAAGCAAACAGGAAAAAGAAAGAATAAATGGTGGGATAAGTTCAGGTAGTTCTGACATATAATTAATAGACTGCAAACAATAGCGCTTTTACTTTTCACCATGTGATTTTAGGCAGCAGGGAGAGGGAAGAAGACTAAAATTTTATTGAAATCACATCACGTATTCTTGTCTCCAGAATGTGCACTCCCACAAGTGAGATACCAGACAGCATGTAGGAACTTCAGAGCCTAGATTTCCTACACAAACATTTTACTCCTGGGGTACTTCCAGGATATACTGGCAATGGAGGAAATGAAATCCTGTTTTTCCTTAGATAGGCTTTATTGGTTCCCCACTGAGAATGGGAAATGTTACAGTAGAGAATTTTTCAAAAACAGGGAGTTGGAGAAGAGATTCTAGATGGGAACTTTCACCTATCATGTAAGAGAGGAAGGTGCAAGAACATCAGAATAGGTATTATCTGACCTTCCTCCTCCTCCTCACCAGGGTACTGTTCCTCAGGGTTTGGTACTTAAGTCAGTGATAATGCTGGCAAGGCGATAAAAGTTTACAAACGTTTTAAATGAAGTTGAGTTGCTGGGTGACTGACACCTTTTGGAAAAGAGATCTCTTTCAGAGCAGCCCACATGCAGCTTGATGAGCCTTATGTTTGATACTACTTTTTTTTTTAAAAAAAGAGATCTTTAGTTTCTTTCAAATTCATATGCTGTAAAATATTATCTTCTCATAATGGATGTATATTCACAGATTTTTGTAGGTCGTTTTGGCACTGAACTTACTTGTTTGGCATTTATCTGGCAGAATTTGCACTGCACTGACATAAATATTTTGTTTTATTTGGATTAAAAAATCCTTACTGCCATAAATAATGGCACAACAACTTCAACTGGATGTGCTCACGCGCCAGCAGAATTCTTGATGCGTGGTTTTTTGTGTACTCTCAAAAAGGAATGGGCACTCAGAGGAGCATGAGCTGCTTCTGAGCACTATCAGAGATGCAGCACTCCCTCTCCTGGCAGAAGTCAGAAATCAGCTATGAAGAAAGAGTCCCATTGCCCTCGCAGGAAATTTACAGTTAAAAAAAAAGGCAAAAAGTAATCTCCTCCTCAAAGAAAGTTCCTTCCAGCTAAACAACATACAAAAACTAATCCAGTGGCATAGGTTTTCATAGAAGCAGAAGGGCAAGCTTCAGTGAGGTCACACATTAAACATGTGCATGCCCTTCTAAGGGGATACAATCTCAAGAGCAAACAAACCAAGAGGTTTAGAAAGCTTAAAGTATAGAATTCCTCCTTAATAATTAGCTTTCCACCCCTTCAGTATAACCAACAATTCACCCAATGTGTCAATCAATCAAGTCCCCTAATGACATTTAAGGAAGAAAGCATTTATTAGTGTTTTGCTATTCTCAAAGTATTCTTTAGGTTGAATGACTGCGTTAGTTGTGCTGCGTGATAACTGGTGGAACGCTTAAAAATACTTACCTTGTGTTTAACTGCTGGCAAGGCATCAACCAGCGTCTGCAGCCCTTCATGACGTGCTCCTAGCTGCAGAAGACAGGTAGGAGTTAGAGAATCATTAAGCTGACATTCTACATATCTACCTTAATCAGTATTTTTTGAAAACAACAACAATCTAGAGGTATTTTGTCCTAAATCAGTTTTAACAAAATAAAAAGGCATCATTACAGCTTATTACACAAAGTGAAATTACCTTTAAAAACACTCCAATAACAGCCAAGCCGTTACCTTCCATTACAGCTTCTTCAAAAGTTGGGTACACAACAGCATTCCAGTGTACCAAATGCAACTGAAATGTAAATGAATGAGAAATCAGCACGTGCACAGAGCACAGTATTGATAGCAAGAAACTTGACTTTTGATCTTTTGGTCCTTGGCAATTTGAGACACTGCAGTGAGCTACCTCTGAAATCAAACACCACAAAAACAAGGACCAAAATTTTATTGGAAAATAATGGTGCTTCCCTTCTTTTTTCTTTTTTTTGCATTTTATTTTTTTTGCCTTTTTTAAAAAAAACAGCCAAAGACCCATAAACTATATTTCACACATATGAAAGGGATTTTGTCTGTGGGAGACTGATTACAGGAATGCTAGTTACAGGCTTAGCATACCTGGAACTGAAGGACTCTTCCACCTCTTAACAGGAAGAACAGAGCATGCTATTCTCCTAAGGAATATTCTCCTACACATAACATAAGCTTCCTCTGCATTGCCTACAGTCCAATACAAGCATTTAACTGGGGGGTTTTGTGTATTAAATAGATAGCCAGCACCAGTCCCAAAACTTAGTCATACAGTCTTGCTGTTAATGTCTTGCCAAGCTGACAAGCATCATTATGAACACATTAACAGAAGATAAACATCTTCTCAAAAATAAGCAATAATAATTTTTCAAATTCTCCATCTTTGTCATATAACTGTGTTTATACCTGTCACACTTTCCTCTCTGAGCAACTGTCCTGCTTTGAGCAACACAGGACTAATTTCTCTCCTAATGCTGGGGAAAACTGCACTTTTAGAAGAACCTAGTGCCTGAATTCATGAAAATATTTACTTTATAGCCAGCTATGGTATATGGGTTTCAAGCTGTCAGTTTTCAAGTTAGCCAGGTGCAGGGATGAGGAGGAGCCAGACCTGGGCACTTGACCCAAGCTGGTCAACAGGATTATTTCATACCGTGAACATCACATCCAATATAAATTAGGAAGTTTGCTGCAAAACTTACTCTCTCGCTTGATGGCGGCGGTCCAGAGAACTTCTTGCCCCCATGCCAGACCCCTGAGCCCTCCCCTTCCTCCCGAAGCCACAGCGCTCGCAACGTCCGACATTTGCTGTCCACTGCTGGGAGCGCACAGCTTCCTACCAACAGGATTGGCTGAGTATAATCCTTGTATATTTTATATTGGGATTGGGATCAATATTGGTTCTTTAGTGTTATTATTGTTAATTATCTAGTCTCGTTCTATTAAATCTGTTTATATTTCAACCCTCGGGTTTCCTTGTTTATTCCCTGATTCCCCTTCCCGGGTGGGGAGGGATCACCGGGTGACAGAATAAATGTCTAAATGACAATAAATAGTTGTGGGTTTCTCAAACCATAACAGCAACTTAAACTGTATTTTTCCCCGTTGGCTCCATCCTTTTTATTGACTTTTTCTGCCTTAGTAGTTACTTAATCACAAAAGTTTTGCTACTTTAATAATCGCTTACAAGTTGAAAACAGAAGATAAAGTGATCATGATAACCATTATATTACCACAGAACTCTGCTGTACATTATTCTAATGACTTTAAGAAACATATAAAAATATTTCTGTAACTGGAATAAGCTTTCTATCATTAGCCGTATCTCTGGGGTCACATACACGAGACAGTTATTGTATACAAAGGAAGCAGGACCAGACTTCTTGAGTTACAGGTATAGGTGTGAGAATTAAATAAACTTCCATTTTCTCTTTAAATATTTTTTAAAAGGGTATTTAACATGTGCTTTATTTATTATAACTAAACGCTTGCAGAGAAACAAAGTGATTTTAAAGCAGTTAAGGATTGGGAGATTTGGAAGTCCACTACAGACAGCAGCTGAGATGCAGCGCATTCACCATACTCCCAAGAAAACAGATCCTCCACCTTGTGAACTCTTAGCTTACTGCAGCTCAGAGGCAAAGCACTTGCATTTGTTTTTTTTTTTTAATTGAGATCTGAGCTTGCACATTTACCTCAGTATTTGCTGTCCACCTGATCTGCACCACAGTAGCTGGGACCTGGGAGTTCATTAACACTTGATTGTGCCTTCAGTCTGCTTTCTGTCTCATCGTTTTCCCCTTTAAAAGGGGGAAGGACAAGCAGAGTTGTGCCACTCCATCCAGACAGAGCTGGAATAGCAATGATACTTTGCTGCCTGCCATTGGCTTGTCTGGCAGCTACCCCTGGGGACATTCAGGGAGAAGAAAACATTACTGAAAGTTTCAGTAATGGGGTCAAATGTTCAATTTTAAGACTGTGTTCTTCTCCAGAAAATACAGTGAGCATGAACTTACTAATGCAACAGTAGTTGAGCTGTGGCACCTACCAGGTCTGATCCTTAACAGCAAACTGCAATTCTTCAAATAGGGAGTTTTCTATCATGCAGGATAGTGACAGACAGCCCGAGACCCAGCCTCCAGTCCCCACAAGTATTTGCATTGCTCAGTATTTTATCTCATACCTCTGCTGGGTAAAATTTACTGTCAACTGTGTGCTCTGAACCCCACTCGTTTATAGCTCCCCAATGGAAGTGGAACTGCTTTAGCCTGTATTGGTTTTCCAAGGGACCTCCAACGATTACTAAAAAACAAAACAAGACACACATTTAGAATCGTCCAGACAAGTAACACAGCAAGATCCTACTTGAAATAAGTTTACCCAAGGAAGAAAACAGCAACTGTCTTAACTGAAGCAGTCCTCTATTGCTTGGCTACTTTTACAATTTAATTTGCTGTGACAAAATTGTTCAAGCAAACACATCACACTTTTTCCATGCAGTTTGAATCAACTATATCAAATTGAAGATGATAAGCTAAATAGTCTCCTCATCCATCTCCCCTCAAGGGAATTACTGTTTTTTTCCAATTCACATT
Organism: Dromas ardeola; assembly: GCA_013398915.1. NCBI lineage: Eukaryota > Metazoa > Chordata > Aves > Charadriiformes > Dromadidae > Dromas > Dromas ardeola. The sequence goes on from VYZM01023518.1 coordinate 453,291, forward strand.
AAGTTTGTCAGTCATGGTGATTGCATGTTACGTTCTATGCTCTTCTCTTTGAGCAGGCATATGAGAACTGTCTAACGAGAAGCAACACATATGACAACGCAATGGATATATCTATTAAGTGACATCCCAGTGAAGCCTCAAAATCTATGAAAAAATACTGACATTTCCCATGATAATACAAGACTTGAAAAATCCAATTTTGCCAGTAGAATCAGTACATTGTATCAAATGTTCAATTCTGCTTTTTTTAAGTTACAAAAATCCAAACGCACTATTCTGCTTCAATGCAGCTTTCAGACTGCATAATCAATGTTGAAAGACTTCCCGTACAGCCAGATATATGGTAATATTGTGTCTACTGTAAACTGCTCAAGCTACACTCTACAAAGCATCTAAACATACAGTCTGCCTATGGGCAAGATTCTGAGTTTATGGAAGCTTTAATGCACTTTTTAGCCATGAGTAAGGGTAAACATTCGGTCTGCTCTCCTGATTTCAGAAGGCATCTCATCATTTTGCAAACGCATGAATGAAAAAGTCTATGCCTAGTTTTCTGTGTAGTGTTGGTTTTTACTCATTTCCTGCTAACTGAAAGAGGATCATTCTGCAAAGTCTTCTTGCTAGTTATTACATCACAGCATCTGGTAAATGACAGACCATAATTACTTCCAGAGGGGTAACGACAAATATGTAGCTGTAGAGACCCATTTGCTGATTTTTACTTAACTGTACACCATGGTTAAATTTTATAGCAAACCACTGTATAAAGTACATAATCCCAACGCTACTTTTGAAAAGAAGTTAATCACTTTAATGCTGAGGAGAAAACAATGAGAGGCATTAAGAGCTTTCTTGTCTTTTCTTTACCCATATACCAGACAGCAGTTATGAAATTCTAACTAGATAGGCTTACTTGTGATAAGACAGTAAGCTAAAATAAGCTACGCAAATTGACATTTAATTGATTTCATCCACTGCTGTTGAGCTCTTCACATAAATGCAATACTGACCATCACTAAAAAAATGATGATGGAGAAAGGTAATTTTCAAGGATGGGATGAAGATGTGGCCCACACTGCCAAGTCTTTCAGAATTAAAGTTTCTTTCTGCACTCTAAAATTATCCATTCCTGATTATATGCAAACCCACAAGTGACTACATTCATGTTAATAACCACATTCACCTGAATGGTTACCTCACCAGCAAAGTTAGACACAGGCATACATACTTAGCAAATCAGATTTATAGTGGACACTAGAAAGTGACAGGAAACAAACAGGAGCCTACAGTCCCTTTACAAGCATTCTTGCCATTTCATTTCCTCTCAATTTACCAGTCTTGATAATTTCAAAACAGAAATTTAAAGGAACTCTAACAACAACCAGAGGAAAGAATCACATCAGCTTTTTATTGTAGTCCTAGTCTGCTTCAGTCTCATTTCCTTGCAGCAGGTGGCATTCGTGCACACAGACAGGACCACGTTCTGTACATACCTTCCCCACACCCTCTTTCTTCTTCATCCTCCTGCTCTGCTCATAAACAAACACCCCATGGCAGCACTGCCTTCATCTTTTGCCCAAGTCTTGTTTTGCCTCATCTCAGAAGTTGAGCATTTTTGTCTATCCTGGATGCACATATAATTTTGTCTTTTTCATCTTCTGTTTCAGTTTTGTTGCCTTTTTTTTTTGTTTTGTTTAAGTGCTTCCTTCATAAGCTTCCTTCTCTGTATTTCTATTATTGTTAGACAGAGGCTGGCAGAAAGAAAAATCAGAAATAGCAACAGTAAACAGAGAAAGGTGCAGGAGAGAGGCAGGCACTTGGAAACCTGGCTATTTATACAGCAACATCCCATGATCTGTTGTTTCTCTGTCATTTTGGAGTCCTGCCACTGATTGTTTAATGCCATCCTCCACTAGCCATCATCACCCTTCATTGACTGTGGTTCATTTGAGGAAGATGATGATGATGAAAAGGCAGCCAGCCAGAAAGAGGCAGCAAGAATACTCACACTTAAAGATCTATCTCAAGTCTTATAGATGAAGCGGGTAAGATCTTTCAGAGCTGACTCTGAATAGTCAGCCAAAGGCCAGTGCCCCTCTAATTGACAGTCCTGATGCTTGCCTCTATGTCACAAAACCTACCCCTGCGTATTTAAATGTTGCGTATTTCTTAACCTTCTGCAGGCAATTCCCCTCCATTACATCAATTCTTGTAGAAAAAAAATGACTTTGTTACCTATCGAACTGCAAAACATTATGCTTTTCAGGAATACATCCTCAACAGATAGAGGGGTATGGCTGTATAAAGTAAAAGACTGTTAAATTATGAGCAAAACTGATCTAAAGTTAGTAAGATAAAAAATCACTGATGAGCTAACAAGTGATGTCTCCATCTTAGTCTCTCCTCTAACCCCACCTCACTAACACAATAGCAGTTTGTACTATAAAAACAGAAGGGCGCTATTTGGTTTCTTCATTACGTATCATAGCACTTAAATGAACAAGGGCAAGAATATTCCCTGGTTGGAAACTAATGTTCTGGGTGAAGAGCTGTAAGCAATAAAAACAAAAAAAAACCCTGAACGTTAGACAAGCCCCTGAAAGCTCCATGCATTCCACCACTACTGTTTTTGCTACATTGTTTTATCAGCCTCTTTCCAAATATCAACCAAAAATACTGGTATAGTAGGGACAAAGCATATGTTTTTATTAGCATGCTGAAGACCTCTTTCCCAAGAGCATTACTAAATCGCCTGTGAGGATCTAGTAACTCTTATGGTAATCTTAAACATATATTACTCTAATCGAACAGGTTCAAACTTGCCCAGGGTCCCTCAGTTTTTCCCTCCAGCACAAGCTGAGTAACTGACATGAATCATGTGCTACACAATATCCCTGACCAACTTGTACCAGTTCACCTACCTTTATGAAATACCTTCTTTATACATACCAGCAATATCCTTTGGTAAGCTCAACTTTTAAAGTAACAACACATAGGAAATCTCGAATTTGGTAGCAATAGCTTGATTTTAAGGTACTTGACTCTATTGAGCATTAAAAAAAAAAAGTTTAGCTGGTCACATCAGCGTGCTGACACTGAGCTGACTCACAACAACTTGTCGGAATGCATAATTGGATTTCACATGGACTCCTGCTTATACTAAAACAACAGGAATACACGCACCTGCTCCCTGTGGTAGCAGCTGACTATTATTTAATTCTCCAAAAGCTGATTGAGATAAGTATATATGCTTTCCAACTGAAAGTCATTTTGCTGCTGATTATTTCAAATACATTAAATATATCTGTTAACACCACAAAAGAGATAAGTGGCAGACTACTTTAATAGGAATCTCATTTAAAATTAAGTACATACATATACATATGACTGAAGATTGACTCATGTAGACAAAGCTGTGATATTACAAGACCTAATCAAAAGGCAGGGCATTAAGGCTTGTGCAAGAAGAATAATTTTCAACCTACAACAGAGGATTTGTTGGGTCGGGATAACCCTCGTTATCAATACAGGCTGGGGGACGATGTGATAGAGAGCAGCCCTGCGGAAAAGGACTTGGGGGTACTCGTGGATGAAAAGCTGGACATAAGCCAACAATGTGTGCTTGCAGCCCAGAAGGCCAATCGCATCCTGGGCTGCATCAAAAGAACCGTGGCCAGCCGATCCAGAGAGGTGATTCTCCCCTTCTACTCTGCTCTGGTGAGACCCCACCTGCAGTACTGTGTCCAGCTCTGGAGCCCTCAGCACAAGAAGGACATGGACCTGTTGGAGCGAGTCCAGAGGAGGGCCACAAAGATGTTCCGAGGGCTGGAGCACCTCTGCTATGAGGACAGGTTGAGAAAGTTGGGGTTGTTCAGCCTGGAGAAGAGAAGGCTCCGGGGAGACCTTATAGCAGCCTTCCAGTACCTGAAGGGGGCCTATAAGAAAGCTGGGGAGGGGCTGTTTGCAAGGGCAGGTAGCGATAAGACGAGGGGCAATGGTTTCAAACTAGAGCAGGGCAGGTTTAGATTAGACATTAGGATGAAGTTCTTTACAATGAGGGTGGTGAGACACTAGAACAGGTTGCCCAGAGAGGTGGTGGAGGCCCCATCCCTGGAGACATTCAAGGCCAGGCTGGATGAGGCTCTGAGCAACCTGATCTGGTTGAAGATGTCCCTGCTTACTGCAGGGCAGTTGGACTAGATGACCTTTAAAGGTCCCTTCCAACCCAACACATTCTATGATTCAATGTCCATGATAATAAGTACACAGTAAAAGTAAGACCTATATAGAACTTCTGCATTACAGTTCCCATCACTGTAAATCCACGTGTAGCTAAAGCATTCTTTTACTGTATATTCATTTTCAGCATTTGTCCTGAGGTTTTAAATCATGCAAATATTCCTCCTCTCTAAGCATTAAGGCAATAAATCGATTTTTCTGAGTTTTGCTTACTTGATCTATCAGTTGAATCATCAAACTCAACCAGGAACGAATACCCATTGTTCCAGATGTGAAGACACGTTGTTGGGTCGTAGCTGATTTTCAGAGGCTTCAGAAAGGGGTCATAAACACTGTCTCTCCACTGGATATCGATAGGAGACTGTCGGGTGCCCCCAGGAATTGTAAGCGGACTCTGCCAAAGTGGATGCACTGGAAGAGAATGAAGAGAGTCAGGCTCTAATGCATGATAGGGAATTTCCAATTAAATACTTCAGAACTTTTTGGCAAAAGAAGATGCTTTGGCATATTGGCTCCAAAAGCTAATTCAAGTCAGCTGATGCACAGGCAAGTAAAATAGTAATACATTCCAGCTGCATGACTCAGAGCTACACAGGGATGTGCAGTAATTTCATAGAATGGTTTGGGTTGGAAGGGACCTTAAAGATCATCTAGTTCCAACCCCCCTACCACAGGCAGGGACACCTCCCACTAGACCAGGTTACTCAAAGCCTCATCTAACCTGTACTTGAACACCTCCAACTTCTCTGTCCAATTTGACTTCGAACTGTGTTGATACCTTTCTGCATTTACAAAATGCTCCTCAAAGAAATTCTGTCCCCTTATTTGCCAGAAAATTGTTTTCCTTTTATTGACAATTGATTTGAAAGTAGCTTCTGTTTTGCAGCTTTGCCAAAGTCTAAGCACACCACTTCAGCTTTCCTTATACACCAGTACCATCAACTGATGTCAGATTGCACCAGAAACAGGATAACTCCCACTAGAAGGCAAAAAAACTCTCTTGAAGGTGCCGGTCTTTTGCCTACGCGTGCTTAGGCAAAAGTTTACACCACTGCTAAGGGCGTAGTGCTCCTGAAGCACCCATACCAATATCGACCAAGACTACTCCATGCAGTCAGGACCTAGAGCTGATCACCCCCTCACCTGTAAAATCCTAAACTACCAATTTTGGGGGCAGCTTAGGCATCTCAAACCAGCATGAACAGGGCAGATACATGAATACAGTTTCCATGGGATGCCATTCTGCTTGGAAACAGAACTGAGATCTGTGTGGACAGGGAGCACTTGCTCACCTGCCATCCCCCAACTTCAACAGCCCACAGACCAAGGTTTTTGTGCCTTGCCCATCTGCGGAACCCAAAACTGAGAGGCTCTGAAGCACGGCATTATTGGCTACTTCATTAGATACAACGGCTTGCGGTCTTTCGGAAAGAAAGAAAGAAAGAAAGAAATTCAATCCTTTAACAACCCACTCACATGAGGGGCAGCTGAACAACCTTCCCCCTCGGTTTCCTCAGTAAGGGGCAAACTTTCTCAGCCTGTGCGAGGTTGCCACAGGCGGGTAAGGCAGAAGCAGGCGAGCAAAATACTCTCCACAAGTGCCACCGCTCTCTCTTACTGTTACTGCCATTTCCTGATGTTTCAGCGGAGGAACCGTCACGGACGAAGCCAGGCTGAACTTGGCGTCCCCGCCTCTTCTACACAAACTTTTGAGGCGCCGGCAAGCCCCCTCAGAAGCGACGGAGGGACACGGGCGCTGCCCGGACCCAGGCCCCTCAGCCGGGCCCTGGGGAGGGCGCGGTGGGCAGCGGGGGCCCCTCGGGGCGGGGGACGATGAGCCGGGGCGAGGACAGCGAGGGGGGCTCGGGGCAGCGACCCGCTCTCCTCGGGCGGCGGGAGCTGCTCGCCCCGAGGGGCGAGGGCAGCCCCGGCCTAAGGCAGCCAGTCCCCGGGCGGACCCCCCTGAGGGAGGCGGTTTCCCCCTGAGGGCGGCGGCGCGGGGAGGGCGGCGGCACTCACGGGCGTCTCGCAGGCGGTAGGAGCAGCAGGCGCCCAGACTGCACCGTCGTGTCCCCCGCCGTAAGGCAGCGGCCACCCAAGCCCGGCGCAGCAGCGGCAGCAGCATCGCGGAGGAGACCGTGGAGTCGCCGGGCGCCACCGCCCAGCCCGGCACGGCCCCTTCCGGCACGGCCCCCCCGCCGCCATGGCTCCCTCACGGGAGCGGGCGGCGGCTCCGCCAGAGGCGAGGCGAGGCGGGGAGGGCGGCCTCAGCTCAGCTGGCCGCTCTTCCCTCAGGGGCGGGCCGAGAGTGGCTTTCACCGGCATTTTGTCCTGTGACAAGGTTAGAGAAGAGGCCACAGTTCCCTGTGGGTGCGTGTTCGCCATCTCCCATGGTCAGGCTAATCCCTGTGCTTGTCTCACACCAAAAATTTATTTCCTCTCAGGCTGATAGCATCAGGGCTTGCTTATACACCTTAGGGGAGTAGCATTTATTCTTGTGTAGTTAGTTTTGCTCAAGGAGGAGATTTCAGTTTCTCCCAGCTGAAGGTGGACTGGAGCGTGACCTCTTTCCCACAGAGATATGGGTGGCCCTGGCACAGCAGGGTCCCTGCCCCAAACTGCACAGAAAAGTTAGGAAAAGTTAACATTATGGCCACGTTACCCAACTCCTTCTGTCCCAAAGTCTAGAGGCAAAAATAGGCCCACCCCGGATTGGTAAAAGGGGCCAATTGAACTAGACACCAGGTTAAAACCGAGGCAGGCGTCGGTTAAAAACCTTGGTTAATCCTTGCCCCTTTTCTGTGTTACAGCTGCCGGTGAGGAACACAAAGCAAAAAGGGAAATCACAAGAAAGCCGTCAAGTACCAGTGAAAGTGCAAAGATGAAGTAAGCATCCTTATTTTTGCCGGGTCCATTGGGCAGCCAGGAGCAGAACCCCACACCTCAGCTCCAGGCCTTCATCTTGCCACCCACTTTGAATCATATTTCTTGGTTACTCTCTTAAAGTCATTTTGAAAACCTGCATTTACCTTTTGGGGATTTTTAACCTTGCTAGGCTGACTACTTCTGAATTTTCATGAGGAACCTGGCAGAGCATTGAGAATGTTTTACTGAAATGGAGACAAGACTAGATAGTCAGCTCGGGCCAACCAAGAAGGGTTAGCTCTAGTTTACAACATTGTCTGAGAAATTTCCATTGCATTCACAGTATAACATATTTAAAGTACTCCTTAGTTGAGTAAGAGGACCTTGAAGTCTGGCAAGTGATTTGCTTTGAGTGGCTACATGATCAGAAAACAGCTCATCAAGAGGTGTACAAACAGCATGTGATCTTAGGATGTTAAACCTGGGTTTAAATTTCATTTTACTTCCTCCCTCCCACAAGATATGCCTTCTTTAAAGTGTGGTCTTTTTTTGTGTAGTAGGATTCAATTGTAAACATAATGAATTCTTGGTTTGACTCTCAATGTTTTTCAGGATGGCTAACCTCACTATGCTCAACGTATAGCGTCCTGTAACTTAAAAAGAAGAGCTAGGTACTTGATGAAATTGAAAACAGCTGTAGCCCTTAAACGTCATTATTCATTGAGGCCTAATCACAGTTTAATAGCCTATTAATCATGGTTAGGCAACTGTATTTAGCACAGGTCAGACATGTCTGTCTGTTGCTAAAGCTGCTTGTGAGCAATAGGTAGCTCCTGGTCATGAAGACAGCCCATACGAGCTTTGGGCTTAATTGCAGCAAGGAACTCAGACATAGCTTCAGATATTTTAATTCTGAGCATAAACAGGAGATACTGGGTTTTATTCTCGTCTACTAACGAAACAAGATTGTCATTCCTTCATGTTCTGCTCTTCTGTGAGGCGTCCCGTAGATACAATTGATAATCTTGGGCAGTTTAGAAGTCAAATCTACCAAATTAACTAATGTATGTATGCCCTATATCATAGTGTAGATGCTTACTGTTGCAGAGCATAACTTAGTTTCTGTACAACTATCACTTTTCTGTGTGTTAAAAGAAATTGAAAAAAAAGCCTCAAACTCCGCTGCTTTATGCTGTGGCATTAAGATGACCAAACCTTGTGAAGCTTTTTAGGGATTTGATCCTGCAAGGTTTTGAAAATGTAAAGTTTATTATAAAGCTACTGAGCTGAACAGAATGATTCATTTCTTGTGGGTTGAACTGCACAACCAAAGGAAGGTTCTTATAGCATAGGCTTTTGGAAACGATGGGCTGTTCAGGTGCAAAAAAACCTAAAGAGAAATAACTTTGACATACAACACACTTGTTTCCCCTCTGAATCATTCACAGAATCTGCATGCAGTTTCACATGCACATACTATTTCTTACTGAGCATAAATTTCAGTAAAACTTCAACGTTTAGTAAAAAAAACCTTTTCTTCTCTGGGGGGTAAAAGAAAACCCTTCAAAATATGAGTTCAGTGGCAGAGAGATGGTTTGTTTTGGAAACTGCAGAGAGAAAGGCAAAAACTACCTGTGCAAAAGGAAACATAAGGCCTAAATCTTATTCCCAGTGGCCAAAATCTTCTTTTCTGGACCATTTCAGAAACAGAGTTTCTCTTTAGCCATGTTCCAGCTAGAGATGGTGGTTTATGCAAGAGAGACATGCTCTCGTGCAGCGAGGCGGAGAGAACAGCAGCAGCCAGAATTACAATATCTCTGTTGTTCTCATGTTTTTTCCAAAATTGTTATATTTCTGGACCATCTGGGAGGTTTCAGCTATGCTCTCTCTTGTTCCTGAGCTGAGAATGGTTTCTGTGTATAGGGAACACCACAACTAGAAATCTGGCTATTGTCCTACTGGATGAGTTAAAGTGATACAGAATCTGTGTGGAAAAAGAAATAGAAACCTCATCTACTAGGTCTGTTTTCAAATGGGCAAAGTTAAACAAAAAAAAAAGATACGACTAGTGAGAATTAAGGTAGCATGCAGTTTGCACACTTCGCTTTATGCATGCCTCATTTCCGATCAGCTCACTGAGGAAGTCCAGTCTATTTTTTACCGTTGTTACATACGTATCTATGGTATTGTCAGAGCAGTTATAGTAAATACTGTAATATAAGAAGCATGACCAAGATGCGAGTCACCCATGAGGAGAGATCTGCCACAAACAGACCTAATCTGTGCTTGATTTATTTTATTTTTTTAAAACTTTCCAGACACAGTGATGCTCCATTTAATTTTATAGTATTTGGAGGCTTCTTACATTTGCACTGTGGGGTTTTTTCCTACCTTTAGCAGATGAAGTACATGTATAGAGCCATCCAAATAGTCCCAATCTTTCTAATTATTTTCTATAATTAATTGCAGCTGTGGATGCTTTAACAAGTCTGTTTGGAGTAATTGTTAAAAAGTTCATTTAGCATTGATGCAAGTATCAAAAGCTGTGGGGTGGGATTCAAGATCCAGATGAAAGTACAGGTTGTATATATTACTGGGTTATCATAATTTATAACACAATTTCCAAGAAAATATTTTGAAGGCCATGGTTCTATGGTAAAAATCCAAAATAAATTCAGTTAAATGAAAGGATTTACTGCCAATTTACACTGTTGTAAACTTGATTTAGAGACAAAACATTTTTTAGTGTTTCATTTTTAAATTCCCTTTGAGTATCCTGGGGAGGAGAGAATTCTGACATATGGGTTATAAAATTAGAAGAAAGAGTATGAAAATTAATTCGTGTAGTTGTCAAGTAAGAATGAGGGGTAAAATGACTCAGCTTTGGTGGATTTCAGTCTTTATGGTTTCAATCTTTAAGAAGAAAAAAACAAAGACGACCTGTTGAATAAAGCACTTTGACGTGTTTACACGGGGATTTTCAAACAATCTTCACCTAGCTCTGAAGTAAATCAGGGAGTACAGCATGGTGGGAACAACTGAGAAACCCCACCCACTTGAAGGAAATACGTTTTTATCCTGAGTTGAGCAGGGGTGCTTTCCATAGCAACACATTCTGAATTAGAAAAATAAAAACAAACATACAACCGAAACTCAATAAAGAACCATTTTAAACTTTAAAGGGCTGTGGCTCTGCTTCAGCCACTTGGATTGAATATTACAGAGGAAATCCAAGATAGGTTGATTTCTTTGGAGCTTTTTAGTATGAATCAAGATTTTGGAGGATAGCAGCGGTGGTTGGCTGTGGTCCATTGTGACAAGGTGTTGAAAGTTCTGCTGAGTTGATGTCAGATTGGGACTGTGATGCAGGCCAGTTTATTGATAAACAATCTAGTGCTTTTTATCAAACGGATGTAACTGACAGAGTACTCTAAGCTCAACAGGAAAGCAGCAGCAGATTGTGAAATGCTGAGCTTTTCTCTGCTTCCAGAATGTTTGGCTGAGATAGGAGCCTGGATGAGAAGGCAGGAGCTGAGGCTAAGTCCAGATAAGGAGGAGGTAATTCCAGTTGGCAAGGTAAAGCAAACAGAGGCTTTATCTTTTCTGTATAAAAACATTTGCTAAAATTATGCATGCAGGCTTAGTAACTCAGCATGGAAAGGGCTTAGAAGATATCTCATGGACAATTTGTGTAGTTACTGCAATTGTATGTGCAGTCCTGGAGATGGCACACCTGGATTGTGTGTCATTGCTGTACTTCTACTATTCTTAAAAAAAAAACCTCGAAGGATCATGCTTTTCTTGTAACTTCTTCTAAAAGGATAAGGAAAAAAAAAAGCCATTCAGGTCTGCTGTGGCAATTATTACAAGGGTGAGGGTATACTCCATAGCCTTAAAAATCCTTATGAAGAGCATTTCCAGCAGCTCCCTCTCTATTGTCTTGAAAGGTGTCTGAAACCACTGCCTTCATGTATTGTTGCAAGATTGTTACAGGAAGTTACCACAGAGCTTAGTACAGACATCCATTGCAGTACTCCATGCCACTGGAAGTTTTTTTACATACACTCCATGAGCCTCAGCAACGTCTGCAGCTCTTTCCCAGTGAAGCGCAGAAAAATACTTTTGTCCTTGCGGGGACACAAGGGGAATCCCGAAAACGCACTGGGAAGTGTCAGCCTTTGAATTGTTTAACCTATGTCTTCACAGCAAATGTCTGAGTTAACTGCCAAGTGAAAGAATCACCACCCAGCTCGGTGAGAGAGTACTTCTGTGAGCGGGAGGGAAGATAAAAGAGATTAAGTACAGCAAAATGGCGAACTTTACATTGAAGACATTACTTAAGAACTCAGTGGTCCAATTTTACCATTTCTTTGATCAAGTTTTTGTCACTGAAAGGGCTGTTTGTGCTGTCAGCTGTGAATAGTGGAATTTAATTGAATGTGCTTTTTGCTTTGAATGCATGCTGTGCACAGGGTCTAGCCACCAGATGGAGGAACCCACAGGCTGGCTTTTTCAGATCTGGTGTCTATTCACTGGCAGACGAAACCAGGCATTCCAAAGATAGTGTTTTCCTGAATCAGTTTGTTTTGGCATTTCCTGCATGAATGTCATGGAGTAGAGAAAGATTTAAGTAATAAATAACATTTGCCTTAAACTGCAAAGAGGAATGTGAGTAAAACGAGTTCGATAGCTATTATAATGAATTTAATCATCAATGGTTTTATGATGTAACAGCCTTGTATGATCTTTTCCTGGAGTGTTTGTTACCATGAAGTGAGTTTTGGTTTCTCAGTACAGGTCCCCATGGACAACTGTCCACAGCAAAAAATACGGCATCATTTAGCCCCTTACTGGAAACTGATGGACGTGGGGTAACCATAAAATAATTACTTTCTCCATCACATGTGGAGATCTAGGGATCTCAGCTTTTCTCCAGTTTACCTTCTTACTCCACTGAACAATTTAAAATAATTTTCCTAAAGTAATACTTTCGCTGATGAAACAGAAACGTTACACTTTATTGTAATATGTTCCATTCCTGAAGTTTTCGATTCTATAGGCCATAAAGGTTTGTCGTATATTAATACTGAACAAGTAGAAGAATTAGGAACTGTGTAGAGGTAATCTGTACTGCTGATTCTTGGGTTTCATTACTTTTTTCATGTTGATTTATATTGTCTGTGTGATTTATTTTTGGAAATTGGAAGTAGTTGGACTCACAATGAATATTGACTTGCAATCTTAGTTTATGTCTTCAAATATAAAAATAATGAATAAATAGTAAAAACTAATGAATAAAAATACATGATTTTTAGCCACTATTACAGTGGATTCTCTAGATTTCCCCTCTGAAGCAGCACTTCATATCACTGCACATGATGAGCAGTATTGTATGAGCCCAAGCTTTACTCTTACTGGCCCAGGTTTTTCTTTTAGCTGTTGAATCTCCAACACTGAAGAAGTTTACCGATAAATAGCAGATAAAGGAGTGATATAGACATTGCTTGTGACTATTAGAATATGTTCTCTCATCTGCACACATCCTTGTGTGGAGTGGGCTTAAGTTTAAGAATGGGTGAAGTTTAATAGACTTTTGAGCTGTACTAAGAAAGCTCTGCACCAGTCAGAAAAGGAAAAAAATACTGTCATGGATGCAGGTGTGACTCATTTAAATTTTCTGTTAGGAATTAGGCTCACTTTTCTGGTTGTTTCACTAGTAAAACAATTCAATGCTAATCTTGCTTTGAGACTTAGGCATCTTCTATAGATTTAAAAGGCACCTTTTTTTAAAAAGAAGGTGAAGTGCTCTATTAACAAATTATGCTACTCAATTGAAGTACCCATTCTGTTTTAAGCTTTCAGAATACAATTCACATTTTCTATTCTGAGTAGCAAAAAAAAAAAAAGGAGAAAATTTAGACTGAGAACTCTGAAAAGCATCACAAATACTATATCTTCATAAAAAGCACTCTGAATTATTTCTGATGTGCTGAGTGACAGGGAAGCTTGCATGCTATACATTACATAAATCTTCCATGCCTAGGAATATATACAGCACAGTGCACATTGCACTTGGCATCTAATCTACCAGGTTTTTTGAAATGCTAGTCACTCAGTGGCAGAAAGTATTTTGTCATCATCTTCCAAAATGCATTTCAAGTGCAGAGCTATTAAACACTGAAATTACTGAATATTTCTTCTCGCTTCCAATATAAAAAAAACCTCTTCTGCTTATCTTCATTCTGCTCTGTTTTATATCTGTCACAAAATCAGCTGTTTTCTCATCAGTTAAGTAAATACAAATTTTGTTGTTTGATAATTTAAATAGAAGGGAATCACATCTCAGTATTCAAGGAGGGATCTGGCTGTTCTTTGGGAAAAATTAGTAAGCTGACTACATTTACAGAGAAAACAAAAAGAGGAAGCAAAAGGATTTCATAGAGGTAAAAAAATTACTCTTTACTATTGCTCCAGCTGACATAATCTGCACACAGGCAAGTAGTCATGCAGTCTCTGGCTGGCCTCATCTTATTTGTAGATAAGTTAATCAGTATTTTAAATAACTAAATCTTTGACATCTTCCAGTAGTGTCTTGCATCTCAGGAAGTGATTCATTGTAGTTCTCCTGTACCCCACATTTGGAGGGTTTTGTGATTTATGCTTCTATTAGGCTTCATTTTCAAAATTAAACATTGTAATGTCTATTAAATTCAAAGCCACTCAGAATCAATTTGTGCTAAATGTACTTTGAGTTACACTTATAAAAAGAGTTTTCATGAAAAGCAGCAAAACCTTGCAGGACAAAATTAAAAACTACTTGTTGTATGGTATGCTACTTCATTGTAGTTACAAGTGAAAAATCACAAACAACCCAATAACACTTACACAGCAGAAATAACAAAGAGCAATGTTTTAATACTACCCATGGAGATAAATCATGCAATTCAACAGGGTATTTCTATCTCTAGATTCTCTCATTCCTTTCACTCTATCTTCTTTAATCTTTCAGTCACATTCTCAAATTTCCCTTTTTAGCTGACAAATAAGAAAGAGCAGCAACACTTAACTACATTTGTTGTCTTTGTACTTCTGCATCTCTCTTACGTGGGTATCCAGCACTATTTTGATAAAATGAAATACACTTACACGCATCATTCCTGTTTTTACGAGTGCAGGCGGCCAGACTGCAGAGTCGTGCTGGCACTGACGGTGAACTCCAGATAGTTTTCAGCTGCTTGTATAAATGCGCCAGCGTATTTGCCTTCACACTATTCATTGCTATCACCTTGGCACTTAAAATCTTCAGTTAGTCAAACAGCCAGAGGAGCTTTCCAGAGTCTAGCAACCTGTCAACATAAAGTAGAGGAAAATAATCCCGTGGATATACAGCTTCAAGATAACTGAGGGGTCTCCAGAACTATTTATAAAAAAATTTGAGAGCACCCTTTCCTGGTTGGAGAGGTGGAGCTAACCAAGTAGTTAATTTTCAACTTGTCCCTGGACAGGCTTCTTTATTGGCTCTACATTTTGTTGGAGGACCGGCTAGTTGATGATTATTCTACATGTGCTTTCCAGGTTCTTTCTCATCTGGCTCCAAGAACACTGAGGGGTTACAGAAATCACTCTTTTGTATGCAAGGAGAAAGGTTTCTTATCACTTCTACATGCATACATGCTTTGAATTTGAATAGTTGCATATTTGAATACTGATAGCTAAGAATTGCTATCATTAACAGCTGTAATTCTGAGGACTGGTGACTCCTCAAACTGAGGAATTCACAGAAATCTAGTAGATATACAAGGCTGGCCCAGGAGAACAGGAAGGGGGGCAGCCTCCTGCAGAAAAGCATTTTAGCTCCTCTGAGCATGTAATACAGTACCATTGCAGCCTCAATGTGAGGAATTTGTTCTTCTGAACTATCCCATAAGAGGTATAATTTTCTATAGACTAGAAATAGGAATAGACATAATGAACCATAATTACTCCTCACACACCACTTTAACCCAGCTGAAGTGGGCTTTTTTTCCAGTGGGGAGAACAGATTGAGATACTTCCCCGACTTGTGTTTCTTAGAGATGAAAACATGAAGAATTTTACTCCCTTACTATTTCCACATGCAATTCTAATAACTTTGTTATCATACCTGAAAAATCTGCATAAAAACCCCATCCTTTAATTTTCTTTGGGATGTTTGCTCTTCCTCTGATAGCTTCAATCCATGGAAATAGCACAGATACTAACTTCTGAGTTGTAACCAGAGCTGTAGTTTCTCAGGCCCAGCACAGAAACACAGACAAGCAATTCATTCTCTAGAGACTTCTCATAATGTTACAGATTGTAATAGGCCAAATGGGAACCAAGATGGAGAGCCATCGGAAAAGGGTGCCCAGGCATGTTAGGGAGCAGCACGGGGCAGCTACTCTCAAAGGACAGGGGAGCGGGGAGCCCAGGATGACCCCAGCACAGGCAGTGCCATCACCAGCAGTGTGCCACCCACTGCCACCCCAGAGGCTGTGCACAGCAGGCAGAGGTGGCTGTTGCTAAAAGGGTCCACTGGCAGTCCCAAACACTGCAAGGAACAAACCAGGTCCAAGGTCCAACCAGAAAGCTCAGGCAGAAGCAAAAGGAGACAGGGCCAAAGCCAAGCAACAGCAAGGATCCAAAGTCCTTCCTAGAGACAGGGCCAAAGATGAACCTGAAGACAAATACCCTCACCCTACCCCTACCCTTAAGTAGGTTCCTGGCCCATGGGCAGGGCTGTGGCTGGAGGCTGCAGGTGAGGCTTGTTAGGGCCATTAAAGCTTGTTAGTGGCCTCAGGGTCATGACAGTGCAAAAGTATTTAATAATTTTCATGTAAGTACTTGCAAAATCCATGTGATTATTTTCCTTCATTAAGTACATAGGAGGGCACATTTTGAAAGCTACAGAATCTATCAGTGACAGAGCAAGACGAAAGGATAAGACTATTAACGTTCTGCCATTAAAAAATTGCCATTAAAAATTATTCCTTTCTTAATCTATATATTTACCCGTGAAATATTTTTCAATAGTTGTTTGTTTTTACTTAACAAATGTTGGTGTTTTGAATTAGAAATGTATTTGCTGGGTGATATTTTCATTAAACATATGCATGTGTGTCGACTCTTATCACACAGGGTGTAAGTGCAAGGCTCAGGCTCAGAGAATCCTCTTTAGTATCCTAAAATGGCAAGCTTATTTGTGCTATTTACTATTCTGAAACCTACTATTTAGGAGAGTCTTTCTTAATGCTTGTCATTTATTACCTCAGCTGCCTGCTTCAGAGTATCTAAGAGCAAGCCATTGTCAGCTAGGTGTTCTGCCTGAAGAACTGCAAAAGCAAACTTCTGTTGTTGCTCATAATTGTGGGTAATTTCAGACGTGGAGTGTGAGTGTATACAATGGAAATGCACTTACTTTGTCTTCACAGGAACTAGAGAAGTAAAAATCTAGAAATTTCTTGCTGTCACTACTCATCTGACTTTTGCTGTAAGTCCGGACAAGACAGAGAAGATCGATATTTGTTTTCTTTCTGATGCTTACTAGAGGGTTGTCAGTACTTACACTCTGTCTAACTTCAAATGAATGCTATTACTTGCAGAGAGAAATTACCGCCTTGATTTAGTGTTTCAAGAAATCTGATTCTCCTGGCATCATGCTTGCAAGGGTGTTCCTGTCCTAATCTTGTCTCAGTTGCAACATTGGCAGGTCGAACCCAACAATTCAGAAAAAATATACTCTTACAGCTTACTGTAATTAAAAAGATACAAGGAAAGTGATGTCATAATTAACATTTTCCTCACCTAGTTATTGTTGTATAACAGCTGACAGGATGGTCAATTAAATAGTGGGAAGCTGCCTGGGATTGCTGCTGAGTTGTCCATATGAAACCTCTACGGAGTAGCTAAAAATATCACCTCAGGCAGCTTTCACAAAGCAGTCAGGTCGTTACCGGGTGGGCTTTAACACTCATTTCTCTGGAATTGGCTCACATTCCCCACGGGTTACACATTACTTCAACCTAAGGGAAGCTCTTCTTTGATGTCCAAATTTTGCTGGGACACTTAGTAATGTGATGGAGCTCACCAGCCTGCTAACCACCTCTACTCCCTCCAGTTTTTTGTTCCCTCCCTTGCATTAGGGTCCCCAAACAGGACAGAGTACTCCAGATATGTCCTCACAAGTGCTGAGTAGTGGGGAATAGTCACTTGATGTGCTGGCCGTGCTCTTCCTGATGTGTCCCACTATGCCATGCACCTTCATCACTACAAGGGTGCGTTGCTGATACATGTTCAGGTTGTCCTCCAGGATCTGCAGTGCTTTTCTCCAGAGCTTTTCACCCTAGCAGCCTGTTCCCAGGTTGTACAGAACCATGGGATTATACCACCCCAAGTGCAGGACTTGGCATTTGCCTTTGTTGCACTTCAACTTTCTGAATGGTAGCCCTGCTGTCCTGCATATGACAAACGTGGTGTTATATGGAAACTTGCTGAGGCGACATGCTGTCACTCTGGCCACTGATGAAGATTTATGGTTATTTTACCTCTCAAACCTGAGAAAATGGCATTACATTGCAAATAATTTTGAACATGTGTCTAAATGGATGCAGGTCCAGAACTAGGAGAAGGTCAAATTCTGCTGGGAATAACAGCATTAAGGATACATTGATGCTATGTAACATTTTGTATCTGTATTTCTGAAAAAAATACACTAAGGTGGGGACAACACAGTGAATGAAAAGGTAGTTCTCAGGCAACCCTCAGTCTGAAGAAAAGGATAAAATCCTCTAAAATCAGTGTGAAGAACTCCTCTTCAGTCTTTTGATAATCCCAGTGGATTAAAAAAGACTGATGGTGATAATGGCACCTGACCAAGTAAACATGGTCTGTGGCAAACCTGAATAAAGCTGGGCAAACTAGCAAATACTGGGCAAAGATATTGGCTGTGTAACAGAGGTAAAAGGGCAGCAGAAACAGCTGTGAGCGTGATCCTGGGAAGATCGCAGTCAGACAAAGTGCAAATACAGAGCTTGTTAGAATGGCAGATTTCTGAGAAGGGGAATAGCCTCCTATCATTTTTTTTTCCATGATGTATACAGGGAGATGAAACAGTATGTAAATAAATAAGAGAACATTGAGATCATGCCTGACCCTTCTCAACTTATTTCTCAGACTAGCAAAAATGATCTTACAAGACCATGAACTTTGACCAACTGGATGACCAAATGCGTAATGATGTTTTTCTCTCTGCTGTGGGAATTCGAGGTCTTTCTTCCATCCTTATTCATGAAAATTAGGAGTATCTTCATTGAGTGAAATGGAGTTTACTCAGCATAAAACAGAAGTGATATCAGAGTCAAAACAAAAAATGTCTGTGTCTTGCCCTAAGCCACAGAGCTAGCTGAAGTAGATTCAGGAGCAAAACCTGCTGGATCCTGACGTGTTTTCTGTAATAAAATCAAAGAACAGTTCCTAGAGAATTGAAAATGGATGTGGTGTCTGAAAAGTAAGTGATGACAAAGTATGTGCTCGGAGGAAATTTCAACAGCAGAGAAGTTTTCTGTTGATAAAAGGAGAAATGCTAAAGCAAGTTTACAAATAGCATTAACGTAACCTTTATTTAAAAAATGTATTTTCTGAAACTTTCCATTAAGCATCACTATGTCACAAGATAGTGCGTGCTATGTTTGTGCCCCTCTCCAGTTACAAGAGTTAGAAAATTAATAAAGTAACTCAATCAGAAACTGAATAAACAGGGGAACTTCAAGTACTCTTTTTGTTTTAAACAGCATAGGATGTGATCAAGGATTTTATCCATAGGAAAGACATTTATTCCTACAGAGTTGTTATAACTCTGGAGTTACTTCTGTGCCCTGATCACATCTTCTGTGTTCTTCATGCCTTTGTTTCTATATTCTCATGCTCAGCAGCGAGTATAATTATGAATGCCTGTCACTTGTTTAAACAAATGCTTTGTTTGGCAACCTTTGTTTTCCTGCTGCTGATGCAGCTGCAAAATTGTGTGCACAGTGTGTTAATTTTTTACCTTTGACGCTATGGTAAGTTTTTTTTTCCTAACAGAAAAAAAAAGGAAACCAATGAATGAGATACCAATCTCTCCTGATCCACACAGAACATGTGAAAGCAGCAGCTTCCTTAGGAAACAATAGTAAATGAATGCTGATACAATGGTAAAATAAACTAGATATTTCCTGGAACCAAAAGATTCTTCATAACATGACAGAGAAAAGTTAGCACACACATAAAATTCAAGAGAGAGAGAGAGAGAGGAAAAAAAAAACCAGCATGAAAAAAGTGAGGAAATAAAACAACAAAGAGATGCCTTGTTATTTTATTTGGGACAACAGACTAAGAGGGCAACAGGATGTATTTTCTTCTGTAAAATTAAAAAATGAATTTGATATTTTAGCACCCTGAAGTTCTTATTCATTTTTATAAGGAGGAAGGAAAATAAGAATGGGTTTGACATAGGCACTGGAGCAAGTTACCTTGGTTTAAATCAGAATATAACTTACAGTGTATCAGCTTCTTCCTGGTGCTTGCTCATAGCCAGTCTCTTATCCCATGGTAAAGTGAAGCCTTCATTCACTAAAGGGTGACTTGCACTGAATTTCATTACATTATTGCAGAAATATTCAGGTGAGCACATTTTGGAAAGCTCATAAAGTTTGGGAGATTCTGAAGCACAGAAAACAATTATCCTTGGGTAAGTCGTTAATGTCTTGGAGTCTAAAAGCCAAATTTGGGCCTTTTGATTCAAGCACAAAGGAGGTCCCCACTGTTAGGTTGTGAACAGAAAGATCCTCTTTATTCTGCCGCTTACCAATGTTTTCTGTCATACTTTATGCTGTGTGAAGAATATGTCATATCTGGCTGTGTCAGTCTCAAGGGGAACAAGGGATAGGCTGTGATAGTGGAGTCTCTTCATGATTTATCAGTGTAATTCAAAATTTTAAAAGGAAATGTCCCCTGCTTTGGAAGAAATGATAGGGGGAAAAAAATCTAAAAAAATTTCTCTGGTAAAGAGGGGAAAAAACCCTTACAAGAGGTAAGTTAATTGTATATTCCAGATTGCTGTAATGATCAAAGCAGACTGACTTCCTAGCAGAAGGTAGTGCTGCAGCCTTTCTTAGTGGTAAATTGCTATATAATTTTTTTATTATGCTGCTTTCTCTGATCAAAGACGTAGGCATCGGTTGGATCCTGCCAGTACTTCCTGCAGTTAATTTGACGACTATAGGTGAATAGTATAATTGGTTTATGACAATGTTTTTCTGTTTGTGTTGTTTTAGCTGAGAAATGATTTACTGGCTATACAGAGAGGAGCGGGATCTTACACCCTCAGCAGAACGTGAGTTAATAATCTCTGGGAGGGAATGTACTGATGAGAAAACAGGACAGCTTTTACATTGGATTTGGTTTATGATGGCAAATGTTTTTACTAGCAACTTTCCACAGCAGGGAGTACACCGGTATTTATATCACTGTTTTTCTAGCTAGGACCTGTCATTTGCTTGAGTGCAACAGAAACTGTTTGGCAAATCTGTTTCAGGGCAAATCTGTGCAGCAAAGCGTGAAATAATCCTGTGTGAAAAGTCAGTCTATAAGTAGTTTAACCTTTTAACTTCCTAATCTGCTTGTGAAGGAAGAGAACACGATAAATAAATCAACCAACTCAGCTGAACATTTACAAATCTGGAAGCAGAGGCAAGGGTTTTCCTAACACACCGGTTGTCAATTCCCAGGCTCATGATGACTCTTTTAATACTGAAAACAGCAGCTTGAGAAGTTGCTACGATCACTTTTGAAGTAAGGAACTGCATCTGTACCTCTGTCAGCATGTTTCCCAACCTGAAACATGAAACCTGTCTCTGTCCTCTTCTATTCTCTGACTCTGCAGCTTCTAGACAGATGAGCAGGAAGAACTGCTGTTCTCCTGGGATCTGAAACACTTTAGAAAGTGGAGCTTTTGTGACATGCACCGTTTAATTTCATACAGGTGCAAAAGTCCTGCAGTGGACACCCTGAGTTTGAACATGACAAAGCTACAGAGCCCGAGAACAGCATTTCAAACCACTAGCGCAACAGCCACGGCAACAACTCCATTTAGCCATAGGTCTGTAGATGTCAGGGGAGCCAATTACAGCTGAACCAGAGTGGATTGAGTTGCATGTCATGACACTGCAGAACTGAAATAAGCATCTCGTTGAAGGAATATATTTATGCAGAAGCCTGAAAGTCACTGCTGGCTACGCTGAAGCTGAAAAATGAAGTATGATGATGGTCTTGTTTGGGCAACACTGTAATATATAAGGATACAGTAAAATTATCTAATCTTTGCCTTCTTTCAGAGCTCCTTGCATATTTCCTCCATGCTTCCTTTTTGTGCTGTTGCATATCTTTAACATTCCTAGAGGGTTAGCAGGTTTTCCACCTTCGCCCAGTCATTCTGTTCTCACACCAAATGTAGGAACGAAGCAACAGAAGGGTCAGTCTGATGAGCTAATTTTGCAAATTCCCACTTGCTGCCTGTTCTTCAGCTGTGTTCTGAGTATGGTGACATTTTTCTCCTTAATATGACAGCTCACATTCAGATCATCCCATTTCAGACATGCAGGCGCTCAGGAGCCATTTCAGCAGGGAAAAATTTAATGGAAGGACCAGAGGAAGGCACAGGGGAAGGGAACGTGTCAGCGTGTGAATGGCTGTTGAGGTGCAGATATATGTTTAATCTGCTTTGCTGACAACTCCGCCGGCCAAATCCTGTGGCTACATCGCCTGGCAGGTCTGGAAACACTTAATACAAAAGAGATGTAGCACTGAGAGTTCGCAGTCACCCTGAGACGCCGTGGGAGAAGGACTGGCAGGGCCATGCCTGGCAGGACATGATCATGGCTATGGGGCACCCACACAAACCATATGGCTACATTGTCCCAAATGCCGGCGGGTCCATTACCATCCTGGGGCACACGGCAAGACCCCGTTGTGGCCTCCCGGTCGGAGCAAGAAGGTTTTGCGGAGCCCTGGGGGTCGTGGCAGGGTCGGGTGCGCGCCTCAGGGTGAAGAGGGGACAGCGTGTGGGTATGAGGTGTGAGGTGCGGACTACAGTTCCCGGCGTGCACCGCGCCGGGCGCGCGTACTACAGGTCCCGGCCTGCTCGGCGGGGGCGGCAACGCAGGCCTGGCGCGCTGCCCTCTGGGAATTGTAGTCCCTCCCGGCGGCGCGGCGCTCAAGGGCGGCCGCCCTGACCGCCTCCCCCCTGCGCCTGCGCGGGCGCTCGGGGCGGGCGGGGGC
>VYZM01023518.1:476200-491053 GCA_013398915.1 Dromas ardeola
TGTCCTTCTCCCGGCAGCGTCCCCGGAGACCGTGCCCGCTCTCTCCCCCACCTCCCCGAGGCTCGTGTGCTCCCGTTCTGAAGGACGGGGCAGGTTTGAGCCTTCCCTCGCTCGGGTCGCGCACACGCTGCACTGCAGGCACGATTTCGGGAAGGGGCATCGCTGAGCGCACTCCTCCTTCCCTCCCTCCCTCCCTGTCGTAAGAGAGTGTAAATGACTGGTGACATTGGTACTGCCTCTTCCTTTTCTCTCTGCTGCTTGCAGGTAGCGGTAATGGAAAGGGGCTGCTTCTTTTCACATGACTGCTAGCTGGGGGGAAAGCATAGTCTCCTGAGGTGCTGTATTGCGTGTGTGGTAATTTAGTCATAGTAAGGGTTTTTCACATCCATATCGGGGTTGGTATTTTCTAGTCTGTTAATATTGGTGATCTGTTTGACAACACACTTGGTCTTCCCTTTTTTCCTTATTTGCAATTCAAGTGTTGCTATTTTTAATTTTTTTTTTTTAAATCGGTGTACAGTGGGAAGTTGTGTACTTAACCAAATATAGTAATTTTATCCTACTATGGGGCATATACTTTATGTATCAGTTTATTTTTAGAGCTCTCAAGGGAAGCTTTTTTTATTCCTCTTTAAGTAAACAAGTTTGGAGGACTGTTAGTAGCTGAGTGATTGCTTCAGTGGAAGCAGCTTTCAGATTGTTGTAAAATGATAGTTTGGAATGGTTTTTGTAATCTTTTTTGCCTTCTGTGTGAGGTTACCTTAGGTGTAGTACTCTGCTGATGTCAGTCTTTCAAAAGGCAAACATAAAATCTGTTGCATTTTGAGTACTCAAGCAAGATCTTAAAATGACAAGCAAAAACAACAAACAAAACCCTGCCTTTGCCTTAATAATTTTATAGCAGTGCCTCTTGAAACAATAGATTTTCTCTGTTAGAAAGTATTAATATGTGTTTAAAGTGAATGTCCATAGAAATTGACCAGAACAACAAGAATTTAATTCTGAAACTGTATGAGCCTTATTCCTTACATTAAATGACATCTTGGCAGTAGTTTAGTTTTCAATAATACATGAAAAGATGTTACGAAGAAAGACTAGTTAATTTACTAAAGGGAGTAAAAAGATTGAGTCTGGATTTCAGAAACATTCCATCTCCTTAGAGGATGAAAATATTTTCTTTTTTCTTTGTTTTGTAACTTACAGTCTGTTTTACAATAACAGAAAGTGGTTTTAATGTCTTAATTATCCAGCCATGTTTAAGTTGTTGTGTGGTTACAGGGCAGGTTTTAAATTTTAAGGTTCTTTTAAAGGAGTGATTGAATAATTAAGTTAGGAGTAGGGTAGTAATATATTGAGCGCTAATTATCAGTGTTCATTGTTGAAAGAGTTCCTTCAGCACATGTTCTGCTAAACATGTTTGAAAAAGGCTGTTTCCTGCCTGTGCTGTTTTTAACACAGTACAACATACATGTTTTACCCTGTTTTGTACTTACTAGATAAAAGGAAGAAGAGCTTAGAGTCATAACTCTACGTAACCAGAAGTGCTAATTACAGGTTTACCTTGATTTTACAAGGAGTAGTGCTGTTGTGTGATTCAGGCCCACGTTAATTGCTGCAATACGCTCACATTTGCAAGGACTTGAGGTTGTCTCTGGTCTTTATCTTGAGCTTTTCCCTAAACTTGTAAAGCATCATACGTGCAGGAAGAATACATGTCTTTTTTTTGTGAGAACTTGAACGTCTTCATATCTTTCATTGAAGAATGCCTTGAATTGAAATTGCTGTGATGCTTCTTAGAAAGTAAAGACTCTCTCAGTACATTCATTTTGAAAGGAAGAGATGGGTATTTCTCTTTGTGCACAGAAGCCCTTGTCCCAGAGATCGACAGAAACTCTTTATGTGAATTGACAGAACAGCAAGAGCTGCTTGTAGGAGGAGACAATGCGAAGCTAATGATTAGAATTAGAACAATAAAATGTCTGTGTATACTAAACTTTGCCAATAAAACTTTTTTTCACAGATTTGATTTTCATTAGTTTGAAACTTGATATCTAGTTGTTAACTACTGAAGTAATTTTATTTGTTTTCTGTTTTTTTACCTATTCATTAAAAGGCTAAATCATAATCTTTTTTTATTTTCCGAGTAAAAATAAAAAGAATAAAATGTCTTTAAAGCCATGTCAAACACTTGTTTCCTTGCAGTTTTAGGTTTTTAAAGCTACTGTTAAGCGTTTAGTTTTGCCTACCACTTGTTGGACTTCATGTTAAGATGTTAAACAAAAGTGCACAAAAGGATTACCTTCGTAAAATCCTTTGCATTTGGGACTTTAAATAAAATAATTTGTAATGTTGTCTGTTGAACAGAATTCTTTTATCTTGCTTCCTGTTTGTAAAACCCTGATTTAGGCCACTTAAGGGAAAAGTACATTAACTTCAAATTTTTCTCTGAAAATTGGAGCACCTGTATTTTATGATGAAAAAATAATTAATACATCTCTTCTACCTATGGAGTGAGTTGATAGCAGCTGTAAAATTAAACACCCCTTCCTTCTCTCCTCCTTAGACAGAAGTGTGTTTGTTACATGTACCAACTTATCTCTCTTTACCATCCTGTGAATAGAGTCTTGCAAGTTTAAAGCTGGAGTTGCTTACTTTTTTTTTTTCTAGAGGAGGGAGGGGGAATGGCAAAACAGGATCAGACTGTACTAATGAAAGCATTTCAGAATGTGAAGAACTACTTGCTCTACATTTTTCTACTGAAATGATGCTCTTCAGTTTATTTTCATAAGTGTTTTTGGTAAGAATTTAAAAATACCCTGTGTTTTAAAACCATGCTAAGGTCTGTTTCAGCAGCTTGAATGTTTCCTTTTTTCAGATAGCTACAGGAGGTAAATCTATTACAAGACTTTTGAATAAGCAGATTACCTGTATATTTTATGTTGGCCATCATACTTTTTGACAGACAGAAGCCTGTGCCAACATTGGGATCTGTCTTTGTCCCCCCTGGAATTGCTAGATCAGAAAGTTTTTCCAGTGTATAGAAGATTTGCAGTGCACATACTAGGAAAAATATAAAATGCTTAAAAAATATATTTATTCTCTTTTGCTTTCAAAGATTGTGTTTTGGGTAAGCCAGTCACATAAAAATAAAGCATTCTGGACAAATTTCCCTTGAACTTGAGCCAGGTGCATGTCATAGGGTGTACTGGTCCTGGGGCGTCTGCTGTGTTCAGGCTGAACAACTTCCAGAGGCAAAGCCTCTTGAATGATACAGCAAAGCCTCTTCCCTGCAGAGAGGAAGTTAAGACTTTCTAATGCTGTAACCTTCCAGTTTAATTCCTTCTGTCAATGAAAAGCGTGCACTAAGCAAAGGTGTCTTATAAAGCACAGCGAAGGAGGTCATGTTCAGGTATATGTATTATTTCCACATCCTGCCTCCGCATTTATTTTTTGTTTCTGTAGAAGAGCTAGTTTTAACACAGTGAATGAATACGATAGTCAGAGGAAAACGGATTCTGGAGTAGTGTCCGTGCTCCACTACACAAACCTGACAAATGATGTGTTGTGGGAGAGCGCCCTGTGATGTGCACACAGTGTTTCTTGGAGCTGAGGAGGGCAGCAGCTTTGGACATAGAACAGTTGAGCCAGATGGAAGTGGCTTCTCAGCAGTGCTGGTTTGTTGCAAACCAGCATGGGGCAAGATGTTTTCCTCGGCAGTCTCTTTTAGTTGGCATTTCACTGATGGGGATTTTCATCACACAGTTCCAGTCCTAGCCTGGCGTGTTGGTGATGTGGTGTAGTCACGATGTTTGAGCTGCGCTTGTATTTCTCAGGATGTGCATGGCTCAAGACTATGTCTCTGCTACCGAAGACGCAGGACTTGGTTACTGCTGCTTTCATTTTTATCTAGACACTGACAGGTCGTGTCTGCAGTATGGCTGGTTCCAGAAACACATACGAGCAGTTTTCTGCACTAACTAAAGTTTCTAAATGATATTTTACTTGGATTTAGATAGAGAATATTCTGATTCTTTATGACTGAAAAATATGGACGTTGTTAAACTTGGAAAGATCGGTGTCAGAGCCATTTTTTTAGTTTGATCAAAGATGTGCGTTCTTATATTTGCCTACTGCTATGATTTCAGTTTGAAATGCACCCTGAATTTAGTGATATCTTTAACTCTTCAGAGCAAATAGTAGTCTCCAACTTTAAATCAGATGTTTATGAAAGTGAATAATTAGGTATTTTTATTAATTAAAAAGTTTAGTTCTATCTACCATAACTTAAATAATTTTTTTTTCACTTTTAATGCTCTTTTGTCAGAAAACATGAGATTGTGTTCTGTTATGGTTTTTTCCACGTTTTAGTTAATTTCTAGTAAAACAAAAAACAAACTAACATTCACAGCTTCTCACCCCTGCCCTTGACATACACCTTTTAGCAACATACTTAAAAGTAATCTTTTTCTGTTGACATTAAATTGCAGTGTTTGATCTGTGAAGTGAAGTAATATTTGCTTTGGCAGGGTTAGTAATCCAAGATGTGTTTTAGGGATTCAGTCCATTGGACACAAGTGTTATCCAGCTTGTTTTTTTTCTATATAGTGTGGTTGCGAGCTTATTCTTCACTCAGCCTTTCTTCTGGGTCTCTTTATAAACCTGGAATAAATGTTTTTGGAAGGTTTGAAGAATCACAGGCTCTTCTGGTAATTTAGCTGTTGGCACGTGGTCATTGATGCCAGAGTTGGTGATAAGCCTTCCTATGGAGTCCGCGAGTCTCATGGCATGTTGGTGTGCCTTTTCCCACTGAGGCAGAGCCCCACCCCACCAAAGCTTTGTGGTTGTGAGGGGTTCTGAAAGAGGGAATCTTCATGGAAAATGTAATCTACTCTAAAACTTGTTCTTTGGTAAACATTTCTTATTAAATAATTGCATTGAGTTAATGGCCTTGCTGTTTCAGTGGTCATTTAAAGTACTATCTGTGATAGTATTCATTAAGCTGTTTTCTTGAATACAGAGAATAATTTTTTTTTTTTTAATGAGGGGGAAAAAATTACTTCGTGATATTGAAGTGATTCGACAACATAATGAAAACCTTGGCTTTCAGAAGTGTAAGTTGAAAGCTATGCAAATTTCCTTAAAATCTCTTTATTTTGCATCTTTTGATCTTGACTGTATACTTTCAGCCTTAACTTAATATAGGTTGCGTAGATTTTCACAAATACCAAACTGTTGCACAGTAAAATAGAATTGAAGTATTAAGCAGGAAAGAAGCTTCTGGGATAGCTACTATTTAAATAGTTAATGAAGCTATGTTAGAGATGCGTGCAAATGCTTTTATCAGATGTAAGTTATGTAGGTGGTCAGTATTCAGAAGCTGTCATTTATTCAGGAAGTTTTAGCAAGTGTTTTAATGTTTAAAATTTTTTTTACCTCCTTTCCTCTCTTGGTAGCATCTGACAGTTTTTTAGAACTGCTATTTTTTAGTTGCAAGCCTTTTGTTATGCTATTTATTTCCCACTTTCCAAAAGGGATTCAAATATTGCAGAGGTAGCTGGTACCTAGATCTGTTATTCTTCTCATACATAAATTCATTAAAATATCCTTTTGAGTTGAACCAGTAGTTGCACAGAAAATATCTCTAAGACTTTCTGACCAACACACACATTTGTAGCTGCTTTGTAGCTAAAAATCACGTACAGTCTTAAAGAGCTTTTCAGCTTTTTGGTGTCCACTTCATATGGGAAATTAGAGTTAAAATTTTTCAAAATTATTTCAGTCTATGCTATTGAGATTTCAAAATGTTTTAATATCAGTACACATTTTTTTTTTCCCCCTAAAAATTAAGTAATAAAACTCAAATTAGATAGAAATTGTATTCTCCAAAGTTTTCTCTCGTGCAAGTTTAGGATCAAAGATCTGGTGATAAACCTTGTTCCAGTCTACACATCCTTGCTGGGGTAAAATGTGCTCCCTTGATCTTTTATGAAGTAACTTATGTTTTGTGACCATAATGCAGATCCCTCTGCTGCAAAGGAGGCCCATCTGAAAAAGACTATGTTCTGATGCCTGTAAAAGATGCTTGTACTGCTTGTGTCCTTCCTCCAAGTGTTGTGATTCCTGGGACTGGAAGAAGACTTCACAACTTTTCTCAGTCAGCTTCTCAGCTACCTCTGCAGATCTTCTGAACAGCAGTGGTGAAGCTCATTTGCCGTGTTACTTTGTCCTGCTGCTTGTGAAAATTACAGCGTGGTACAAGAACTTTGGGTGATACCCGCTCTGAGTTAGTGCAAGGTTGATTTCATAGCTGGTGACACTTCATCTTTCAGTGTTTTCTGGAATATTGGCTTTCCCCCCACCTCAGCTCTTAACCAATTCTCAGTAAAGACTCTATGATATGATATTTAAAAATCACTGTTGTTTACTCAGTTTCCCCTGCAGGAGGAATAATACCAACTCATTTAAAATAACACCTTTTATTCAGGAACCAGGCAGATACTGCACCTTGGTTTTTTTGGGAGGAAGGATTTTTTTCTTTTTCTCTTTTTTTTTTTCTTTTTTTCCCAGATGGGAAAATTGAATCATGGATAGTGTGCCTTGGTGGACCAACAGCACACATTGTACTAGACCTGTTTGTTGTTGATGAAGTCTGTATGCTGCCATGGTTTCTTTCAGATTAGATGAAGCATAACATTTAAATCTCCTTTTGAGTTTTGTGATGGAGAATAGGCAACAAAGCACACAGAATACAAATGTTTAAGTACAGCGTTTTGACTGCTGTATAATCCACTTGCAGTATTAAATTTCAAGCAAAGTTTTGCACTTTCTCATATATGTAATGTTCTAGTACGAGCTTTCTGCTTATGGACAACATGACAATGAGTTGGAGTGCAGCTGTATTATTGTTCCATTCATTTTTCTTGTTTGTTCGTGTTTCAACGAGAAATAGCGTTAGTGTAGTTTTTGGTTTTCATTTTACCTGTTTAGCAGGAATGCAGTTTTGCTAGGAACATATGAAAGTACTCTTGAATAGGAAATTTACAGGAGCAAACTTACTCTCTCTTTCTGATGATAGTTTCTGGCATAGAAAGGCCCAAGGGGTACAGCTATCTCTGTGTAATGACATAGGCACACTGAGTTAGGTGTAATATTTTAAAGCATGCTTTGAATCTGACATTGTGGAGCTGCCTTCGTTAACTGGAGTACATTCTGCAAGCATTCAAGTCGTGCTGATAATCTCATCAAGAATATGTCCATTCCCAACATCAGCAGGATTTTTTTGAGTTTATTGAGGCACAAAAGAAAAACACTTTTGTCAGTGTTATGGTTTTTGTAAAGATCTAAGAGCTACTCCCAAGTAATTCTCATTGTGTTAGGCAGAGGTTTGAAATTCCTAGTCGATATGATGGATCACAGATAAATAGATTCAGTGGGTATATAAAAAAAGTAGTAACTTCAAATGAAGGTACAGTTACCCAAAGATCAAAGGACACCTGGACTACCTATCTCAAAAAAATTCTGATCATGGGTAGAAGTTCTTTGAGACTGGGAGACACTTTATATAAATAGTATGAAACTAATTTTGGAAGTTTGTTCTTTGGATTCAAGTACTTGTAGGGTTATTTTTTGGAGCCGTTATCAATAAAGATTCTCCATCTAGTGGTTAAAAAAAATAAAACAACATGACCACATCTGGTTCTGCATACTGCAGTTGCTGTCTGGGCAGTTCTTGTTTCGTATTTGCTGGTTTTCAGCCATACATGGCATTAATGATTTATGTCCTGAACAATGATACACGATGCAGAAAACTGACCTCTGCCTAAAGGCACTGAATCTGCAAACATGTATATCTAGTCCATATGGGTAGTCCCATTAATTTCAATGGGTTTATATGTCTGTGAAATTAAATTCAGACTTTTTTGCATGTCTAGGCACCTGAAAGTGTAGTTGTAATAGGTGTTAACATATCCTTCCTAGCTCACTTGGGAATAATTATATCAAAGATATGGCAGTGCCAGTGTTGGGACATATCAGCAACAAGAGTGTTTATACAGGGTCCACGGAGAATTTGTGCTTGAGTTGCTGGTGGCCACACACTCAATGCTGTCGTTCCTTGTGCCAGAAGGTGTTAGGCTGGTATGAGGACGCTGGAAAGCAGGACAGTGGTATTTCTGGTTTAGCTTGTGTACATTGTGTTAGGATTGTGGCCAATCCTATATATTAGAAGAGTTAGAAGAAAAGCATCCAAGCAAAACAGCGGCTTGTACCAGGTGGAATGAAAAAAAAGGGGGGTGGGGGAGAATACTTCTAGAAGCAAAACGATAAAACAACAATAATAATGTGAGCTTTCATAGCAATACTTGAGAATTTCTGCCTCCCTGCAAGATTTTGTACTCCAAAGAAATTTCAAGATCCTTTATTCTTGGAGCAGTTGTTTCCTTTTTTCTGTTGCTATCTGTATTTTAAGAACTTGTACTGGACTCTGTCAGCATAGCATCTCTGTGAGTGATATTTATTTTATATATCTATCTCTAGAATGTTATGGCTAGTGTCTGTGCTTTCACAGATAAGGAACATTTCTGTCGTGTTTTGGGAGGATAGACTTTTTTCCCCTGATCTTTGGCTGAACCAAAGATGCCTGTATATTGTTACAGTAATTTTTGAAATTGTTAAACTGAAATACTTGTGTCCTTTTATTATGAAATTTACTTAAAACACAATGGTTTTACTTGCCTTTTAAGGTGGATTGAGATTAAGGATGATAGCTAAACAGATGCTAAGAAAGATTAGAATCTAATCCTTTAGAGTCTTTAGTCATAATAAAGAAGTGTAAATTCTGATTTTATTTTTTTCTCCATCCTCCCACTGAAAATAATTTTCAACTTCATATTTTGATAGACTGCAGCTTCAGAGAGTTGGAGCATAAGGGAGGCTGGTAGCTCGTGCATTTACAGTGCATTTAACCCTACATGCTATTAAATTCTTGCTTTTTATTACATTATTCCTATTCTGTTACAGTGCATTAACATTTGCACTGATGTGGCTTTTTGGGAAATTATTAATTAGTGTAGGAAGGCTGTGTTCCAGCTGCCAACTAAAGTGACTTTATCTTGGAGAAAAAGCCAGACGTTGGGATTACAAAAATGTTGCAAGGCACAGAGCAAGACTAAAAGAGCATTGTCAGGTTCTGAACCTTGTAATACCCATGAATAACTTTATGTGTCAAATTATATGAACATTTCCCAGTTCTTTCCATGGGACTACTCATAGAGATTGTTTCTGTGAAGACACAAAAACTTGTCAATGCAGGAGATCTGTAGCCAGGTTAGCCAGGGTTATTAACCTGAACGTGCTGGTTGTTCTTCATTAAGATTACAATCAGAAAAATTTTGTTTTGTACTTGGAGTGCCTTTTTGCTGGTTTTGCATAATTCGTTTCCAGAGTGGATTAAACTGAGCTGCACAAAGGCATTCTTAGTGTGGATTATTCTTTGCACAGAGACTAAGAGCTCAGTGGTCCTTCTGGGCTGTTTCCCTGAAGGGACAAGTACTCGGGGAAGTTGAACTGACCTAACTAAAGCAGTAGAGTTAATGAGTATTATGTCCTTTATGGATCTTCACTTTCAGAGGGAAGATGATCTTTATACTATAATCCCTTTACAGCATAAGGTCATTTTACTTCTGCACAACGTAGTCCTCACAGAGGATTAGTACACTTGCATACATGTATAAAATACATACTGACCATTAGGCTTGCCTTTGTAGTCTAGCTGGTTTGCTGTTTTGGGAAACTTTTACAAGTGTCAGCAAATCATAGCTTTTTGCAAAATAAGGACCTTTGTTTGTTCCATTCACAGTGGATATTATGCTCAGAAAAATGGTCTGATTGTGCTTGTATAAAGAAGAATATATATTTGTAACAGAAATGACATATTTGAAAATGGGCCTTAATTGATTTAAAGGAAAAGTGAATTGAAGAAGAGGAAAACCATTTGGAGCTTTTGGGTTGGGGAAGGTAAAATGGCATCCTTCAGCTTTTTTCACACAATCAGAAGTAAGTTTTTGTTGTAATGCGAGTTGAAGTATGAGAGAATTTTTTCATGTATCAATAGCACTGAGAAATACTAGACAGGGGAGTGATCAGTTGCCTAAATAAGAGATGTTCAATTAAATACTCTAACTGGACTAGAGCTTTGGAAAATGTTTTTTTAAAATACATTGTTTGCCCCCTCGAATTCATATGAGAGAGAAGATTTATGTTTTGTGCATGTTTTTGTATGTTAACAAGGCATTGGATGTTTTTGATTATACACTTTGGAATGATGCCCTGTGACTTTGTAAAGCCATCAGATGTTTCAGTAATCAGGTTTGTTTACAACGGGCTGTTCAGAAGGATTATTCTGAATTAATGTTTTAAAATAGATTAATTAAATTGCATTAAACGTGTGTGTAGGAAAATTGATCTGGATTTCAGGTGAATTTAATTTAGTTGCTTACAAATATTAATTTACTTAATTAAACAAAGGCTACTTTACTTCTGGTTAAGTGTATCATTTCTGAGTAAGAGTATTGGCAGAGATGTCTAATGCACTTTATCTAATCTGCTTTAAATTTATACCTTAGTTGTCTCTGATTGGTTTTTCTGAGGGTTCCAGTAATAGAGCCACCTCCTAACAAGTGGTTGTAGGAGTGCTCCGTAGGCTTTTTGCTCCCCTTTTTGGCTTTGTTTCTGAATGTGAAAAGCCAAGAATAGGGAGGAGTATTTGTCTTTACTTTCAACTCATAATACGTAAATAGGGAAATTAATATTTTTAAGTTTTGATGGGTGATGACATAGGCTGTATTTGTTGTTGGAAGATTTTGTTCTGTTACTCTATACTGATGCTTGTTCTGTCTTGTAATCTTAGGACTGTTTTCTCAAATTTTGAAAAAATATTTTTCCATTGGGAGGTAAGAAGGAATTAATGCAGTATGTCTGCTATGTGTGATTATTTCCATTATGCACTGTGATTAAAACATGAGACCATGCTTGATTTGTGCTGCTTTAAACAACAGGAATGGGTTTCTGGTGGGTTCATTAGGCAAGGATTACCAAAGTAGTGTCTGGCCTGGGGTGGGGAAAGGGTGGCCAGTAAAAGAGCTGATCGGGGAACTGGCGACATGATGCCAAGTCTGGAGGCTTAGAAACATTTGAGGTAACTGAGATCTGAAGGCACCCAGGGCTGATGTGGGAATGGAGGTGGGAGGAATTCCCTCTGATACACACCGTAACCTGTTTTCCAGTTTTTGTGTTGGGTAAGAGTTGAGGCGATCTTTTCCAAGCCCCAAAAAAGCTCCCTGGGAGAAGTGATGAGTGCAATGTAGATCCACGTAAGTAGCTCAGCTGGAGTCCGTTTGAGTTTGTCTGGCCAAGGCCTCCTCTAGTGTATGTATTAATGAGATATTTTCCATTGTCTGGTATAAGCTGTCTTCCCATACCCCTCCCCCAGATAATGGCAAATTGACTGTGAAATATTGCTCTGTTGATCGAACTTCCATATGCTGGTTGGGGGAGAAAAAGTGGGCACATTTCATGTCCCTGTTGTAGTTTATCCTTGGCTTCCTGGCTTTTTGTTAATATTTTTTTCTTATAGCTTAATATTTATTTGAGGTAACATTTCAGCATTAGCTTGTTAATGCCAACGTACATATACTTAATTTAGAATTAATGGGTACTAGGGTTTCAGCCAGAAGAAAGAAAGAAAGAAAAAAAAAAGGCTGGGAACATAAAAGAAACTTCAAGAAAAGGAGTGTTTTACGTGAGGAAATGCTGGTAAATACTTCACTGGGTGAAATATGTGGAAACTATATTGGCAAAGTTG
This sequence comes from Dromas ardeola, assembly GCA_013398915.1. Classification (NCBI taxonomy): domain Eukaryota; kingdom Metazoa; phylum Chordata; class Aves; order Charadriiformes; family Dromadidae; genus Dromas; species Dromas ardeola. The sequence goes on from VYZM01023518.1 coordinate 488,061, forward strand.
TTATTCTGAATTTGTTGACTGAGGCTTTTTAAAGCTGATAAACTAATCTAACTCTAATCCTTTTAAATTTTATCAGGCTTTTACCCTTGATTCTGAAAGGAAGGTTAAGCCATTGCTAAAATTTTGTATTATAAATCAAAATTCTGAATTTGGAAGAGGAGCATTTTATTCGAGTTGGGACAGCTATTGTGGTTGCAGTACCCAATGTAGCTTACTTGGGCCCTGCTTTCCTAATCAACACATCTAGCATTAATAATAAACTTATTTGTTTTCCGCTTATGTTTTGATATAGGAGCTCACTGCGTCTAGTGACAGCAGAAGTATATTTTGTTCTGCCTGTTGAGAAGGCAAAAATGTGTTCGTCATGATGGTGGCTAATTGCCTATGAGCTGTGTCTGACTTACTGAAAATGTAATAAAATTTATTTCAGTGGAAATAAATACTAATGTTATGAAGACACATTGCTGTGTATGTGTGGTAGCTGTTCTGCCGGTCATAGTCTGGTTGTTATGCCTTTGTTTAAAGACTCTGTGACAGAATATTTTGGGACTCTTTCTGATGTAAGGTTGAATACTTTCCGACTATGACCCATGAGAGGTGGAGAACAGATGTCAGAAGTGTGAAATTATTTTTTGTTGTGTTGAAGAAAGGTTTAATTAATTTCAGTGATTTTTTTTTTTTTAGTAATTAGTTTTGGAAGGTCAAATATGCGCATGAGATGAAGTATTAAAGTGGGTTTAAACAAATGCATTGCCAATCCTTTGGAATGTTTTATAAAATATTGTATTTGTAGCTATAACTGACTTAAATGCAACATGTGAAGTATCAGTGAAATATTGAATCGTGTAAATAGACAAAGTTTTAAAAGTGGGGTTTTGTTCTAATTTGTCCTTTTTTAGTGTTTGGAGTGACGGATGTCTTCCTTCAAGTTGAGGGCAGGGTTCTTAATATTACTAGGAGTATGTGACATTATGAAACAGTAACTGTAGCACAGCTGTTTTATTATGCTAAGCCTGGCCGGTTACCAGGATTTCTCAGAAATGGCAAATATAATTTGCCAAAATGGCATCCATATGCACTAATGTATTGCCAGTTTTTTTGGGCGTCCTGCCACAGTCTGTGCTGTCCCAACAGCTTTTCACCATGATCAGAATTTCAAATGACTCAGTATTGGCTGTGCTGGTATTTTGAGTAAACAATTCTGATATGTGGGGAGTCCTCCTTTTGAGATGGACTTTCACATCGCGCAGCAGTTGCTTGGGCCGGTCTCAAAATTCTTCTGTAGGTTGCGTTGCTCTCTTCAAAAATTTGTATTCCACCTGTCTAGCTTAATGGCTTTCTTGTGCTCAAGTGGAAGAGGGAAAGAGGAAAATCTTTATGCATAGTTGGATTTGATTCAGTGTCAGTGTTGAGGGATGAATTACCATTTCCATTGGTAAACCTCAGATTGTCTCTCTGGTGTTTTTTGCTTCAGGTTATAAAGGAAAAAATTGGCTGATCTCTTGGTCTTCATTGTCCATGCTTTTGTAAACTGTGGGAAAGCACAGATATGAATGGTTCCAGTGATTTTAATTCAATTTTACAGGCTGAAGGTTTCTCTTAAAACACTAATAAATAACCTTGACAGAGAATTCCAAGGGAGCAGGGCTGAGAAATATTTTGGCTTTAAAATCAGGACCATATTCTGAAAATAGTTTCATTGGAATTGAGCTGTAGAAAAACTAGGCAAGTTCAATAGCCAAGGAAAAAAAATATCAAGTTTTGCTTCAAGTCTAGTTGTAATTAGGTGCAAGGAAGTTCCCTGGTCTCACTGAATGTTTATGAAGATTTTAGAAGCCTGTTAAGATTCCTATATGTAGGGATCTTGTGTGCATATAGATCTGTACAGAATGCAGTAATTGCAAGTCTAATGTGGGTTGGGAGCTTCATATGCTTTTGAGACATCAAGACTAAATACTAAAGTCTGATCATTTCCAAGAGCTATGTAAAAATTTGTAAATCAAAACCCTGCAATTCAGGAATGGTCTTATATGCTCTTAAAACTTCTAAAACAAAAAATCAATTGAAAAGAAAACATTTTATTTTGTATTTTATACTGATGAGATGCTAAATCTTCTCTTTATCCGTTGGGAAAATACGGAAAAGTGGATCAGCAAGGAAAGCTTGAGCTCTTGTCCTAGTCCTAGTATAGAAAGATTACTCATAGAGCTGATGCAGTAGTTCAGTCCTTGGTTTGTTGATGAGGCTACTGAATAAAGTAGCAGTTGATAGCACTGAATGATCACTTTGTAGGTTGGTCACTTCCATCAGGAACTGCATATCCTTTTATAGAGGAAGAATGAAAAAATAAATGCAATATTGATATATCAAGTATATCTATATTAACGGTCTTCTTGCTGCTGTTTTTCAGGATTGCATGACTTGTAAAATTACTTATTTGGGGGCCTGCAGTGGTGTTTGACTGGATATTGCTCCCTGGTTCTGAATGATGTCAGAACAGGATTTGGCAGATGTTGTTCAGATTGCTGTTGAAGACTTAACTCCAGATAACCCAGGTACAGTAGAGATGTAAGTGATGGCATGAGAAAGCTCATTTATAGTATTGCCCATTAACAAGGTGGAAATGGCTGTTGAGCTTTTCTTAACAAACTGCAGCACTTCTTTTTTTTTTTTTTTCTGGGGCACTTGTTAAGACTACATACCAAGTTTTCAATAACTTAACTTGTATCTTTTCAATACCCTTTGGATCAGATTATTTTTTTTTTGTTTTACGTTTCTTCTAAAGGCCTTATTTTAGACGTAGACTAGTGCCAAAAACTTAGAATGTAATATGGCATCCTGCAATCTTTTATTTTTGTCCAGACAACGTATTTGTTTTAGGCTTTCCCTGAAATGAGAACTATCAACTATCTATTATGTATTGTTGTTTTACTTGTAAAATAGTTTCTCTCATACATTATTAAAATTCTTTGTATGTATAACAAAATGACAGT
>VYZM01023519.1:14589-34618 GCA_013398915.1 Dromas ardeola
ACGCCGGAGCAGTCTGTTCCTGAAGGACTGCACCCTACGGAAGGACCACGTTGGAGAATTTTGTGGAGAACTGTCTCCCATGGGAGAGACCCCACGCTGGAGTAGAGGGAGAATATGAGGAGTCCTCTCCCTGAGGAGGAAAGAGCGGCAGAAACAACGTGTGATGAACTGATCACAACCCCCATTCTCCCTCCCCCTGTGCCTTTCAGGGGCAGGAGGTAGAGAAATTGGGAGTGAAGTTGAGCCCGGGGAGAAGGTGTTTTAAGATTTAGTTTTTTATTTCTCATTACCCTACTGTGATTGCATTGGTAATAAATTAAATTAATTTTCCCCAAGTCAAGTCTGTTTTGCCGTGCCAAGTGATCTCCCTGTCCTTACCTGGACCCATGAGCATTTCCTTATATTTTTCTCTCCCTTGTCCAGCTGAGGAGGGGAGTGATAGAGGGGCTTTTGTGGGCACCTGGTGTCCAGCCAGGGTCAACCCATCACATTTGGTGAAGTCACAAGCTATCTCCTTTTTATTACATGTTTTTCCACTAATGGTTTCAAAGGTATTTCCATTGGTAACATATTTTACTGTTTCCATTGCATGTCTTGTAGTCTGTCTTCCATTGTGAATGTAGATTCTTCTGTACTTCTCTGTATTTTATCGCTGAGAAAGCTGTGACGCGTGCACAACTCTGCTTTGGTTGTGCTATAACAGTCTGGGGGACTTTTGGCCTACGTAAGATCAGATGTTCCACATTTCTAATTCCTAGTCTTTTCCAAAGCTGATGGCTTTTATTCATATTATTATCTGCGTTTTTTTCTGAAGGTTTTTGGGATGTCTCCTTAAAATTGTGCTCTGCTGTAGATCAAAGAGGCAAAATTTCTGTTTCCCATATACGTTGTTGTAAGCTGTAGATCAAATCATTCCTAATCTTCTGTAAAATTATGTAGCTCTTGGAGTATTTAGCTATGAACCGATCTTCTGATCTGCTAAGCATGCTCAAGGCTCTTCTGTGAACTGAGTACAGTTTATCAACATTTCTCTTGAAATGCAGACGGCAGATTGGGGAAATATGTTCTGGCAGTGCTTAGGCCTCTGCCAAATATACAAGATAATATTACTATACTTTTCCTTGAAATTTCCTTTTCCTTGAAAATTCCTAAAGATGCCATGGTGGTGGGATTTTTCACCTGATTCATTCTCCTCTCTACCCAGTGGTTCCAGGCACTGTAGTACGTGGTGTGATGTAAGATTCTGGCAATCCTTTGTTCATAAAATTTGTATTTTTAGTTGGCTTTAGAAAATCTCTTCAGTTGCTTTTGCCCAATTTATTAAAATATCCCAGTAGATTTGTATTGTCTAGTTATCTGTAGGTTTGCTACCTATTACTTCCTTCAAAATCTAAGTAATCAAAAGCCTTTATGGGTGGTGATTTATGTTACCTTGCAGGTCAGTGACAGATGTTTGTAAACAATGTGGCGCCACAAAACCTGCAAATTGAATATATCAGGTTTAGCATAAATATCTTGTCCTGAGCAATTTCTCTAAGTGGTTATGTTTCTTCTTCTCTTCATCCTTTATTTCTGTTGCAGCAAAGCTCAGAATAAAACCCTCAAAGGTAATGAATATTTATTTTAAGTTAAGGCCACATCAGGGAGTTTGACATTTTATACCTATTTTACTTTTCCTCAACTAAATGAGCACTGGTAATGCATATATTTTGTGTACTGGAACAGGTCATGTCCCTTTCTGTCACAGTCCACCTTGTTTTGTGATTGTGCACCCTTGGATGCATAATGGAGATATGGCTACTTGTGCATAAAGAAACATAGCTTAAATGAACTGTAAAGCTTTGTGCTTTATTGGACAGCACTTTTTGAACTTTTTTCCCCTGAGTGAATTATTCAAAAGATCTTCGTAAACGGTGCATAACTTTAAATTGGGTCCATAGACTGTAGATCAGGTAATTGATTCTCCTCCTTAACTTCATTTGTTACATGATCACATTATTGCTTTTCCTTTTTTGGTGAAGGGTTTTTGGGTCTTTGTTGTGTTCATATTATTACACAAATAATCTAAAACAAGGTCTAATATCTTAATCTGTTGTTACTTTACATTTCTTCAGCTCACTTAAGTTACCCTTCATGCTGTTTTGCAAGGTCATTTCTTGCTAAAGCAGAACACAATTTCAAGTGAAGAAGTCTGCTTGAATTTGGAGAGAGATTGAAACTGATATTGATATAAGACACATTGAAAGCAATATTAGGAAAGTGACCAAAACCCACTGAAGAAAATCAGAAAAAGTTAGAGGAAATTCTGGAAGATTATGGTTTGTTGTTTTTTCTTTTTTTTTAATTATTTCTCTTTTTTTTTCTTCTTTTTTTTTTCTTTCTTTCTTTTTCACAAGAGTATTTGAGTTTCTTCGTAAAGTGTCTCAACATTTTAAGATAAAACTGTTTGCTTTGGGTAGCTTTCTGAAACCACACGGGCTAAGTCAAAAAGTTTGCTAGCAAGATTTGCGTGAAAAGAAAGTCCTTACACTGCGAGTTGTCAAAGCTGAGCTTCTGCTGTGTTTATAACACATGAACCTTTTTGTATACATTGCATGGAGTGAAAGTCCATCCTTTTATAACATGTATCCATCAGATTTGCATAGCTGCTAGTAAGGCATTAGCAGGTGTTGACTATAGGAGCCAGAGTTTTCTGATAGGCTGCATTATTCATTATTATTTTTCCAATATGTTTCTGATGTGAAAGCTGTAAAGAGTTGAATTTCTCTTGAGATAATAATTTACAATTAAACAGAGACTGGTTGATCAGGCTTGACACAATGTTGTCAACATGAAATCAAAGGGGGGACAGTACATTTGCATTTGCTGTCTTTGTAGAGTGCGATTATGCTAACAGCATGGAGCTGCCTCACTCCCCTAGGAGCACAAAGAAACTCCACACTTGCAATTCTGAAACGCTTCTTGAAGAGGTGAAGATTACACCTGCTCCATGTTGTCTCCAAACTGCTTCTGTGCTAGAATACCCTCTGGCTCTGCCTCGTGCTTGAGCTGCAGTTCCAGGCTTACCTCCCATGGTTGTGCTATGGGATTAATGAACTCCTAAATCTCTATGACTGCTTAAATTCTCATAATTAAACCATTTTCCCATAACTCAGTTTGATTAAAAGGATAAGATGCAGTTTAGTCTTTCATGAACATAACTAATATAATTTGTCAGCTTGCATTATTAATTGTCTTTGTTTACAAAATGGAAACACAGAGGAGAAATTTGGGGCCAAGTTTTCCCAAAGTCCTATCTCACTTGAGCAACAAAGTCTGTGACTTAGTGGTTTTTTGTCTGTATAAAACATATAGATGTCAAAACTGAATGCTCACACACAAAAGTGAGTAATTGCTGTATGATTTATTGATGTCTGTGGATAATTCGATAGATGTATACATTTATACATTTTTCTCACAGGTGTGTGTCTTGTTAGAGAGGTACTAAAGTTCTTCTCCAGAATTGTACTTCTGTATAAAGTAATTTCTACATCTCTGGTAGTATCCACAGTGATAGCGTGTCAGACCACAGAAATAACTACTCTCCTTGTAAACTGGAGTCGTTTGCAATACATGAGTGTTAGATTAATCTGGTAAAAAGGACAGAAAGAGATAAAGTGTAAGAGGGAAAATACAGTGGCTAAGGTCATACTGTATATGTAGAGGACTTAAAAGCCAAACTAGGAACATCAGCCCTCAGTGTCACTCTGAGATCCATGCAGAGGAGGTTCATTCATAGGAAGGTCTCATTTCAGTGAAGGTGCAGAGCTGCTTTGGGTATGTGTATTATGGAGGATTACAAATAACTTTAAGTCTTGAGCAAGGAAATAATGCTGAGCTGAGAGGCTGTAAAATGTGTGATGAGAAAAATATTTGCCTTTCATTCTGTTCTCCATCATCAGTGAGAAAAAAAATTTCTTTCCCTTCCTAAAGGAAAATACTTCCCTTTCCATGGGAAGTGCCAGAGCAGGAGTGTGTGCATTCAAAAGGAGCAGGACTTGGCCTGTACCCAGGAAGCAGTTGCAGTCAGGGAAGGAAGAAAGGAAACTGCTAATCCACAGGAAAGACCTCATCCTTTCCTTGAAGAGAATCCTATTTGTTCTGTCCTAGGGGGCAGGAACAGGATAGTGAGAAAATAGGGTTGAACTTCTCTGTCTTCTATGGAAAAAAATATGCTGAAACGTGAGCTTTTCCCTCTTACCCATAGTTCACCTTTTCAAATATTTTTTTCTGAATAGAAGATGAATTGGACCCTCACTTGCACGTTCCCTTCTGAAAAGGGAGAGAGTACTTTGAGATTATATTATAGTGCTTTCTATAATTACTTGCTAGAAACTAACACAAAAGGGAAGTGTGAACATGTTTTCAGGAGCTAGCAAAGCATAATGAGAAGGAGAAGCCTTTTCTTCTGCTTATTATTTATATTATCAGCACCAAAGAGCTTTAAGTCATAAACCAGGACCACATGGGGAGGCTGTGATTCAAATAAAAGATAAGAGATAACACATGGATCCAGACAGCTAAAGGAGCACAAGGAAACAATGAGGCAATGTTGGTCAGTATGAGAGAAAGCGTCTCAGTGCATTATTAGTTTAAACATTTTCTCATGTTTTTTTGTAGGCATCACAGCAAGAGAGTTTTAATGAGGGATTTGAGCGAAGATAATGAGGTTGTGTGGCAGATGCTTGGAAAAGAATCACAGAGGAGCTTGTTTAAAAATATCTGACAAATGGGTGATGGAAGCCAACAGTATGGTCTAACTGGAGACAGAGCTCACTGGAGATGATAGGTAGGATAAAAATGAGAAGGAATTTGAAGATGAAGGCAAATAGCTTATATCTGATTCTTTAGAAAATCATGAGCAGGCATTGGTCAAAGAGGCTGACGCTTTTGTTCCACTGGATTCTGTATGAGGGGATCAGAGTTCACCAGAGGAACAGATGTTATGATGGTGGAGATTTGAGGTAGATACACCAGACGGGACAAGACCCGTGGCTGTGTGGGTGAATATGAATGCGCATTCGTTAAAGATGCTATGTAGAAACACGTACAGAGTTTAGACTTAAGTGTACCACATAGGACGTTGACTTGTTTACAAAGGAGATTATGCAATCTCAATTTCTAGAGGCATGTGAGACAAATTTTTATAGGTAGAAGGGAAGCAGTGGCTGGTATGTAGAGGAAGTTCTGTCAGTGGTGCAGTCTGTGCCTCTGCTAATGTGGAAAACTAAGTCTCTTTTATCTGAATGAGGGCAATAAAAGAAGTTAAAAAATAATACCCATGCATAGAAATGCATGTGCTTGCATACAAAAATACAGTGCGAGTAGTCATAGTGACATAAGCTCACTTCTGTCCATTTTTGTTGGACAGATACTTATGCCATCCCATTAAATTTTTTCAAAAGCTTTAGCTGGTTACTTTGAATTTTAAATAATTCTCACCATTAAAATTTCTGTTGCAAGACTGGCTATATCAAAATTTTAGGTTCCCTAAAAATCAGGGGTTTAATACAGGTGATCAAGGCAATGACTACATGCTGCACTTGAGACCAGGCAGTTAATAGGAGATTTGGGAAAAACTAGTGCACACAATAGGTTTCTTTTTCAGATTTTATAGAAGAAGGTGGCAGATATGTGTTCTTCGTGGGAAGCCTAAGCCTATAGAAAGAGTCAACACATGAGAAGACATGCTGAGCTCTTTTGTGAAGTAATTTTAAAGCATTTTGCATGAGAAGTCCATAAAGGCAGCAGGAATGAGAAACTAGCATAATTAATGGACAGAACTTTTAGACATTAAATTAATGATTTGCCTTGACATTCACAAGAGAGTGGGTGACAGATGCTAGAAATGGATGTAAATTTCCTATGAGAGGAAAAAGAAATACTGAGGGAAATCAAGACCATACCTGAACAGATGATCAGGATATTAGGATGTCTAAAGACTAGCAAAACTCCAGGGGCAGATGGAATCTGTCCTGGAGATGAGAAACAAGAACCTGAGCAGGTATAGGCAAAATCATATTATAATAGAGGGAGGATGTTGGTGGACTTAAAAGCGGTGACTAGAAACTGGGAGGCAGGAAATTACTGTTATTTAAGCATCACTTCCGCTCTTGGGGATAGTAACAGCTCAACATTTGCTTCCAGAAAGGTATTATTTGGTTACAGGCAGAACTCACTCAGGAAAGGAAGACATTTAATTATTTTTAAGTAGTGGTCTACCTCAATTAGATTAAAAGTTAACTAGAGAGACAGAGACATAAGTGCTGATGATTTTAAGAAGCTTTATTTAGAGCACATTCTAAATCACAGACCAGACATTTGAAAGCTTTTTGAGTCAGCCAACATGTCTTTGCATGTATATGCCCCTGGGACTTTTCAGAGCTGGTGATTCCTTGCAATACGTTCTGAGGGTTTGGTGGCACCAAGAAGGCTCTGCGCCCATCAGACCCACAGTACAGTTGGTGCCGGTTGGGGTTAAATATTGGTCAGTGTCAAGTGCAGCAACCACTGAAAAGTTCAGCTTATTTGTATAAGGGAAGATGATTAGTTTCAGGAGATGAAAGAATCCTGGCAAACACAAATGAAAGCAAATTACTTCAGCCATTTTGCGAGGATCGGCATAATGATAATTTTCATTTACTAGAGCATCACAAAGAAGGAGACACATAGGTGAGTAAAATGATGACAAGTAATGATTTGCAGCTGTGAAGAATTTGGCATTATAATACAAGTAAGCAAAATAATTCACACTTGTCTGGGGTAGCTCAGGAAGATGGTTTAACGAACTGGTTTGTACATAGCAGGTAAAAAAATTTAAGAGAACTGTAGGAGGAACAAGAGGAAAAAATGTATAAATGACTAATCTGCCATAGTCACATGCAAATCAACATTAATCAGGAGGATGATCTAGATGAAAGAATGATAGGCATATAACTAATTTTTCTATGTAATGTGTAATAGCAGCAAGAAACATCAAGGATACATAAATACAGTTATTGAATGTAAATTATTTTAGCATGCTGTAAAAAATCACGACATCTGTGATGCAAAGGTCTCCATTGTCTTTGCCATTTAAAATCTATTAATATCATGATACATAGAGAATATCCATATGAAAATACATGGGCTAATAATTCTTCAAAGGAATACATGGATCTGTGTTTATTGTAGCCACAGCATTTATTTCTAAAATGAAAATATACGTTTGCCATCACTCAGGACAGCAATCAGTCAAAAAACTTGGTGACAAACGAAATGTCATTTATTCCATACTTATTTGTCATCGACCTGCTCTATTTAAATTTAAAACTGGTTATTATAATCTAGCAACTGTGGTATGACTGTGAGTACATCCCCTGAGTTTTTCTTGTCTAGTGTAAATGTCAAGATTGTATTTTTTGCCTCTGTTTTTCTAGTACAAAACCTCTCTACAAGACCTACAGTTCTTAGCAGTGCTGATTAATGACTTTAGTCCAAAGTCTATTGAAGTTAATGGAAAGACTTCGTTGTCTTTTTGATCAATCCATCTGTCTTCTGGCATTTTGGACTTGTGGCTTTTCCATTCAGTAAGAAACGATTTCAATTGTTTCCTCTTTACAGAACAAGGGAGATTTACTTTTAATCAGACTTCACCAGTGAAGAATTTGTTTCTCAGAAGACGCAAACCCAGTTTGCAGAGTCAAAGAACGTTTTGAGGAGTCTGGGGGAGGAGGAGGAAAGACCTTGCTAGATGCCTCAGAGAATTTGTGAGAGAGCAAACTGAAAGACCTTGCTTCATTTTCTGGGAGGCTACAGACTTTCCCAGGGAGGACTGATCTTATATCACAAAACCTGAAAGCTACAGAGTCAGTGGGAACCACTGGAGAGATTACTTCATATTTTTTCTTAGTGATGAATAACAGGCTGGGAATGCTGTGGTGGGTTGCTGGTGAGAGTGCAAAAAGTCTCCTCATTCATGAAGAAGCACATTCTTCCCGGAGAAAAAGCTGGTGAAAGTCTGCTTCCTTGCCATCCTTTAATGTTTCTGGCGCAAACATTTCTGCTTCTGCTACTAAATAGTTGCAGTAGCTTCCTAGAATAACCAGAGACTTTTTGCCATCCCATTGTCATCGCAAACGTTAACTGATCACTGATGCCGGATCTGCACCCTTTAAATCCTCCAAGTCAGGCCTGCTTAGTCTGCTGACAAAAAGAAATTTCCCCGTTCAGTGCTGTGGAGTCAATAAAAATGTAGCCGTGGCAGAGCAAGGTGCATTCTCTTCTCCCTGATGTACCATAATCATCAAATTGTAAGCTAAGATACAATTCCAGCAATAACGTTGCACGTAATAGTTGATGTATGAAGCAGAAAGAACATAGTTAATTTGCAGATGTGAATTTGAGCTTTCATGTCCATCAGACAGGAAAATCTAGTTTTTAATGAAGACTGAGAACATTTTAAATGGAAGCCACTGATGGAAATACATATGGAATGCGAAAAAGTGCTTGTATGGTCAATTTTCTGTCTAGTTGAACCTTCTTATTTCTTCCTGTCAGCTTTACTGGGACTTTGTATTCATTTCCTTGCTGCTTTTCCTTGTACATTTCTCTGACTGTAAATTTTCTCATGGTTTCTTGTTTTTACAGATGTATTCTGTTTCTTGTTGTGCAAGAAATTGGCACCTCTTTAATGACTTAATGTAGGGGTTACCATCCAAAAGGCAAAAATGTGTAACGCCTTCATTGTGATGCTACATTTCTAAATCTTTCTCTAGTCAGTGTTACTGAATCGGTCTCTCCTTGTAGAAACAGCTATTCAGGACAACATTTAAACACTAAGTTTAGTCTATCATTTTAAGATACCTTCAAGATCTGTACCTTAAGCTGCATCCCTGCTGGCCAGCTAGTGTTATTTTAGGATGTAGGAAGCTTATTGCAGCAGAAGTTAAGGCGTAATCTTGGATATTCTGGAGCAAAAATCTATGATCTTGCTTTTTCCCTGTGATAACTTTTTGTTTTTCTTTATGCACAAGTGACCTTGACCCACCTTGAATTTATTCCGTGCTAAGGACAGGCATGTGGGCTCTTACTACAGAACAGCGGACATACAGTATCTGAATCCTTTATGGCTACTTGTTTAAGTATCAGTGTGAGCACAGTAGATACACAGCTGGGAGTGCACCTCGCATATGGCCACATTTTGTTGCAAGTTAGGTATTTCTACCAAGATGTGCCATAGTATCTTCACTGGTACTTCACTCTTAGCAGATGGCAGGAGCCCTGGCTAACTGGCTTTGCTACCTTGACGCTAGCTTCCTTCACAATTTTCAGAAAAGGCTGTTCTTGGAGGTTAAAGAGGATATTTTTAAATGTTGTTGTCCAGCAGCAGTAGATTTCAGAATGGAGTGGCCTGAGAATTTCTTGGCAAAGCTCTTCTTTATCAAGACTAGAGGGTATTCACAGAAATGAGCTTGGTGAGTTTGAGTTTAAAATCTTCTTAAACACGTTTGTTTGGTTCAGAAGGAGCTTCTTTATAGCAAACAAATGAAAGAGGAAAACTTTTGGGCGCAGGGGCAGGCGATGGTGGTAATCCCATCTCCATTTACACAGTTGGTTATTTTTTGTTCTTCCAGTACAAATCTACTTAAATCTTGGCCATAAACCTTGGCTGCATTTTAATATTGGCTGTGTACTTGTGATCTTTCTCGACTGATGCTTAAAAAGGGCATTGACTCTTCCTTTTATTTGATTTCTGTCTGCAGTTATAAAATTAATCTCCCAGCCTCATGCTGCAATGAGCTGTGTCAGTGGAAGAGAGATAAGTTTCATTTTTTTTGCCTTAAAACTTCTTCCAAAGTTACAAGGAGTTTAGCACATTTACTTTCTCTTTTCAATTTTAACAAAGCCCTTGTCTTTTTTCTGCATTTCTATTTTATCCATGTCATTTTGGTTCTTTTGTTTTATACTTCACATTTTTTCCACACTCTTTTTTTTCTTCCCTTCAAGCCTAGTTTATAGTCTCTGACAGGATTCTTTCTATGCTATCTGCCAAAACATCTGTTCCTTTTCTGAATAAAAAGCTTGCTTCTCCAGAAAGTGTCACACGGGTCCACACCAACTATAAACCTTCATTTCTCTCTGCAACTTTGCCAGTGATGGACCAGTACTGGGAAGCTTTGTATTCTTGTCTGTCCTGTCTCATTTTTCATTATGCCCAATTCAGGTAGTTTATTGTGGAAAAAAACCGCATCATTTGGATTTCAGTGTACACATTTCCTTTCAAAATATGCTATTAGTTATTTGTACTTTCTATTTTTAATCTTGCAATTATTTCCTGAATTTCTGATCAAAGCGGATATTTATTAGCTTAAAATTGATTCCACTTAAACAGATTCTTTTGCCTGTTCTTTTCTGCCAGGACCACATTTGCATTAATACCCTCACCAAAAGTGCAATGTAACTGTCCTTGATTCTTCTTGGATTGATTTTTGGTGATGCTACAGTTTTGCAGTCAAAATGGCATTCAGAGCAATTTTGGGTTCCCCCGAGGAAGTTGTGTAACTTTCAGTACTTTGGTTTTGCCATTTATAATTTTTAATGATTAAAATAATTCTTAGGTAGTAGACAGACTTGATTCTATTGTAAAGTTCTTTGACATCTTTAAGGAAAAGTGCTGTATTTGAACAGGGTATTATTTTTATATTGTGTTCCCACAGAATAACAAAATTCATGTCAATAAATACTTATCATGTTACATTTTATAATTGTACTAGCAATGAATCATTTAAATATTTCCCCCAAATATGGAAAGATATTTATTGTTTTCTATGTTGCAAAGTAAAGGGAAAGAGTGGTTTTCATATGTGTTTGTCTGTGTATAATTTCCTGTTCATATGTTGCTGAGATGCTGAGATCATTATCTTTTGACCATATTAATAACTAAGAAGAAGAGGGTTTGCTGGTGAATGGTTTTAAGTTCCTACAAACATCTGAGCCTTGGTGCGGTAAATAATATGAGAGAACAATGGATAGAAACTTCCCCCTGGATTAACTGTAGCTGTTTCACTATTTCAGTCCCCTGAAGTTTTAATTAATTTTCGCAGAAATGAATGAGGAATTTTTTTTTTTTTTAATCTGCCAGAAGTTTCTTCATCTTCTTCCCAGGAAAACTATATATTTCCATTGTAGCAGTTACTTAGGGATTTCAAGTGTCAATCTGGTATGGGGATGGGGAAACCTGCATTCTGCTCCATTGTTCCCTCTCTCTGCTATACACAGAGAGACCTTCTCCAGGTGGCAGAGATTTGATAAATGCTGGGAAGCTGCGTAAAGAGAATCACTAAGGAGACTGAATGCAACCCCTCTCCATGCCTCGATCTCCCCTAGAACAGGTGGCCTGGCATACTGGCCACAAGTTCCTGTTGACTGAGTCCATCCAATACCGCAGTCCCCTTGTGAAGGGGATTTGTTTGTGGAAGCTGGCAAGCTGCCTTCCTGGAGGAGCTGCGGCAACAGGAGGAGAGCTGGGAAAGGTTCAAAAGTCCCCTGTCTTTTCATGGCTCTTGCTGTGTTTTGCTGGTTCTTTGAATTGCTTAAGAGAGACGAGTGTGATTTCTTGTATGAAAGTTGGAAAATTCCTAGTCAAGGAAATATTTGCAACACAACACAAAACACACTTTCTCTGTCAGCTTTCTGTGGGGACTTGTGTGTGTCTCTTGCTGAGATCTTAGGGCAAGACTTGAGAGAAAGTTTTTTCCTTTCTTGGCTTAAATTGCCCAAAATATTAATTTAAAAAGTAATTTTTGTTACCTATGTAGTCTGCCCCAGTATGACCAGAACATCAGGAAAGGGAAAATGTTCTCCGTCCTGACAGACATTAATTACTCATTGCAATAAATTGATATTGACTGGGCTCTTCAGTAAACGTGTGGAGCAGATTAGAACTTCCATCATGCCAGTGTAGTTCTGGAGTAACTCCACTGAAGTGCAGTCAACTTTTACTATACATTGTTTTTATTTGTATGCTAAAAACCCAGTGCTTTCTTTTTGTCCCTTGAGGTGCAACCAAAGTGGCTGGTAGACCATCAAACTTGGAGATACCTTTCAATGTGTCCTTTTGTGTGAACTACCTAGTGCCTGCCAAAGTCATCATGCAACTGGATTCATGAAGCCTGAACTCAGTTCATACAGGAAACTACTCACTCCAGTGAACACATACAACTACTGTGATTTGTATTTACTTTGGAAGATTTACATTTTTCAATGGGTAGAAATGAAGAAAATTAGGGCTCTGCCAATACCGTGCAACAAATACAGTGCAGACATCTGAGCTAGAGCTGCACAAGCTGTCTCCTGAACCAGAAAGCACAGAGCTGCAACAGCTAAGCACAACGCCCAAATTAGTAATCCCTGCTAATAGGTGGGTCTAATTAATTTCTGCCCAGCATCATGTCCAGACAGTTTGTCTGCTTTGAGGGACCTTGCTAGTATTTCTGTCAGAGATATTAATCAGAACAATGTCAGGGCAGTAGGCTCTGCATTCCAGTTTGCAATGATGATGTGCTCTAAATATTACAAAAAAGTAAATATAACACATATAGAGAAGTCTTCAACAGGTAGGTTTAAAGCAGAAATGAGGTTCTAGGCTTAGTTACAAATATGATCTTAAATCTTGTAAAAATGCAATATATATTGACATAGACATGTAAGAAGCATGAACCTATGTGACACACTGAAACATTATTAGGCACTGGCATTTACAGGAAAATTAATATCAGTTTAATGACATTTTAATCTGGCACATAATGTGTGGGTAGAACCCCATGTTCTTCCAGTTTTAAGCTTTGCAATAGGACCTGACTGCGTGGTAGAACATATTGCCTCTATGCTGCTTCTCTCTCAGTTAGTAAATGTTTGTCTGAAATATAATTGAATGTAAATTTGAGAATAACCAAGGAAAAAGATTAGATCTGGAGATAAGGAACTTAGAATAAGCTAATCATATTCAGAAAAAAAAACTCAAAGGAAATGCTCTTCATGCTGTAGCTTGAAATTTGTGGAGGGGAAAACCTTTTGTTCATCTCTTTGCTGTATGATCCTTTTTGCAATGAAATTCAACACAAAGTGAATCTCAGCTGGTTTGGAATTATATTACCATCTGGGGGAAGATTTTGAAACAAGCCAAAACTAACAGATTTTCACCCAGCCCCTTAAGAATTCTAATTGCCAGGAGTTGGGCATATCTTAGGAGCAAACTGACAGTGCAGTAGCGTGAGTCTGCAAGATCTTCTTGGCTGCAAGATCTTCTTGGCTGGAGATGCTTTTTGATTCACATAGAATCACCTAGAGCTTGGCAGATGTTTTGAATGTTTCTAGTTTGACAGGTTCATATATACTTTATCTCGAAACTATGGCCAAAGCTGTAATTAACATTGTCAAGTTTGAGCATATTCTTGATAATGTTGTTGGTTAAAACCAATGTTGAACAGAGGGGGTCAAGCTGCATGCATCAGGGGCTCTATAGTGTACTTCAGAGTCCCTCAATAGGGATTAGCAATTAAGTTGCTAGTTCAAATCCAGGAAAGGTCAAGAGTGATTAACACTCTTTTGTTCCATTGGTTAGCGGGAAACAGATGTAAAATGAAGTGATGATCAAAATCCAATTCCTAGTAGATGTTTTACATCATAACCACCAAACTCCTAATGATCCCTTGCTGGCAATCTGATTAGAATGGGCAGTAATTGAACAGGCACAGAGACAGCCGTGCAGCCCTTACTGCCATTCCCTCTAACAAAAAGTACCGCCATTTTCAGACTGAAGGACAAGCTGGAAAATTACAGTCTCTCACTTTTTGAATGGTCTGTTGATATGTTTGGAAATCTTTCATCCTGAGTGATATCAAATCATATTTTGGACTGCAAATTTAGCTGAAGATTATTTTAAGCGCTCTGAATGCAGAAGAACCTGCAATTTAAAACTGTCAGTTTTTTGATAATTTTAAATACACGTGGTCGATCTTCAGCAGGATTAATCTGACAGAGATCTGCTGAAAAATTATTTAAGTGGTAGTCAATGAAGCTGGCAATGGATCTGGTTCTGCATTACTTGGAGTACATGATCATACTTGAAAATGCACGAGTAGTTTTAGAGAAAGTATATCGTAGCTGAATTATATGCATTATGCATACAACCCCTGTCCTTCTTCTACCTCTTAGGCACCGAACAGGTTAGAGTTAGGGTTAGGTGAGAGGTTGAATGTTAGGGGCTTAGAATGAGGAGTTAAGGTTTCGGGTTGGGGCATAGGCTTCAGGAATTTGGTTAGGGTTACTACTGTGATATAGCAAAACTGTAAATTCCAAAGCTCGATGTTCTCGTACTGTCCTGCAACTGGTGAGTGATAGAATGTCTTTCCTCTAAACATGATGTCTTTTAGACCAAACCTGTGTATATGCTGTTCTCCATGGAAAAACTGTTCTAAAGTTACCAGAAAATCTATTCTATTAATTCATCCAGGATATTACTGGATTCCACTAGATGAAAATGCTTCTGTATTTTAGCAACAAAATCCATAAGATGACCGCACAAAAAATTTTCAGGGGGTGGATAAAATACTTGTAACAAGTACCAATTGGACTTGCTGCCCTACAGACTTTTGTCTTCGTGATCTATACAGCAAACTAAGAAAGAAAGCACTTTAAAAAGCGTGAACAAGGTTAGATGTTGATGATTTCCAGTAAGTTTATAAAAATTGTATCATTAGAATTTTATTAAGTAAATTTAAAACAATGGAAAATATTCTTGTTATTCACTAGGTAGCTGAGGGACTATCCAGAGCTGCTGTTGACTGAAAGCTGAAGGATAAAGGGGGAATTTAGGGACTCACATTTTGGAAGACAGATTATATTTGTATGATTACTTTCACTATGTTTTTATCAGAGAAACAAGTCAAACATTTCTCACTACCAAGGACAGGTGTCCCTGCTCCTGGAGAAAATTGTGACCTCTTCATGCTCTGCAAGTGGTTGTTAGGCTTCTTGATGGACTTAGTGAGTCCTATTCGAGTCAACCTTTTTTGGGACATCCTGTATGTGACATTGGAAAGAAAAGTCCAGAGATTTGTACTGACTCTTAGCTCTGCAACTAAGTTAGGACATCACCAATATTTCTTCTTTTAGCTTTCCCTTTCCCAAGTCTGTTTCAATGAGAAAGCTCTCTAGGGCAGTGACTATATACGTTTAGTTTCTAGTACACCCTATCCCTGACCACAGGGTGGTCTGTGATCATTGCAGTAATAGTAATAATAAATAACACTAACTGTGGGTTTTGAAAGGATGTCTATTCTGCAAATGCTTTTCAACGAAACACAAGAAAAAGTGTCATTTACTCCCTGAAAAATGGAACTTCTAAGCATTTATATTTAAATTAAATGCTTTTATGAGTTCATTGAATCTTATTTAGCAAGTATATTATAGAGAAGGCATGTTACCTATTGCCTTAGAATGAGGATTTTATTGCTTTTTCATAGTTATCTTTTGTATCAGCATTTGGCAGGTAACAAATGAAATTTGCTTGCTAAGGTTAAATTGTTTTGCGCTGCTGCTCAGCCACACAGATATAGACGATGAGACAATGGAAAAAAGTTATTTGCTTTTTTGGGCAGACATAGGAATATATTAATATACGGTGATCTTGACCTGTCTTTGAAGAAATGTTTATTCTCTGAAAAGCAAAGAACTTAATTCCTGTCTGAATCACTCAATTGAAATCCTGTTCATGCAGGAGAATGTACGAATGGAACTGCAGATAGAATTGGTCCAGATAATTCAGTGCAGTCAAGGTGGTGATGCTCAGAACAGTCTGAGGTCAAAGCAGAATGGACTCCAAGTATCAGTCAAAAAAGTTGAAGGCTTTCTGGAACTTGGTATGAAAAGTTCCTGGTTCTCTGTCCATTTTCAGCACCACTGCATTTCCTGACTTGTGCATATTTGGGACCAATAAAGCTTGATTCTCCCTGAAACCTGATTTTGTTATACTTTAAGAATATAAAAATATGCTGTTGGGTAAATACTAAAACCCAAACTTGCAAGGATTCCAGCCTAATTTTTTGGAGTCCAGAGTTGTTTTGTTTTGGTTTGTTTTTTTAATTTCAAAAAACTTCTGGAAACCACGCTTTGCAGGTTTCCCTTTAGTCTAAGTCCATTTTGATAGGCCAGTTGAATTTTTTCACATACCTGAGGAGTCCTTGTGATACAAGGTCAGAATAATAAATTTTATGTTTTTATTCTTTATGTAGGAAAAGTAATATAATGCCATCACTACTTTATTACTCTGCAGTCATTCTGTTACTATGCAACTTAAAATATTTCAGCCATCAGCATTTGGAGAAAGTTCATAGGTGTAGGGCACTCCATTATAATTTGCTTTTAAAGACTACATTTCGTCTAGTCACCCTGCCTAGAAATGCAGTTATGGATCAAGACACTGGAGCTAGTTCTGAGGTGAGCTGAAGAGATGCTAAACTGAGGATGCAATGTATTTGCACTAGTATAACCAGTGGGCTAGGGCTCCAGTATTTCTGTTTATAAGTTGAGTTAATATTTCTTGCTAACTGGAAATGTTTGGACCTTTTCTGAAGACTGGCGAAGTCTCTGAAGGGTTTGTGAAACTGGTACTCAAATTTTGGTCAAAAAAAGAAAAGCCTTTCTGTAATCTGAAGGTACTCAGCAGAAGTCAGCAGGCATAAAATAATCCCAAAGATGTCAATTTACTAGACCTTGAACTATCTTGTATTCAACTTGCTTCAGTACATCTTAATATGAATTTAAAACAATGTATCTGAACTATTGTATGTTACAGGAGAAGTCTCTTGGTCCTCCACAGACAAGCTCACAGCACTGCTCATCATCCTAGAAATAGGTGTGCTGAAGCAATGTTCACATATTTTCTTCCTAAGTTTTTTGTTTCAGTGTGAAAAACTTAGCAATGAATAACCTCCTTCAACTTATGTGTCAATGCCCAAAGGACTCTTAACTCATCTCAATTTAAATTAATGACCTTAGTGATAGCACTAGCAATTGGACCATGGCTCTCATGAGCCAGATATTTGCATATGGAATTTTATTAATCCTTCTGGCTATTAATTTTTACTTTTAATTAGGTGTGATACTATTGCAGGAGGGAAATACAAGACTACTATCAGGCACAGACAATGTTGATTTTCTATTGGATATTCTATTCTGTTTTGTTTGGCCGTGCTAGGTTCCCTCACAATGTCTTTTTGGATCAACTCAGAAAAGTACCATAGACCTAAAAACTGGTCTATGCAAGTTCAGGGGTAATCCCGACTGAGCAAATGTACACTGATGGTAGAGGCCTGTTCAGATTTGGATTGAGAATAAATTTTGCCTGGATCTTGTAAACATGTAACATGTGGTGTCACCTAGTTTCCAATAGGACAATCTGTATTTCTTTGACATCTTTGCATTAGGGAGCATTGCAACACATTTGTGTACATCATAGCCAGGAAAACAATGTGCAGGACTTGGCTTGCCCAGCAGAGCTGATGCCCACGTGCTGCTTACTGCTGAGCAGTCCCCTCTAAGAATTAGCAGACCTTGACAAAACCACCAAGAAAATTGAGTACCCTTGCAATAGAACAGCTGTTTAATGTTCCCCTTCCTTACCAGAACAACATTAAAGAAACACACCTCTTTCCTCAGACATGGATTTTAATAGACTTTGATATCCGTTGACCAAATGAATGAATGATCAATGCCTATTAAACAAACACAGTTAGAAAGGGAATATATCGCAGCTTCTGGTCGAAATTCAAGGAGAAGAAAACTTTCTTCTTTGTGATCACAGAAGACTTCTGAGAAGTCAGTACGCATATCTAGCAAGGGCATAAGGTGAAGATGAAGGCATAAAAGTTAGCAGGGATATGCCAAATTCGTATGGAACCTTGGAACGGCTCCCTCTGTGCTTTTAAAATGCCTTTCCTGAAGTATTTTGCTGTTTGTAATAAATGAATAACTCATAGTGAACAGCAGGCAATTTTAATGAAAGGAATCTATACCTTTGCAGGATAATTTCTTATACTTGTGCAAACCCTTTTTTGCATGTCACAAGAATCTCATACAGATATACAATTTCTTTGTGTGGAAATGTACACTCTTCCAACATCAGTGGGAGTTAAATCTCCTCAAAAGACATCTTGGTTCAAATTCAGGTTTCTAGAATGCACCCACAAATATCTGTGTGGAAAGTGACTCAGCTGTATCAACATTCTACTGCTTTTCTTTGGAAAAATATGGTATCAGATATACGAGCAACAAACTGTTTGGGTAAAACGTGGGAGTATTTTAAATTTATTAAACTTTTACATTAACAGTGGATGACTGGAAACTGTATGTAGAAAATGAATAATACTGATAGAGCATGTGAACAGTGCACAATGGCTTTGTCCATTATATAGTACTGGGATATCACACATTATACTCTTTTTCACCTTCTTCAGAAGATATGTCTACCCATATGAAAACGGGCATTTTCTTCAGTGCGTTATACATAAAGCAAAATACACTGCAAATTTTGATTAAAATGTTGCTCTGTGGCCTTTCATATAAAATCTAATTTTATTTAATATTACTTTCTACATGTATGCAGAAAATGGCAAGCCAATATTAATAAAAGAAGGCTTATAGGAATGTGGAACAAGAACAATAGATCCTTGACAAAATTTATTTACCTAGCTAGACTTTCATTTCAAAGTTAGCAGCACTCTGTGATACTGGCATAATACAGGGGTCTTAAAACTCTGTTAGACATTTTTAACCCACTTTAATTTATTCCATGAAAGTTTAATCCCCTGCTGAACTGAGATGGGGTGAATTTTCAAAAGTCATAATCCACTGAAGTAAAAAATCTTTAATGACAACATAGGCAGCAGGCTTCAAGAGTTTAGTTTAAATTCTTTCTAAAAATATAAAACGTAGGGCAAGAGTTAATAGGATATTTCATACAGTTATATTTCAATCCTTTTCCAAATCTTTATAAATTCACTTGCATCTCCACCATTAGGAATATTTGGGCTGAATTCCTGCTCTTCTAAGGCAAAAAGCAGAAAGCTGTAAAATTGTAATGTGAAGATTTTCACAGCGTATTGTAACTCATTTGGTCCTTCAGTTCACAGACTATTATGTGGGATAGTGTAATGTTTTCTAAATTGGAAGGGAAATGTTGTTTTACAAACCAAACACCTTCCATTCTGCTTTAACCAGGCAAGAAAATGAAAACCAGATACATAATACCACACTATGTTCATCCTTCTGCTCCTCTAGGATTTTTACAATTGACTTTAGTGGTGGGTCAGGATTTGGCCAATAAATTAAGCCGAGAGGGTCCATACGTACCCTATGTATTCCAAACCCACAGATTTATGCTGCCCCTTGACTACCATCTTTGGAGCTGCCTAGTTCTGGAAGTACCTGTAGCTCAGATAACACCTCCTTTTTTGACCTGGAAGTTTCTCTAGTGCCAGCCATAAACTTTTACAGCTTTGTCTGGCTTGAGCATCCAGGCACCAAGCTTCTGCCTGAACCCCACTGGAAAAATCATGCTGCTGCCTTGCTAGATTTTGTTGTGGCTTGCTGGACAAGAATTTGAGTGGCATCAAATGAAGCTAGAAGGCGACTTGTTCAAAACAAACAGGAGGAGAAGGTTCCTCAGGCAGTCTGAAGGTAAGAGGTGGAACTACTGGCTGCAGGGTGTTTCAGATGCTGGAATTTTCAGAGAGAAACAGTCAAGTTGTAAGTGATATTTGTTGAAAGTTATTAAATTCATAGCCACAATTCCAGCTTAAGAAGTCCTTGATCTGAAAAGGCTTGAAGATGTGAAAGATTTTCTGGTAGAAGTAGTATATTCTTTCCCTGATGTTGGATTCTTTGACAAAAAACAACTTTTAGCCATTGTTGGACACATGGTACAGGACTAGATGGACTTCTGGTTTGA
>VYZM01023523.1:0-40313 GCA_013398915.1 Dromas ardeola
TCATTTCTACCCTTTTTAAAAATAAGTGCAATGTTTTCCTTTTTCCAGTCACTGGGGACTTCACNGAGAAACCAGTACTTTTCAATATATATGATAATAAAGACAGACTACTGTGATGCACATAGTGCAATGTTTTAAACACCCTTAACTGTAGCACAGGAAATATCTGATTTTTGGTTTCCCATGCATAACCATCCCAAGTTTCAGCTCTGTCCTCCTCCTCAAACCACTAGGTAAAGTCTGCCCTACCTGAGGTGGCTCCTAACAAAGCTGTGTCAGTAAAAGTGTAATGGCATGCAGAGTTACCAGTTTGGGTCTTGGAAGCAGAAAAGCTGCAGGAGTGAGAAGCATATCAAACTAGCGTGTGCAGAGTACCTCGCTAATGCATAATAGTGGTTGTGGAGCTAGCTCATTCAGAGCTACCTGTGTATTTGTAAGCACCACTGTATTCAGCTGTATCGGCATAATCTCAGTGATTCCTTATAGCTGGGCTATACAGTGATTGATTTAATCTTTACAGATATTACCTTTATTTTTCCCTCTAGACTTTGTCTGTCTCTGTCTGTAGAACTGGGCAAAAGGTGGACAAGAGAACAAAATAAATGCTGAAACAATTTAATTTTTGTTTCCTTTATTACAATTTTTAATCCAGAAAAACAGGAAAAATGTTTCTGGATGGCAAACTAATTTAATTCAGCTCAAAATAAAACTTTTTTCATGCTAATCCTTTCTTTCTGTTGCCATGTTCAAATTTCACTCACATTTCAAATGATATAATCAGTTTGAAACAGTTGAAATATCTAGCTTTAGAAAAATGTCAAAATGAAAAAAAAATCTTTTCCCAAACATAGAATCATAGAATTAGAGAATAGTTTGGGTTGGAAAGGACCTTTAAAGGTCATGTAGTCCAACCCCCCTGCAATGTGCAGGGACATCTCCAACTAGATCAGGTTGCTCAGAGCCCCATCCAACCTGACCTTGAATGTTTCCAGGGATGGGGCATCTACCACCTCTCTGGGCAACCTGTTCTAGTGTTTTGCCACCCTCATTGTAAAAAAAATTCTTCCTTATATCTAGTTTAAGTCTTCACTCTTTTAGTTTAAAATCATTACCTCTTGTTCTGTCACAACAGGCCCTACTAAAAATTTGTCCTCATCTTTCCTGAAGGCCCCCTTTAAGTACTGAAAGGCTGCAATAAGGTCTCCCCAGAACCTTGTCTTCTCCAGGCTGAACAACCCCAACTCTCCCAGCCTGTCCTCACAGGAGAGGTGTTCCATTCTTCTGATCATTTTGTGGCCACTCCAACAGGTCCATGTCTTTCCCGTGCTGAAGGCTCTGGAGCTGGATGCAGTACTGCAGGTGGGGTCTCACCAGAGCAGAGGAACAGCATCACCTCCTTCGACTTGCTGGCCACACTTCTTTTGATGCAGCTCAGGATATGGTTGGCTTTCTGTGCTGGAAATGCACATTGCCACTTCATGTCCAGCTTTTCATACACCAGTATCCCCAAGTCCTTCTCGGCAGGGCTGCTCTCAATACCTTCATCCTCCAGCCTAGTTTCATACTGGGGGTTGCCACGACCCAGGTGCAGGACCCTGTTTTTGGCCTTGTTGAACCTCATGAGGTTTGCACAGGCCCATTTCTCAAGCCTGTACAGGTTCCTCTGGATGGCACCCCATCCCTCAGGTGTATCAACCATACCACTCAGCTCACCGATCTCCATCTGGACATTGAGATGTTGACCACTACCCTCTGGATGTGACCATCCAACCAATTCCTTACCCACTGAACAGTCCACCTATCAAACCTATATCGCTCCAATTTAGAGAGAAGGATGTTGTG
Organism: Dromas ardeola; assembly: GCA_013398915.1. Lineage (NCBI taxonomy): Eukaryota > Metazoa > Chordata > Aves > Charadriiformes > Dromadidae > Dromas > Dromas ardeola. The sequence goes on from VYZM01023523.1 coordinate 1,843, forward strand.
GGAGATTGTGTCAAAGGCCTTACAGCAATCCAGATAGAAGACATCCATAGCTCTTCCCTTGTCCACTGATGTAGTCACTCCATCATAGAAGGCCACTAGGTTGGTAAGGAAGGACTTGCCCTTTGTGAAGCCATGCTAGCTGTCTCATATCACCTCCATGTGCCTTAGTATACCTTCAAGAAGGATGTGTTGCATGATCAGCTCAGGCACAGAGGTGAGGCTGACAGGGTGGTAGTTCCCAGAGTCCTCATTTCTACCCTTTTTAAAAATAAGTGCAATGTTTTCCTTTTTCCAGTCACTGGGGACTTCACTGACCACCATGACTTTTCAAATGCCATGGAGAGTGGCTTGGTAACTGCATCAGCCAATTCCCTCAGGACTCTGGGATGCATCTCATCAGATCCCACAGACTTATGTATATTCAGGTTCCTCATCTTCTTTTACACTGGGAAGGACTTTGCTCCCCCCATCCCTGCCTTGCGGTCCATCCACCTAAGAGGTGTGGGGACAGAGGTTGCCAGTGAAGACTGAGGCAAAAAAGTTGTTAAGTACCTCAACTTTCTCCTCATCCATTGTTACCTGTTTGCCAGTCTTGCTCATTAAGGTGGATGCGCTTTCTTTGACCTTCCTTTTCTCATTGACATACCTACAGAAGCCCTTCTTATTATGCTTTGCATCCCTTGCCAAGTTCATCTCTATCCACACCTTGGCCATCCTGACCCCATCCCTACACAACTGGTCCTCAAACCAGGACAGTCCCTATACTCTTTCCAGGACACCTGTCCCTGCTTTCACTGCCTGTGCATCTCTTTCTTGCACCTTAGTTCGAACAGCAGATCTCAACTCATCTATGCCAGTCTCTTGCTCTCCTTTCCTGATTTCTTACACCTGGGGATCGACAGCTCTTGGGCTCTACGGAAAGCAGCCTTAAAGATCTGACAGCTCTGTTCTGCTCCCTTGCCCCTGAGGGCAGTTTCTCAGGGTGTCCTGTTGAATAACTCCTTGAAGAGCTGGAAGTTTGCTTTCCTAAAATTATGGGTCCTGACTTTACTCTTCCCCTGATCCATACCCCTCAGGACTGTGAACTCCACCAGTGCATGATCACTGTAGGCCAGGCTGGCTGCCCTCAATCTTGATGTCACCAATTAGCTCACTTGCAACGGTGACCATGAGGTCCAGTATCGCATCTCCTCTGGGGGAGCTGTCTATTACACGGCTTAAGAAGTTATCTTCAGTGCACTCCAGGAGTCTCCTGGATTGCTACAGCTCACCGTGCTACTTTTCCAGCAGATGTCGGGGTGGTTGAAGTCCCCCAGCAGGACAAGATCCTGCAAGCGTGATGCCGCCTGTAGCTGGAGTAACAAGGCTTCACCAATAGGCTCCCCTTGATCAAGTGGCCTGTAGTAGACACCAACCACAAGGTTCCCTTTGTTGCCTCGGTCTCTTTTCTTATCCATAGACTTTCAACCTGCTTATGACTATTCTTCAGAGACAGCTCTTCACACTCAATCCATTTCTTGATGTAGAGGGCAACACCTCCACCCCTCCTTCCTCACCCTGGCCTTTCCGAACAACCTGCAGCCATCAATAGCCTCATTCCAGTCATGGGATTCATCCCACTAGGTTTCAATAATGGCAACTAGGCCGTAGCTTTCTAGCAGCACAGTGGCTTCCAGCTCCTCCTGTTTGTTGCCCTTGTTGTGCGCATTGGTGTAGAGGCACTTCAGCTGGACTGTCAACCATGTCACATTCTTAGAGGAACATCCCTTAATTCCTTTGGGGTATTTCACTGGTGCATCCCTCTTGTCTCCTATTACCTCAGGAGCCCCTGTCTCATCTCTGTAAGATTTCAAGTGTGCTGCAGTGTAAGCCAGCACGTCTCAGAGGAACAGGTTGCAGGCCCTCACTAGCACCCTGTCCCTCTAACTGTTGCCTGTTGTCCCACAGCTTGTCACGGGCAAGCCTGATATTGCCCCGCTCCCTCCTCAAGCCTAGTTTAAAGCTCTGTCAGTGATCCCCACTAGCTTGTGGGCAAAGACCCTCCCTGGGGTTTTTTTTCCCTTCAAAATCATCTCCCTTGGGTTTTTTTCCCTTCAAATCTTACTCAAATTCATTATATGCTTAGCACTCCAGAAACAGCATTTTGGAATTAATTCCTATTTCACAAAGTTTGGTGTTGTTTTTCTCACCTCCAATTTTGAATTTCCCAGAGCAGGAATCAGTCCTACCTAAAGATGCCCAGTATATGATGGGTTGTACTGCTAATGTACAGTACAAACCCCATAACCACAGGGAATGCACCTGGGCCTTTTATAAAAACTGAGAAGGCTGAATTTGATCCCTGTGTAAATGTGCTGGTGTGATACAGGGTTTTTATTGCTACTGGCACTTCAGCAATGCTTAAATGTGTTTGGGAACCTTTCATGTCATAGAAACACAGAAATCCCAACATAGAAGAGGCAAAACTGGTCAATGTTAGTCAGGCTAGAAGCCAACACTCCCAAGGCCTATCAGCTAGGCCACTGGCCTTGTATGTGGCCTCTCTGCTCTGGCCTCTCTGCTTTGAAATTCAGTGTCTTAAAACAGAACTTACAAGTCCCGTGTGCTTCTTACAGGATTCATAAGCTACAGAGCTGTCCCCACCTCTCCAGCTGTCATCTCCAATCTCATCACTCAGGAGAAACTCATTCAGCTTCTGTACACTTCAAAGAAAACAGAACAGTGAGTTCAATAAATCCAAGTTTCCATGTATACATTTCTATTTTTGTGCAGTCCAGCCAGCAGAATGTATCAAAAGTGTCCCAAAAGAAGTTCATGGCATACTTTTGGCTTCCTATTGGACTGTCTGTCCCCCTGATGGCAAGTGAAAAATTATGTGGAAGAGGACATTGGTAGCGGGGAATGAAGAGGAGAGCTAGTCATGTGAGAGGGAATGGTTTCAATCTTGGCAGGCTTTTCTTGTTGCTGGCTTTCTCATGCCTACATACTGTCAGGATGCATACACAAGTCATTGACCCATCTACATTCCCTGAAAATGCCAATGCACTTGGTGCATCCCGAACACAGCTTTTGCATACCTTGCACGCAAACAGGACTGAATACTCCACAAATGAGCACAGCCATAGCCAGCCATGGAGAAATACAGCAAGAGCTCTCTTTGCCTACTTCTTAAAACTGTCCCCTGGGAAATACAGCACACAGGTTCAATTCATTCTTCATCACAGAAGGATCTGATGCTCTTTCTGCTCCACGTCCTTTCAGAGTGCCATAAGCACCTGTCTCTTTATCATTCTGGGGAAGGGATGAACAAAAGCACCCACCGATCACAGTGAAGCTATGTTATTTTGCAAAAACTAAAATCAAGGTGCATTGTGCCAGAGACTGAGACAGCAGAAGGATATATGACTTCAGATCAGTGATTTGAACACTAATCTGCAAATGGGAATGTAGTCCTGTTTCAAGGCCTGTCTGAGCATTTTGCATGAAATTATCAATATATGTTCAAGCCATAGAGATACCGGTTAGCAAGAAAGCACTGCAATTGTCATTATTTCCTCCTCCCAGTATACATGTTCCTATCCTCTTTTGAAAGGAAAATTTACATGTCTAAATCCCATATCAGAATTTCAATCTTACATAAGTGCATCAAGCAAGAATTTATCTTCTTGTAGAAAAAAAGAAACCTCGTTTCTGATCGTCTGGCAAAGAAGACATCAACCATTACTTTGCGTTTGAATGAGGACAGGTACCCTCAAAAGCTTTCATGGTACTAGAACTGCTCTTTACAATAAAATGGAGATTCTGACCAAAGTATAAGCACTTAAACATAACACAAACGAGTGCATACTCATATACATGTATTTGACTGATGACAGAGCCGTAAAGTGGCCAAGAACACATCCTTCATTCTTCACTTGGGGGACATGTTGTTCATGGGAGAAAGACGTTAGAAAATAAGTTTGCCAAAGGGTAAAGTTTGTTTTGGCAAATATGGTCTTTAAATAATGTCCTGAGGGGTGGCCAGAAGTGCTGAGGAAAATGTACACACTATTTTTATATTAGGGCTATGCTAAACATAGTGCAGAGATGTAGAGGCTGGGATGATTTATAAAGGAGACCTGAGATTTTCCACTAGTCAGAAATCATTTTCAACCTAGAGCAAATCTTTCATGTGGCCCTTCTGCTGCTTTGGTAAAAATAAACCCTATTTAATGATTTTTTTTTTTTTTAAGGTGGTGTGGTACTGGCAAATGGCAGCTGTGGAGCCTGAAGTCCCCTTGACTGCTATTTGTTATTATCGTTACCCACCATGAAGAGGCAGTGGCAGCAGCAATGCAATACCTTGCCAGTGTGCCTCAGTCTTGGCAAGAAATAACTATGTTTCTGTGTGGGAAGGTTAGTCTGGTCTTCACATCCTGCTAGAACTTGGCATATGACATGTTACTGCCAGTCAGGTGTCAGTTTGTGCCTCTTGGGACATCTTGGCAGTGTGTATGTCTACATAACTAACCCATGACCATGACTCTTTCCATACAGATCACTGATGCAACAGCCAAAAGCCTGAAATTTGACTTACTACCAACCATCTCCCTTGAGATTAAGTGCTCTATAGCACAGCACAAAGGAAGTTGTTTTGTTGGGCTATTTGCAGAAATAAATGCCTGGAACATATAAGTCACTGATGAAGCAACATATTTCCTGAGTTCCTTTTCTTTTTTTAAAAAAGTCTTTTCAACTTCATGCCAGCTTCCTCGCTGTCCTGCCACGCAGATCCCTAACCCTCACAGACTAAACTCCCACATGTCTGCCTTGCCACACTTCCTCTCCTGTGTCTCTTCACTGCCATTTAGGAGAACAGAATTTCCTCTATAAGAGGAGTCCTGTAGGGCTCAGTTTCCCTTGCACAACTAGTCCTTCAGTGTCCAATGTTCCTCCATCCACTCTCTTTCCTAAGACAGTACATGCTAGTGCTAGACAATGAGAGGCAGGACGATACTGAATTTTCACTTAAAGCGAAACACACCCTTTGTGGAGATAGAGTTAAACTAGTTGCTTTTCCTTGCATCAGCAGGGCCTGTCTTGCTAGATAGCTACACACCAGTCTCTCATCTCCCTCTGTGTTGACAAGAGCCCAGAAAAGCACTGGGTAAAAGCGATGGGCGGCCACACTGTGAGAAGAGAAGCATATCCCAAGGAAGGACAGTCTGGCTCTGAATCCAGACTGCCAAACTTGGTGAAATTATAAAAAAAACCAGTACATTTCTTTTTCTCTGTATCATGCAGTAAAAAGAAAGGGTTACTCTGATTTCTCTCCCATTTCTGAACATCAGAGTCCCACCTCTAAATCCTCTTCCAGATGAGCAGGTAGAAACAACCTTTTTCTCCAGCACCTTCCCTGTTGTATGATTGAATGTAGGGGTTCAAGACTTGGAGAAACTAGAAGGGCCACTTACCTTATGATAGCCTTGACTGCAAAACGAACCACAGTGGAGAGCAGGAACAGTGGTGTGACCAGGATGTGAAACAGGGACAGTGATGCAAAAGCTTGGGCGGGCTGCAGTGGCTTGTCATTGGTATATGCGTAAGTCACAAAGGTCTGTCACATCAGGAAAAGAACATGTCAGGATAGGGACTCTTGAAAAAGATGGACAAGGACAGCAAGCAAAATATTTTTCTCAACTAAGGCCAATAACTATATACCTCAATTTATTGGGAATCCTAGCAAACTGAAGAGAAAGTTGTCTTCTATTAAAGTGAAAAAGATTTTTAAAACTTGCCAGTGATTTCAAGACTCGTACACATTTCAGAATGAAAAAAAAATCTTTGTAAAATCAAAGCATTTACTTTTGTAAAGTTCTGTAATCTAGTTCAGGGTTTAGAAGAAACACACAACCCAGAAAAATCAGTAAGGATCTAATGAACCTCATGGGTTTTTTCACAGATGCGGAACTATGGTCCTATTTAATCCAATTCTGGTACAAACTCTCAGCATACTCTGAGTAATGGCGTCAGAATTTGGTCTATGAAGACTCCTTACTGACCAGCATGCCATCATTCCTCTAGTTGATTAGGTTGAGATTTAAACCTGGCCAGAGGATGTGTGAAATTTATTTCTCCTTAAACTGCAGAGTACCCTTTCTTGAAAACTGAAATGGTGGCTTATAATGTATTTTGAAAGAGGAATGATTTTCACTGCTAGACAATAGAAGCAAAGCCACCCAAAACCCCTTCAAAATGAGAGCTTCTCAAAATGCGTCTTCTTTCCAGTTGCAATGATTTTATTCTTTCTTTCTTACAGTAAAAATTTATATTTCTTTTTGTTTTTACCAATACAAACAGTAGCTGTTGAAATACCAGCTCTGGCAATGGGCACTTCCAGTGTCATGCCATCCTACAGTTAGCAGGGGCACATTCACTCATATACTGGTTTTATGAGTATGTCCTATAGTAACAATGGTGTCCTATCTTTCTTTCTCCCCTTCTCTTTTTCTCTCCCTTTTTATAAGAAACGGTGAAAAAAAACGTATCTTACTGCAAGAACAGCTGCTATTGGTATGGCTGCATTCATAAAAACTGTGAAAGAGAAATAAAATAGGCATCAGATTATATGAAATAAGAAAAAGCAATTTTACAATTAGTTGTATGGCACTAGAAGACTCCAGTTATTTCCAATGCAAATAACTAAAGCTCCCAAAGGAAAATTCCCCTGCAGGAATAAATTTCTTTCCATGACAGAGAGAAACCGCACAAACAAATAAGCCAAGAAATTATCTCATTTGTATACTTTAGTGAGCAGGATAAGTAGTTTTATGTGCACAATTATTATGCAACACAATGAAAACATTACCCTCTCAGCTCTTCTACATTACAGAAAATACGATTTCTTTCAGACATTAATTTATCTTTGGTGTTATCAGAGCTGTTAATATTATCTGGAACCTCCTTACCATAAAACAATTCATAAATGTAATGTCATAATGAAGGTGACAGAAAACTTACTGTATAAAAAGAAGATCGACAAGATATGCGCTGTATTTTCAAGTTTTTGTGTTATATATCTGTTATGCCTTTATATTTTAATCACATACCACATGCACACAGAAAAAAAGTGTCATAGGCACAGCTGTATCTTCCTTTACTTGAAGTCAGAAGGAATGTTGACATGAAGAACAGGATCCATTTCCGAGATTTCCATAGTTACTTACTGGAAAGAGATGTATGAAGCGCAAAGGTTTTGAGACTGGTGAGTTCCTTCATTCTTGTTTCTTCCACACTAGTACAAAATATGTGCTCCCAGGCATACAGCTTTAATAACTTAATGCCTTTTAGTATCTCATTGGTTTTCTTTAATCTCTCAGTAGAATAGTCCTTCATTTCAAAAAAAAAGCAAGGATAAGAAATTGTTAATGGTTTGTAGTTTTAATGAGAATGCTCTTTTCCCTTCAATTCTGTTGTAAAATTCATTAAAGATTTATAATTTTGTTTGTTTATGATTTTATACAGGCTTTCAGTTGCCATACTGAGTAAAACAATATAAAATTCCATGTTCTTTGAAGATATTAACATGCTTACAATCATGAGGGGAAATTAAGCAATCCTGTTCCGAGAAGAAAAATAAACCAGAACATCCAAATCCTTCAATTAGAAACTCGGGGAGGTGGATTAGTAGATCAATGGTGTCTGTGACAATAGACAGAAGACTACAGGTGTGTAATTGCTGATACAAGATTCATTCTGGGATTTATACAGACTGGTCATGAAAATTAATGAGAAGTTTATTGACATATTTAGGTAATTGTACCTCACCAGAAAACAGTAATAATCATTTTGGTAAAATCATAACCCAAAAAGATGTTATGAGTCAGAAGAATTCAGAAAAGAGCAAAAAGAAATATTCAGACTATTTCTGAAATTATGCAAAGATAAATCCTCTGTTGGTATAAATTGGCACAATTCAACAGGATTGAAGTGTGCTGCAGATTAGATCCATGTATGTATAACTTGCTTACTGAATAGCAAGATAACAAAGATCTTTAAATATTTGACGTCTCAAATATCAAAGGTGGATTAGAAAAGTTCAAGGATCATCAAGGATCATGAGAATAAAGTTAAAAATTAAACAAAGTATCATAAAACATTTCTAATTGGTGAACTAAATTAAACGGCAAAATAAACTTATGGCACTGAAGAATGTATGACAGATATTGAACCAGCAATGACAGCTGATTTTTAGAGAATATCAAAGCTTGGGGTGAGAGCATAAAGTCTCTAGCCATTTTAGAGGGGGATTGTACACATTCTTTAATACTGTCCTCTTATAATTTATCAGTCATTTGTACTATTTGCTAACAGCCCATGAAATACAAAATCTGAATGTAGGAATAACACCCTTTCATGGAACTGAATTCACATGAAACTGTGCTCGTTGGGTTAAAAATACTCTCCGTGGAGAAGGCAGGTCAAGGCCCACATACTTTTTTCAGATTCTTGTCTGACAAACATCAGGAAGGAAGAGATACTGAGCCACAGAAAAACAGAAAGGGAGGGAAGATGGAATTAAGTGATGGCTTGCCCAAACCTCCACCATGAATGTTCACTAATAGCAAGAACAGAATACAGAACCCCTTGTTCCCTGTTCTCATTTCTGGATCACAAAAGCACTGAAATAGTTTACTTACAAGAGTGCTCTTCTGAGCCTCAGCCAACTTCGTAGCTATGAAGTACTGTATTGGAGCTAACAGTACAATGACAGCGGCACCAACCAAGGCACTCACTCCAAGTAAATTATAGAGTAGGATCACCCCCATTATTATCTATGAAGAAAAAAGCAACACATAAAAAAAAAGTAGATTTCAATATGCCAGAATGATAGCAATAAAAAAAATATTTGTTCTTCTAATAAACAGTTAAATGGTTCGTAGGAACTAACTGAGCCCATACTTCAGAAGGTCATGTTTGGAAAGTGTGGGAAATGAACGCAGAAGCCTTTATTTTTGACATTAACTGCATAGTTTGTGTTACTGCCTGGTAGTCCTAATTCCAGATGAGATTTCCACAGAACTAAAGGAGCACTAAAATTAAGGTGCCTGCCCCAAGGCATTTTACAGAATCACTGGCCTCACATCTTATTTACGCTAGACCTCCTTACATCACTCTGGAAGTATTCAAAGGTCTTAGGATGGTCATGAATCACAGTTGCATTCTGTCATAGTGGTCCTCTTGCAACTGCAGACAGATGCATGTCTAAGGCAGGCACTGAAGCATGATGCAGATGTGCTGGGAGTGACACAAACCTGAGCTTGTGCATCAATACCATGTACCTCTATAGGAAAATACCAAGATACTACCTTAGCCTTAGTTTGGGAACACTTCCCACAGAGTTTTACCTGGGAATGGCTCTGATACAACTACCGTGATTCTGGTTCCCATGTAAATACAAGCTCTACTGAATAAATATTTTTATTAAAAGCTCCACTTTATGGTACAGAGATGGCCTCAGTAACAGGACATAAAGAACTAGTTCCCCAGTTTGTATTTTTGCTATCTCTTCAGTGAGTCACTTCTGTCTTTAAATCTGCCTTCTTATTATACAGTATCAGAAATAAGAATCAGTGGAGTTCAATGTTTTGAAAGCATTACTTAGCTTTTCAGGCTTCCGTAATGTCAATTAGCATACCTACATGACATTTTCTTAGCAGAATAATACAAGGTTACAGGTAGCAATTTGTACTTGGGGTAAACTGAAGTGCTTACTGGGGGCCTCATCTTGCAATGAGTTGTTGTTCTTAGTAACAGGCCATAATTGGTAGATACGCAATATATTTTCTAAGATTCACCGCAATCTTCAGCACACTATGGCTGTATTGGCTCACACTGGAAGGATGCAAGTTCAGTATTTGCTACAAGCTCTTCTACTGAGGAGTGGACAGCCTTGAATATTGCTGTTTCTTGGGACATCCAAGACAGGATAGTCCCACCACCTTTTCCAGAATGGTATTGTTACAATCCAGTCTATAGTTACCAATAGTTTCATCCCTTTTTTTTCCAAAAAGCAGCCAATTGAGCTAATCAAGCAGAAAGACATATTACCGCACCACCAGTGTCCTTAATGTCAGCTGCATAATACTTTGAGAAGGAAATACTTAGTATTCCCTTTCAGTTTTATTGTTGAAGCAGAAGTGTAAGGTAATCACTGTGATTGATAGAGTTTAAGAGCAGAAGGAGCCCTCTATGGTCTAGGCCACAGATGCTAACTCACCAAGTTCTTCAGAATGTGCAAATTCATGGGTGATGCTATGCTCATTCCTGGAAAACTCTGCGGTCAAGCTACCCTGTGTTCCCTGTCTCCTGATTGCCTGAAGGTGAACTATAGGAACCAGCAAAATCAACACAAGTTCCTTAAACTGGCCTTTTACAGTAGTGGTGAGGAAGGCCATTACATTTCCACAGTGGCTGAGACAGAGACTTTATTAAAGAGACAAATGAGCGGTGAATTTAGGCTACGTATTATTATTTGCTAGGCACAGGAATCAGACTACCTGTTAATTTAATAACATTCAAAGTATTAACAGCAACACTTCCAAATAAACCTGGATATGAACCAGTGACTTAAATTGAAACCCTCTGTGTTATTTCTAAGTTCAGTTATCATGCAAACTTTTTTGTCTTTTTCTCAATAAATTATTTCATGACTCTCTAAACCCTACTTGATCCTAAAATAGACACACAAACCCAATACTTGTTTCCATTAGTAGTAGTAATATTGCTGACTATTATAATTGATTACCGATATAGTTCCAGGAATCTCAGCAAAGCAGATTCACTATAAGAGTGGCTTCTATTCCCTTTTAAACTTGTTTAATGTCAGTGGGATCATCTCTAGGTAAGGACCATGACAGTCCCATCTCAAGCTAAAATTCTGAAGGCGCTACAGGAGCCCAAGCTTCATGGAAAATCAGTATGGCTTAGGTCCTTAGGTCATTTAGCACTTCTGAAGGTTTCTCTCAGGCTAATAATTTTTACCTTTACTTCCTACAGATCTGCCTACAGATCTTTCCCAGCCTTGCTAAGAACCAGATGTTTACAGGAACTAAGCTTGTTTAGATGAGAGCTTCTCTGAGCATTTCGTGCAGTGCACTGTCGGTGCTGCTGTCTGCCACTAAACAGGATTCAATTGCTTTTTGCTCCTGCCACAAAACGTAGTTACAAGTGGACACTGCAAATGCAATACTTAGTGCTGGTCAGACGCCTGTGCTCCTGCCAAGTGGCAGAAATAAAAGCAATGACTTGTGTCAGTAGTAGAAGAAATATGAGCAGGGAAAGGATGACAGGTCATCATTTCTAAAGTCACAGACCACATCCATGACATGGAAACCCTGCTCCAAAAAAATCCTCTCTCTTTACTGGCCCGTGGAGAGACAGCCTCCCAGCCTTTGAAAGAGATGATGGGCCACGTTTCTGCTTGTTAGTCCTCCTGGCAAATGAATGTGAAGTCCAGGTTCCCCTCTGGATTTTGTAGTAGTCTCACAGACATATATTCTTTTCAACCAGATTGAAGGATCTCTGAAATCAGGCCCTTACTTTGATGCTCTACCTGAACAGGCATTGCCCACAGATTGGGGCACAGGAACAGGAACCACATTAATTGATTTGTTTCGATGGCAACCAAGTTATTGATTTGTCCCAGCGTCATCTCTCCCATGGACAGGTTGGATGTGGAAAGCCTCAGGATCTTATTATATATCATTGCCTGTGGGAAAGGAATAAAATGGAAGATAAGAAAATGATATCATTATACAACAACAGTAGCAGCTGGACATTTCAAACTGTGGTATCAGTCTTTATCTAAGACAACCCTTCTCCCAGTCTCTCACCTGAAAGAGAGAGAGAGGTGGAGACAGAGTCAGAGAAAGCACAAGAGAGAGAACTGACTTTAAAAAGATACAATTCCTCCTAAAAGGTTTGTTGCTTAACATAGACCTAAAATAGAACAAAATTACAACAAAACATCAACATTTAGGAGACTGGCCAAAGATCTTTTTTAACAAACATTTGGTGAGCCTGCTTTTCTATGACACTGTCTGTCAAAGAGATCCTTGTTTCTGATAAGATAGTCAAACTCATGTTATGAAGTTTTGGTCAGGGTGGGTATGTATTTCTTTGGGTTTCTCTCCTTTACCTGGACATCTATTTTCATGACATCTGTAGCAGCTTAAAAGGGCTTAAAATTAATCAGGGCTTGTATCTACCAAAATTTTAAAGACAAATATTGTGAGCCCAGTTCACATTTATGACCAAATATCAAACACTGCAGCTTCAAGGAATTTTTTTAAATAATTTGTGCTCTTTGCCCTGTTTTGTCCATGAGCAAGGTAGATCCTGTAGAATTGAGGCACCATCCCTGGAGGTTTTTAAAAGACAGGTAGACATAGTGCTTAGAGATATGGTTTAGTGATGGTTTTGTCAGAGTTAGGTTGATGGTTGGACTAAATGATTTGAAAGGTCCCTTCCAACCTAGGCAATTCTATGATTCTATGAATTAATCAGAAATGCCTACAGACCATGGTGAATTACATCAGCTGCATATGGTCCTAAAAGTCCCCATTTTGGCAAGTGGGAGTCACAAAAGCACAAGGAAATAATCAGGTACTCTTTCTTCACCAAGCCTATACCACCTATCGTGGGAGAAGGCAGACGTTTGAAACGGCTCCATCAATCACAGTGTGCACAAAAAAAAAAGAAGCTTCCACGTTGAGATTATATTCCTATGGTTAGTTACACCACGCAAAACATCAGTTCCAGCTTCTGTTTTGCACAGAGTGCTACTGTTGTCCGTGGAGTCTGGTCTGCAGAGATCCCTGCTACAACCCACCCACGTGCTCAGCTGGAGCTGCTGGCTCCAGTTCATAAACATGACTTTCACAGGGGGTTAGTGGATGCCGGTTTTAGAGACACAGTTTTGCAGATGAATCACTCCTGTCCCATCCCACAGGGCTCTGTGCAAAAGGGCATAAATATTCAGAACCACCACCCATGATACATGGACAATGTTCCATCACAGCTCAGCCAAAGATACTCTGCAGATGACTCTGTTCACAGTCAGCAGAAGTAACCTCAGGAGCAAATTAACAAAGCAGATGCAGAGCCAAAATGACACTGCTTCTCTTCATATACCTAACGTCATCTGGAAAGATATGTTCTTATATGCAGGGAGTGAGTGTTAAACTTCTACATGTTAGTATGATGGGTTTAGATTTTGGCAAAAGGAATTGCTGCCATTAGTTTGGCTATGTCAGTGATATTACTTTTTCCAGTTTTCCGTAAAAAATACAGTGCATATCTTCTCTCAAACAATTGTTAACTAAGTCTTCAGATAAAGAACAAGGCAAATGAAAGTACAAAGCTGGAGCTATTATTAGTGAATTTCTTGGCAGATCATAGGAACACCTTTGCTCACCAGTAAAGCACCTCGTAGGTTGATGCCAGTTTCTGTAGTCACATAGTAGGATGCCTGCAGGAATGTCCTCTGCAAGATAAGGGCCAGGAAGAGAAGAACTGCCAAAACATAAACATTCCTGAGGAATTCCTCTGAGGAAAGATATGAATTTGATGGATCCTTCACCTGAAAAGAAAGGAAAAAATAATGAAAGTGGCATAGGAGGGATTGCATATTCTTGAGACACTGGAAACAAGGAAATTCTGTCATTGCATTAGAATAAAAAATATTGATGGTATTATGGGAAAGTTACGGAAATCAGATTTCTCATTGTCCTATGAATCAAAATAATTTGGATACAAATTAGGTACTCCGCTCATGTTCCAAAGACTTAGGATCTTAACTTTTAGCAGTTCTGAAATGAATTGGTTTTAGCGGGAAAAGGACAATGAGATCGCCGTGTCTGCCTTATCTTTAGTTTTTCCATTGAATTCTGGAGATTTGTGGGATAGAATGCTACTCAGTAGAAAATAAAGCTAATTCCATTCACATCACAAAGAAGTTGCAAGAAAATATTTTTTATTATATGGCATTAGCTACTTCTGTTGCATTTGCATATTATGGAAACAATTCCTTCCAGAAATATAGTCTATGATACCTGTGAGTTCTGAATAAAATAAGAATATATGTGCCAGTATTCCCCACCAAAAGAGGTTTAAATGCCTCAACAGGGAAAAAAATAATCTTATTTAAATCACTTTATTTGTTTTAATTTTCTAGTTTTTATATTCACAGTGATGCTCTGTTTCAGGCAGAAAGGGAAACAAATGTACCAAAATACTGCAAGGAAGGCTCTTCCTTTGGTATTTCCGATCCAGCTGGAAGCAGGATGTACTGGAATTCTTACACACAAAAAAAAAAAAAAAAGAAAAGAAAAGAAAAGAAAANCAAGCGTGTAGATGGTGGTAATGGAATTTTTAAAAAAAAAAAAAAAAAAAAAAAGAAAAGAAAAGAAAAGAAAAAGAAGAAGGAAAATGCATGTTCAACTGAAATACCCAGCCTGGTTCTGAGATTAAAGTTTTTGGAAATATTGGAAAGTAAGCCACACACCTACCCTCTTGAAAATTCCTTCATCGCTGTGGATTACTGTCATCCACCATGAGACTGCAGGCAGGAGAGAGGTGCCCTCAGCCGTCCAGGCTCACCTCACTGCAGTGACCCCAGCCTCTCCACACCACACACTCCTCCCTCTGCCACAGGCAGCTGAGCTGACACCCAAAAGGCATGCAATAAGCACCTAACAGTGTTTTAAAAAGGTCCGGTGTCTGTAAAACACCTAAATCCCACTGAAATAGTAGGTCTAGGTGGCTCAATCAGCCCAAGACTCCTTGAAACGAGGATTGCTTAACCGCACAATTGGTTAGATAAATATATTTGAAAGCTCTTCTCTTAATGTTCTGCTACATCTGATTTCACCATGTTTAGTGGGGATATCAATAATGAAATAACTTTGGTGATACCTTTATCAATGTATATAAAGTTCTCAGGAATTGAGGGGGAATAATCATAAAATTCAATCAATTCATATTAATTGAAACTGGAAAGAATTTAAAGGAGAAATACATAATAGCAAGAACAACCAAGAGAAAGTTTATCAAAATCCATAAATTAAAAGCAAATGTATTCTGAAATGTACCCAAGAGAAACAGTGACTGTCACCAAGCCAGGCTCTTGGAGTGGTTTCAAGTTCTCCAATTATTTTAATCTTCCCTTTAGCCAGTGTTGATTAAAACTTAAAAAAAACCCACAATTAAAACCACTATACTGAAGAGCACAAAAGATAAAGGAAGCAGACAAGGTACAGATTCCTAAATCTGAGATCCAGAAATGATCATTTTCAAGCTAAAATACCTTATTTGTTCAACATGCAACCCCCANAAATCCAACACATGGAGGTTCAAGGATGATAAAGAACTTTATTTGATAAGCTGCACAATTAAACTCTCCTTCAGTGCAATGGCTGAATGAGAGTCTAAAGCCAAATTCAGACCATCAGTCAAGAAAATTAATGTCAGGAGTGAGCAGCCAAGGAGAAGATGTTTGGATAGTGATGACAGTCAAGTACTTCATCTGGAGGGGAAAACGTTATTCCATTACATACCTATCTGCTCATTCAAATATAAAATACTCACTGCATAAAGTGTATGGAGATGTTTCCGTATCAGAAGAAAGACATAGGAAAATTTCTTCACCATATCTTCTCTGCTGTCAGTTAGTAAAATAGTTTTACCTGTATCTTTTCACTAGTTACTAATAAATTCTTTTTCATATGATAGAAAATATTCTGTATCAGAGACTAGTTCGGTACTTAGAGGTGATCTCTGAAAAGTTCAGTCTCGATGAAAATTGAAATGAGCTGTGAACTATCATCTTTTGTGCATCTCTAGTATCAAGAATGCCATTGAATAAAGTGAATGCTTTCAATTCCTCACACGTGCCAATGCATTTCATCACAGTAACAAGCAGCATAATTAGTCACAAACAGGGAGTGACTACTCTTGGCTTCCCAGTGGAAAACAGATTTCAGAGAGCTGTCAATGCTCTCTGTCAAAGCTGACAAACCTGTCAATGAACTACAAACAGACAGATGGACAGAAATTAAGCAAAATTCCCAGACTCGTCCTTGCTGGATGCATCACTGAGGCACCACCACCGAGTGCCCTGCCTGAAACGAGGAGACACAGCTGAAGAGGAGCAGAAAAGCTGTTCCTTCTCCCCAGAACTGCAGGGATGACTCCACCAAGAAACAGAAAGCTGGGCAACTGGGGGGAGCCCCCACTACCTGTGTTGTATTTATACCACTTCCACTGCTCAGGTTTATAACTTGACCATCTCTCAAAAAATAAATACACAATTTGCTTGAAAGAAACAAAGAAATAATGCAATGATGGTCATAGACATATCAAAGTGTGCAGCCAGATGTATTAAATACTTGATATGAATTTAGAACTAATACCAAAGATTTTCAATCCATGTTGTCAGGTTACCTTTTCTGTTGTATTTGTATTATTGGTTGTATTCTGGAAGCCCTGTACAATGCCGGAAATGCATAATGGCCCAGCAAAACCCAGCAAGTCAGCCAAGTAACGGAAGGTGCTGCTGAGAAGAATTGGTCGTCCAAAAGCACTATACATGGCTAACCATATGGAGGGGCTCCGATTGGGCTGGTCTGCTACCTTTTTCTGGAAAACAGAGAAACAAGTATCAACGCACCAAGAAGACACCTCCTGGCTGTACACAGCAACTTCCATTTTGGTCCTGTCTGGATGCCCAAATGGTTCCTGAAGGGTGAGGGAGCAAACACGTACATATCAACAGATTTCAGACATTCTTCACTGAAAATCCAAATTCTGCCTCCTCTTGGTAACTGTGGTTCCTCACCTCTAAATCCTACCACTTTTCTGAACATGTGAACACAGAAATGCAAACACAGATTAATCATCCTGGCATGCAGCCATTGCTCCTTGTCACATGTGTACTCAGGAAAAGGTCTGACCTTTCAAGCTCTTGCTCATTTGGGTAATCTTGGCTTTCACAGTAGCTGTGAAACACTTGATCCAGTAAAGGCTTCTGATGTGAGAAAGGGATTGAAGGGAAAAATGTGGACAGACACCTAAAACAATGTAGTTTAATTTAATTTAGCTGGATTTTTTTCTATCTCTTGGATGCCTTCCAGGAAGACACACTTCAGTCGATCACTAATTACTGGGCTCAAAAAGGTGAAAGTAACAGGCTATGTTGGGAGGTAAGATTAAATCACCTAAGAGTCCTTTCTGGCTTTCAGTTCTGTGAATCTATGCAATATCACAACTCTTGCCCTAAAGCACCAACAAGCAGATATCTCCCTATCTAGCCAAAGGAGTTCTGATATTTCGTAGATCCTTTTAATCTGAAGAAGAGGCGGTGCTTTACTTAACAGATCCATGGTCTGCGGAGTGCTTCCTTGCGCTTCAGGCAGCAGCTTTTGACACTTGAAAAAAACATCTGTCATTTTTCAAGTAGCACAGATGCCTGCAAGTTGTAACTCAAGCCAAGCCCTCTTGAGTGTTCACAGAGACATTTTAAGTATAGCCCAGTAATAATAAGCCCCTGCCCCAGCAAATTAACCAAAGAAAAGCAAGTACGTCTGTACCCTGCCTGGCTGCCTCATGTCTTTTTTTCCACTTTTCTGTTTTTCCTTTTGCGGCACTTCAACAGTGAGATAGAATATGTGCATGGTGCCAAAAATGTAGAAGTGTACAGGAGGGCCAGGTAGCTGCTTATTGGCTTCTAGAGATTATGCGAGGCTGGCCATACCCAATGCCAAGAAGCTTAGTACAGAGAAATGAGCAGCACGGGGACAAATAGAGCTAACATTTCAGGAAGTGGTAAGAATGAAACTGCTTCTTCTGATGAGGGAAAGAGCACAAGGGCCTCGTGTGAGTCTCCCAGCCAAAAGGGTCTGAATTTGTTGTCTAATGGGTTTTGCGCTAAACTACTCTACAGGGGCTACTGTCATTCTCCTTAAATAAACAATCTGCACTTTAACAGCTTGCTAGGAGCTAACTTATTAGGAAAACACATCTGCGGTCTTTTGGAAAAAATTGTACATGCTATTCTGTGCATTCAATTAATGATAAATTTGGTAAATGGCAATGGTAAATCCTTATTTCTTTAATAAGATTTTGCTATTTCAATAGCCATTTTCAGTACTGCTACAAAATTCACATAATTGTCATCACTACAAGAAATCTATTTACTTTTCATCAGAAAAATGCTAATTAAATTAAACCATCTAATAATCTGTATTGCTGTTTCTTCTTTTTTAATCAAGACTTTAAATTAGCTTAAGCATTTAACGGGGAGGGGGGAGAAAGAAGAGTGGATTTTTTTCTAATCTTAATCTCTATTACAGAATGGTTTTCGAGGCCCAATGTTATGGGCTTGCAGTATAGTATGTTGTATGTGCCAACCCTACCCTATATTTAGGTGCTGAAGGGCAATCTGTCAATCACCACTCATTACTGAAGACCACTGACATGTTTCAGTAACTGCACAGTTGAAAGTGTGGCCAATGTCACAAGAATTAAATAAAAAACTCTGTCTGGGCAGAGTACTAAAGACAGGGAAGAGTTGCAGCAACACAAATGTCAGCTTAACCGGTTTACACATCTATGCATCTCAGTACCTTATTTAAATTTGCAAGGATCATTTTTGTTGGTATGGTTGGCAGTTTTGGTTGTTGTGTGAAATAGCAGGCTGGACTGCGGTTCTCATCTCTGGCACTTGCTTAGGTTTTCCTTGTCTTTGTCATCTCCCTTTTAAATCACCACAGTTTTCTCTACCTTGTGCACTCAACAGTTGAAATAAGGGCAGTGAGACAGCACTTGCTGGTAAATTAAGCCACCTGTAAGGTACGGCTCAGTCAATACGGAAAACTGACTGTTCCCTTAGTGCTGTCACTGATAGTGTCAGCCTGATGCTGAAAGGCAACGCTCTGTTCCTGTAATTTCTAGCAAGCTATCTAACATACTTTCTTTCTCTTTCTTAGGTAAGATCCTAAGTGGGACACAAATAGCAGGTATAGGAAATTCTGATGGTCCTTGACCTTAAAAATTTCTATTGCATTTTCTATTGCACCATCCAAAAAGTAAAACTTTCTATTACTGTTAGCGCAAATTACACCAGATTTTGATTGATGGGGTAAACCAAATGTAATATCAATGTGCTAAATCTATTTTGGGATACATGATGTATAATGCATTAGTATGTGTTTAAAAAATTTAGACCACTTGTGTAGAAACCAAAACAAAAGCCAAGCAACAACAGAAAAAGGATCAAATTTGGGGGGTGGGGATTATATGACAAGTACTACCCACACATAGTACATTGGTCCAAAAATTTGGCTGTGAGAGTTTCATTGCATATCATTAAGGACTTCTTTATCTTCTTAATCTTATTAAAGAATTCTTTATCTTCAGCCAAAATGTCCATTAATATAGTAGCAACTGTGAACATATATTAAAGAGAATATATGAATTTAAGGTCATGGGTCTAACCCTATGTGTATGATGTGCATCACTGCTTATTCTGCAGAAGCAACCTTCCTATCCACAGCTAGAATTTCCCCA
Source organism: Dromas ardeola (assembly GCA_013398915.1). NCBI lineage: Eukaryota > Metazoa > Chordata > Aves > Charadriiformes > Dromadidae > Dromas > Dromas ardeola. The sequence goes on from VYZM01023523.1 coordinate 21,448, forward strand.
GGATTCTTAGAAAGGTACAATAAAAATACTGTAAGATGAGGTATTTCTGTTTCTATAGGAGACTGTTCAGAAAAGCAAGAAAATACAGCATGTCCATCTTTTAGAATATTTACTGATGGCAGGAAACAATGAGTTGAGGAAAGCCAATTACAATGTGGGGTTTTGGCAATACTTTTTTTAGGAAAAGAAATCAAACAGCATATATAAGTAAGCTTAATTATCAGAAGAGCTTGTTTTACCTGTAGTTTTATAGCATATTCTAATTTGAAAGAAAATATGCTGTGTTGTTTTCTTATGCTATGGTGTGTTATGCTATGTTGCCAAACACAGACTATCTATAAAACCAGTAACAAGTGACCTATATCTTAATTTAAGAGTTGGAATGTCTTTTGCAGTAGCGACTACCAGACTAATCGCCAATTAGAATGTTGATCACCAGTTATTAAGCCTTGTATTGTGTTGGTTTATGTTACTTGTTATTATAATAAAATTACTTATAACTGGCTTTAAAATTCTGTAAAATACCATGTAGCATGAAAGTGAAATTAAAATTAAATTACTTGATGCTTTGAAATATATTACTTATACCTAAAGAATTTTGAGTAGTGAATGCATTCATAATGCTAAGAACTGGTTGGTGAACATTTGAAAATGTAAAAAAACCTAGAACAGAATAGCAAATTCAGATTTGTCACTAAGAAGTGTTAGCTTAGGTGTCACGTGTCAGTGGGCAAACCTTCATATGTTAGGAGCCAGAAGAATTCTGTCTAAATAGTCGAATATGGATTTCAGGAGTTGTCCACTGACATCAAAGAAAACAAGAAAAGGTTGAACCCAGTGTTCACAGACTTCATGGTTACACAACTGGCAATGTGCTATTTTAGCAGAATATAACAGCCATAAAAAGTTAATCTCTGACCCTCTAGTTTACACTCCTGTATACTTGGGACACAGGTGTGGAAAACAGTGATTCTGAGAAAACAGTCATCAAAATTTAACGTGACTCATTTCTTTCGTGCTATTATTTGGTAGAGAACCTCAGCTGGTTTCAATTTTCATAGCATGCATAAGGGATAGCAAGACAACATCACATGAGCAATCTCAAAGGAATTTTACAATACAGAATATTCATGGTCATGTTCAGTGTCTTTCATCAAGGAGTGATAAGAAGGGTTTGGAAAGGAACAGGAGCTTGCTTTCTGCAGGGCCATGGGGCACGGCTGAGATCAGCTATCTCCAGGCGCAGGCAGGGGTAACCCCACTTAATCCAGAGGATGCTGGGGAGGGCTCCCCTCACCAGCTGCACAAGATTAGTGTAAAAGACACCCTGGTGGCAGAGACAGTGACGTATCATCTCTCCCAGATTGCAGACCATGCTTCAACCTGAAGAATTTTCCTAATTCTGTGGCTGTTTTCTGGCCCAACCACACACAAGCCAACATATTTTTCCATGGGAGTGAACTGCAACAAGTTCCACTGCCTGGCTTTTTGGACTGGCTTTAGCCCTTTGGTTTACTTTAACTTTATCTACAAAGTATCAGTTTACTTTAGGGTTACAGCCTGTTTTCGAATATCAGCACAAATGTGCTAGAGGCTGTGGTAATCTCAAGACTTTAAACGGCCTCAGAAACCAAAATATCTGACGTAAACCAGCTTTATAAACGTAGGCGCATGTAACTGCATGGGTACATTTATGCAAGTCTTCATTTGTGCATGACGCACACTGAGAGAAGCTAGCCACTGAAAGTTTGCGTTTACACACATGAGCAATAGAACTCTTAACTTGCCTTTTGGCAACTGAACGGCATATTTGTGCAGGCACACACAGTATCTGCAGATGTAAATGAAAGACATACAAATGCTTGCACCCAGACATCATGCCTGGCATTAAGTATAGCACGGAGACAGAGATCCTTGGGGCATGTAGGTGCCTAAGACTCTTTGGTCTCTTTAAGTAGGATTTAGGCTCTGAATGCTTCTTTAAGGAGCTGGCCTAAGGGATGCACTTCTCCTTTGCTGTGAAAAGCTCAGTTCCAATGACTCAGTAGTTTTCTGCTTAAAGCAGAAGGGTCTTGGTCTCTAGTGTCTGTAAGCATCGACTACAGAAGGAAAGAGAAGCAACTATTCAAATACAAACAATTGTACTGATTATGGTTTCATTTCAGAGGGCATAGAAAGGAGCCTGCAGCTCCAGCAGCTGCTGGGAGCAGATTGCTGCTCCTCCCGGCTTCCCCTCGCATTGAAGTTCTCAACCGTACACTGCATGGAAACACGTTTATCTGGTGTGTGCAGGAGCAGGATTTATATGATTTTGTACTACGTGCTACATTTTCCATAAGCGGCCTCTGAATGCCTGTATTCTCTCTGTTTATGCTTGAGATTTGATACATATGTACAAATCCGGGAGGCAGGCTCTCAAATCCTTCCTCCTTTCTGCAAAACAAAATCTTTCTTTTTTTGGTAGAAATCACCATCTTTAAGCACAAATTAAACATCACAATTTCACCTAAATGCATCCGGAAACTCCTGCCCTACCCAGTGAGTTTGCCCAACCATGGTTTTTGTAGTGTGCTTGGCTGGGATGAAGTTAATTTTCTTCATAGCAACCTGTTTTGGGCTGCTGTTTTGGATTGGTGAGTAAAACACTGTCAAGACACCAGTGTTTTGGCTATTCTTGACGTGTGTTTTTGGCTATTTCTCTTTCTGGAGAAAAAAAGATGAAGATGAGTGTTTCCAGCTGAAACTATGGACAGAATGCCTTCTAATTTAAGATGCTGTTATAAGTAGCTAAGATTTAAACAAAGCTTTCACTTTTAAAATGAAATCTAGCAAGTGATCAGTCTGTTATGGTTTTAGTTTCCAGTTGCTCTCAATCTGGCAACTCTCCCCTGTTGTAAATTCACTTAAAACCAAACAGTAACCATTGGATTGGAACTTCCTAAGCCAAGTTTCACCTTGGAACAAACAGTCCTAAGTTAAAAATTCATAAAACTAGGATTTCATAGAAGCAGGAACCATTCGAAGTGATGCTATAGTTTCTAAGGCCAAACAGTGACATGAACATCTTTGGTTACCTTTTGTTCCTCATACGCTTCTTTGAGACAAACGTAATTTGTCAGTGCTCTCATTGCAATTGGGAGCTTTCCGATCGCCTTCAGGTCCACAGGTTTCTTGTGAGCAGATATAATAAGAGTATTCATCCACCAGTAAGTCGCCTTTGAGAGCAAATTCACAAATGGCTGCAGAAACCTCACCCCCAGGTCCTGTAGATCCTCTGGTGGCTTTACTTTCTGAGGGTTCATGAAAAATACATACCTCTGGAGAGGAGAAAATAGTGGCATGTGCTCAGCAGTTATCTTATTAATGGTAATTTTTAGTAAAAGTTATGTATAATACAACTACAGGGTCAAATCTGCATTTAAAGGTAATCATACATTGAATTTAAATATAAATTGGCATGGAAATACGAGCATTTCCATTTTGACAGCGTAACTGGCAAGAAATTGAGCAATATGGGATAAGGACACAGCTCTGTAGCCTATCAGTACCACCTATCTCTATCTGCCCAACAACAAAAAAGAATTCTTAAGATACAATTAGATTTTAAATTATCATGGGTAGGAACGTATGCTAACTTCTACATGCACTACACATACAGCTTATGTGCATTAACATAGCATATACAGCATAGATTACATATGCACACACATATACCCTTACATGCACAAATACACATACATATCTATCTATATAAATATGTATGCACCCTCTGTGTGTATACATATACACAGGCACACATACACACCAAGTCCAGAGGACACATCAAGGACATACATTCTAAGGAGTTGCCAGGTCCCACTGATTGCTATAGAATTAACCAGACATTTACGGCTACGTTAAACTTGGGCATGAACTTGACACAAGCCAGAGTTACTGGGACTAAAATCCCATGTTCATCCCCAAGATACCATTGATATTTTTTGAGATCCTGATAAAGAAACCACATACCCTAACTCGAATGACATTGATCTCCACAGCCATCAGCAGCCCATAGAGAATGACCATAATTCCAGTAATGCAGAAACGCAGCTGAGAAAAAGGCACACCGTCCTGACAGTATCTGACAAGCTTGATTGTTTTGGTGACAAAGGCCATTATCCAGTAAAGAAAGAGAGCTGTAAAACAGGTGCACATGCATAATTAAAAAAATATAAAAAAATTAATCACACCAGTGCTGCAGAAGTTTCAGTTCTTTCAAACAGAAATATTGAATGGCAATGCAGGCAATGCAGTGCAATGCAGCACGATGACCCTCTATATTACCAGCCTGCAGGCTGGTGATGTGTCATGTCAGGCAAAGTCAGAAACTCCAAGAGAATCGGTCACTTTGCACTTCCTTTCCCAAAGTCACTGTTTTCTTTCCTGGGCCATTACCCTTCAAAGAGATGCACAATGGTGGGTCTTCACAGAATTACAAAAGTCCGCTGAAGGTAAGCTGCAGAGGAACTTTATTATTAAAATGAAGTAAAAGTCACTTAACTTGACAAATATCATATTGCCTATCTTTGAAAAAGCAGAGTGCATCCCAGGTGAGCATATGGAAACGTGTCAGTTCAAAAAAGAGTTCATATAGTTTAATTATATCATGCATCCTGGCTTGTATTTGTTAATGGCTCATTCAAGTTGTTGAGTTATAGGTAATTTGGACAGTACACTTGTATGAAACATTATCCTGCAATGTCTAGTCAAATTCTTCTGACCATTTTCTGACTGAGACAGTAGACTCTGTAATCTCAGAATCAACTGCGAAGGATGCTGAGAAACAACAGCCATCCACACAGGGTGGTTTGTGATCAGATTACTATTAAAAGTGGCCCTTTAAAATAGCCCTTTTGAGTGAAGACAAGTTTTTGCCTCAAGATAATAAGCAGTGTTAAAAAATACCTACTAGCTCATGCTAGAAATACAATTTCTTTTGTGATCATTTTAAAAAATATTTTTCAGTGTCTACCTTATAAAAGGTGCAATAACTCCAACAATAATACTTGTTCTAAAAGAAGAGAATCATTCCTCTCTCTCTTAATATTCTCACACATTTCACCATCCTCTTCAATCTACGCAAGCTGACTTTGGCTAAACTACCGGGTTTTGTAAGAGTACATAAATATCAGACTTAGACTTACCCAACAGTAACTTTGGAAAGTTAGATGTTTCAATATTATGGTAATAGACTATGGATACAGTGGCAGCCACAAATCCCATTATAGCTGGCAGAAAGAGATGCAGATGGCGAGATTTCATTTGTCTGAAAATAAGTAAGGTATAAATTAGTGAATTTGGTGTCTCATTTCACCATTGTTACATTCCTAAGTGTTCTGCAAATATGTTTAAGAGGATAAATATGACTTTCCTAGAGACAAAAATATTTTTTCTTATGTGAATGCTTTAACTTTTGTCAATATTTAGTTGTCATTATAGCTTGAGAGGAGAATAATAAAGTTCTAAGAACAATCGTTTCACCTTCATCCCATTAAAATGTGGACAGTTCGTGAAATGATGCCATCTTTTTTGGGGAAAACCTCCTTCCTAGCCAGCCCATCACACATTAACACTATACAATAACGAATGCAATTAGCTTGGTTATCCACCAAACACCATCACTTACGTATCAGAAACTATGCCCTCTGCTATTTCACACACGTGTACGAACAGTAGAGTGAATGTCAGGATCCACCGCAGGTTGTGTCCAGGGAAGTGCAGCCAGGTATTGTGGTGAATTTGGACTTTGGAGCTTTGGCTTCCCCAGCCTGGGAAATAATAGTAATGAAAGAGGATTAATAATATAGAATCAACACAAAAACCCTGCAAGACTATGGGGGCTGTTGTTACTAATAAAATGACCCAGGAGTATCTGAGCCCCCCCTAATTTTGATCTAACCCTGTAGACAACGGGACAACAGATTTCCCTCAATCACAAAGAGGAGAGGTCCCTGGCCAAGAACAAAGATGAGAAAACCAAAAGAAACATCTCGGTCTCACCCTCACACAACAGAGACTGACAGATCTCAAGTGATGGCATCATTGTGTCTTTCCCAGTCTCAGACAAGAGTGGGCAAAGTTTTCAACTGATATAAAAGTTACATCCTCCAATGAGGCCTCCAAGAGATATACTTACTTGAAACCAATAAAATTTATTTTCTGTGTCTCAGGCCTGGTTGGGAGCACTGTCTCAGGGGATACTGAGCTACAATTTCCCAGTCTCTGCTCCTCAGGCAGGCACAGCCCAGCCTCCTTGCCCGGTACATTCCTGGCACATTAAAGCTTCCAGCACAGCACCAGGACTCGGCTGATTTAATCAACAAATTAATCTTGAAGCCTATTTCCATGTCATCACCTCAGATGGCTCCTATCCTTTTCAGGCAAGATCGTCCCTGAGGCCAGCAACCTGGCAAGAAGCAGGACACCGAGGACGTGAGGGATGAGACAGTGCTGGGGGGAGCTGGGGACTGACCAGAATGGCGAGTCTTGTCCTGGCATGTTGCTTTGGCCTCTGTCCCTTCCCACCCTGGTACAGGGCTGTCCTGAGTCAGTCAGCCCAAATGGCTGTACTCTTACTGTAAGACAACTCCTGAAATTCCCTGACAGACTTCCTGACCCATAGAGAATCCCAAGAACAGCACATTTCAGGGAAGTAAAGAAACAAAACAAAAGAAAACAAAACCAACTGAGTTTAAAATCCAGGATATGTTTTTGACACAAAAGGATGCAGCATCTCATTGTGACTAGAGGTGACTTAGAAACACATAAACCAGTGTTCAGGTTTATTCATTCTTGGAAACTGTCAGGATTTCACCATTTCATCCTTGTTTAATATGCAAAGTACTGCAGGAACAAAATATTCTCTCTTCTCCATATCTATCTCAAGCATTTTCTATAGTTTCCTGAGATTTTCCTGATCTAATGTGGCTTTCTTTGACCTCACTCCTATCTTTGTCTCTCCCAAGCTGCTTTTCATTTTTATTTCCTCTTTGGCCATACATCGGCACAAACACGGTTCATCATCAATTTTTGGTTTTTGGAGTCAATCAATACTGCGGACTCCAGTTGGCTTTTAATGCTCTGCTCAAAAAGTATTTGTCCTGATAATCAAGGTAGAAAATAGAAAACAAAGAATTACATACATACATACATATATACATACCATATAATTTAAGCTATAACGTTTTTTTCCTAACATTGTTAAAAAATAGAGGGAATTTTCAGTGGCTGCAATACTATTTCAAATTTAATTGGCTAATACCCATAAAAAAAATTAAAGCAGCCTGCTACCACTTGATGCATAACACAGACTGTTGTAAAATATTATCTCTGCCCTCAGACTTTGCATTGAGTTTCCACCAAATTCTTCTGCAGAAAGCCCTCTAATTCAAGGATGACTTGCATCTCATCTCAAAGAAAGAGCCAGCACTGATGTAAAGATCCAGCACTGTTGGAGAGAGTTCTCCGTAACCCTTGGGGTTTTTCCAGTCTTTAGTTATTCTTTTTTTAGAACTTGTTTCTTATTCCCTTACTTAATTAGTTTTCAGTCACTGGATCTTGCTATACCTTTGATTGTAGGTACCGAGTGTCTTAGCCTACAGCTTCCTATAGCCTATTATTCAGGCAGTCACTTCAGAGTTTTTTTGCATAATGGAAGTCCTTAAAACTCCAGTTCGGATGTGGTCCCAAATTCAAATCTTCCTTGTGGAAGAAACGTATTACTATGTATACACATGACACCAGGAAGGCAACATGGAAGAACTGACGTGCCATTTCTCATGCAGTTGTCAGGAGAATATTTATTTTTATTTATACTTATTGCCTTTTGATGGTTATTCAAGTATCTTTATCTCCTACGACCAGTTAGAATGCCACAGTTTGACAGCTCTTTTGGCAAAAGAAGTAATTATTCCGTTTTAAAAGTTTCCTATGCTTCTCCTAGCCTTAGAACCACGTTGCACATTTTGGATATTCTCTGAAATTCACATAACTTGAAGGGAATTCAGACCCACTGCCCTAAGTCTTCTAGTACCTAATAATAGCAAAGATTGCAAGTTGCCAATTTCAAATCTGAAGAAAACTTCTCCAGAGAGAAGTTTCAAAGCATTTGGATATGATTTCTCTGGTTCTCATCCATTTTTCATGCTGTTTAGTTCAGACTTATATCTAAAATTCCCAACATTTCAAGCAGGCTGGCGTCTTGTCCTCTGGGTCAAGCCATTCTGCCTCTTCTATTTAAAAATTAATAAAGGCAAAGCATCCAATAGTTTGCACCACAGGCCTCTAAGCACATATAAACATGACTGAGTATAAGTACATGCTTAAGTGTTTGTAGGATTGCACAGCTCCATTGAATAACTCACCAATGAACAAAATTGGGAAGGTGATAAATAGCAAGAAGACATGGGGAACCAAGTTGAGGGCATCCACAAAGCAGACATTTCTTAGGACACCAGCACTGATGTTATAGGCTGAAGCATTGTCGTTACCACAAAATGCGAGCCTCATCGCCTCCAGAAGGTCTGACTACTACTAAAAAGAGAGAATAGTTGATGACCAGGACTGCTAGCATTCCTTTTAGCCAAACACAAAATAAATTAAATAAAGAGATACAGAAGGACCACACTGAACAACCCACAGAGAATAATTCAGTTGTATTTTGAAAATTCTTTTGGGCTCCGTCACGTATAAGCACATGAGAATGAAGGATGTGTTTATATTAAATAAATATTATTTATATTTAGTTAATATTATTTTTATGTATTTATATTTACTATTTATTATAAGTACTATTTATTAACTACACTATGCTATGTCTTCTAGTGTTCATTATACGCACAAATGTTATGCCCCAAATGCTCTATGAGAATCTAGAGAAAGAACAGGAAAGTTTTGAAAAAAATTATTTCAATTTCTCATAAGAAAACTCAAATGCACATAAGCTGATTCCCGTGTGTTACTGCTTCTTTGATGAGCCAATAGCTCTGTTCATATGATTTGTTGCACTACATTCTCAATGCAATCTCTGAACCTTTGATATTTGTGATTTGTCAGCTTTGCATTCACTGATATTTTGTATTTCTTCATTGTCCCATAGAACAATGGTCACATACACTAGTCATTGCAGATAATTGCCAAACTCTTATTCTAATTAGGTTGCATTGAAGGCAGTAAATCAGCATTTTTGCTTGATCCTGCAAATTCTCATGCACGTGCTTAGCCTCATCTAAGCAGTTCTCTGACTTTCATGATTTCTTATGAGATTATCTTTGTGAGCCAAGATAAGCTCATGCATTCGTGCTTGCAGAGTGTCAGCCATAGTATGACCCAGAGTTATGGCCAGCTTCTGGTTTTTATCAACCTGTACATTGTTCATTTATTCATTATTCATTCTTCTTTATAAGAAGATGAAACAAGATTGCAACCAAAATGTTTCCTTGCAGATTTCTTTGCCCAAGGCTTGTACACGGCAACATAATGCTGTAGAATATGTTGTGTAAACTCATTTGCTCACATATTTTTTCTAAATTTCACATACTAAAATGGAAAAAAATCTTTGATTCAGCAAAGTATATGTATACTTTGGTGAATGCATCTTTCTGCAACAACATTGGCATTAATGACTTTTGCGGAATCAGAACAATATAGACATGCAAAAAATGCATGGACACAGTTTAAAAAAAAGTTAGTTGAATGGGGAGAAAAAGGCTTTCCTTCTTTCCTCAAATAGTTTAGATTAGTTTATAAGCTTAGTTGTTTAAACAAGGTAAGCATTACAAGGTAAGCATAAACCACTGAAGTACTCCCTTACACAGAGCAGAAACATACAGATCTTCAAAAGAATACAGAGTTCAAAGAGGCACTTTGAACCTTTGCTAAACCCCCCTTTTCTTTTAACTAACTTTTTGCTGGACCTGAAAAGCATAACCCATATTGAAATACATCAGTGACATTTGTAACAGAGTTTCATTGAAAAGAATGTAATAAATCCAGTCCCTTTTCCAAACATATCAGCAATTTATGGTCTGAGATTTGCCAGGACTTAAGCGTAACTCAGAGTGGGCCACACCCTGCAAAAATGCATGCACGTACTTACTGTGGTGAAAAAGTTGACAGGCAACCCACTCAATCTTCAGTAGAACACAAGTTGATGGAGAGTTTGGCCCATTCTCTATAATGAATAGAGTGATATGACCACTATCAGTCTATCATTTTATTTTTATATAAAAGTATATTAATGAATGACTAGTAACACAAAAGAAACATTATGTTAATATGAATTCTGTCTGAATAGACTAAGGAGTTATTAGCAAAACAAATATGGAACTTCTCAAAAAACTACACAGAGATTGTTTGTTTTTAATTTGTAAAAGCTTGACATGTCTCTCTTAAGAGAAACATAATAGTAATGATAATCTCTTGAAAATCATAACTGTTGTTTCCTCATTTTTATCGAAGGTCAGAAGTCCAAGGGAGTTCTGCTGGGAATTTTCCTCCCTTTCTCACAAAGAAGACTTTTTTCTGAGACAGCGTAAGATGCTGTTGTGGTCTAGTGTTTGGATTGGTACCGAAAGGCAGGAGGATCCTGGGTTCAAACAAACACTGAACCACTGACTTCCAGTGTAGCATTTGGCTTCTAGTCAAAAAGAAATCTGGGAGAAAGGTTTAAAACCATGTTCAAGAGAAGCTAAGGGAACTGTTGTTTTTCCATTTTTCTGGAAGGGAAATGGAATATAGGCAGTAGACGTTCCTGTGGAAGAAAAGATTATTAACTGCACAGAGAGTGCTATCTGCTAGCTAGGATGTGCTATCAGTTTGCAGAGGTTTCATAGTGCACCTCAAACAATAGTCCCTAAAAGCTCTCAAGAAAGATGAATCTTTCAAGAGTCACATCTGAATCTTCACGAGAATCTGTGCTGTGCCAAATTTTGTGATGGAGTATGTCCAATAACACTCTTTTGAAACCAACTGTCCTTAGCACGTTGGCAGGGCTGAGGAAAGAATCTCATCCCATTAATACTGATGTAAAGAGACAGTGTCCATCATACTGATGATAATTTTGAAGAGTAGGTATAAGCAGTCTATTCACAATACTTTTGTTACAGGTGAGTTTCAAAAAAGAGGTAGAATTTAATTGTCTTCTCTTAAAATGAGAGAGAAAATCTATGAGCCTACATTGGTTAGTTAGTAAAAAAAAAAAAAAAACAGAAAATCAAAAAGATTGCATTGCCAATGCAATGAGATAGGGTAATTGACAATAAATTCCCAAGATTTTAAATCAGAAAACAATTCATCATTAATCAGCACATCCAGTGACCATGTTCATTAAACCTCCACAGGCTTAAAATCTACCAAAACATTCTGATCAGTGTTACGATGCTGTGTTGACCCAATGCAGCTTATGATTTGGCCTCATAAAATGAGTGCTCACCAGGTAGAACTTCCTTTTTTAGCAGCACCCACTTCAGGACACACATCTAGTACAGTATGGTGCTGATAGGGAATAGAAGAGATAAGAACCGTGGAAGCATTAATAGTCCAGTGATGCTTCCTTCCTCCCTTCTTTCCTTTCTTCCATCCATTTGTCCATCACCAGTGTGCTAGAAATGAACTATAACTGGAAGTGGAGGACTCATGTTCTGCATCTGTTGATGTATGCCAGCTTTCATAGACACTTTCTGGTGTTTACACAGACAGGCTGATGGTAGTTCTCTGCATCTTCAAGACTGGTATATGAAAATACACTGCAGTACATTCGAGCTCTAAGAAATAATTTTATTTCCAGTGTGCCTCGCAGGGAGCAAGAAACCACCTTATCATTCCCTTCCCGTCCGTTTCTGGTGCAGAAGGAAGATCCGATATACCCTCCACAGTTTTTCCCATGTGACTCAAGCCACTAGACCTTGCTCTGTTTTTTGGAAAACTTACATACATAGGAGGCTCTGGAGATGCACTGATGCACAGGCCCATGATCTTAGGCATAAAGTGTGTCATGTAGTTTCTATTTCTTTTCTCTAGTTTTCACAGATAGGGGAAATATAGTGGATGAGATTTTACTGATTACATGTAAGGGAGGATGCTTTGCATTTATAGTCAATGCAAGTGAGACTCCCACCTGGTTCGAAGCTGAAATTTGCCATTACTTTCTGCTGCAACAGGGCATGCCTCCAGAAGCTCATTTTTATTGGCCTCAAGGTTTAACAAGCTGTGTTCATTTCTAAAGAAGGATAGAAAGAGAAGCCCTTAAGGCAGAAGAACAAGTCCTTGATTTCTCTAGACAGTATGGGGCGTTTTACAACAATGCTTGTGCACCTCCACCAAAGTTACCAGGGGTTGGACCACAACAGGTTTCCAGATGCAATTTCTCATCCAAGCAAACTGTAACCTTTAGTCTTCTTCAAAGGCAAATTTGACAACAGAACAGCAAAATTTCTGGTGCCCACACTCAGAGCCCATGCTAGCAAAGTTCAGCATAGCTACAGATAAACACATTCTTAGGGCTGCAAACGGTGCAAGTCACACGTTCAAAAGCTTCAGGCTAATTTGAGAGTCTAAGCTGCATTTTCAAACAGTATGTCAGTATTGGGAATTAAGGCTAAAAAGAGCTTTAATAATTCTAAAAATTTTAAAGAGTTTTAAAAGGCCTCAACCATGCTGGCTTTTAATGAGTCCCAGTTTTGACAATTTTCACCAAAAAACTGAGCTTAGAAATGAAGTCAGTTTGGAAGATCTTGATTGCAGATAACCAATGAAAGGCAGAGTGAAAAGGCACTATTCCCTCTTCTTCTGTAAACCCGTAAGATTTCATTTCATGAAAATGTGAAATGAAAGGAAATGGAAGAGCAACACATTTAGAAAAACCATGAAGAATTGCAGTTGTGCTTACTGTTGTAACTCATCAAAAACTGCAACTGGATTTAGAAAGGAAGATGGAACGGTTTTATGACTTATCACTTAACAAATTTGGTTCCCTTAATAATAGTAATAATTAAACTACTCTTCCATTGCTTTAACTCCTCTAATAAGCCAGTCCTGGGCTTCAGTCAGAACTAGGTCTGTAGAGAGGTATCTTGCCTATGGGAGAAAATGCTGTTTGTTTCACTCAGCACTGAGCATTGTACAAGTACATAATTAAATACACCAAAGACTTTTTATATTTTTCCTGAGCACCAGTTGTTGATCATGGCCAAGGACAGAATGCTGACCACACTGAACAACAGTCTAACCCTGTAACGAACAGCCGTACTGAAGACCTTTGAATTAGCCCTAAGCAAGTTGGAATACATAGCTGACTCAATGTTTCCCATAGTGTAGCCAAAGGTGATTTTCTCTTTACCAAAGAGGAGGAGACAGACTTTTTAGGCCACAGTAAGTATGCTGGGAGAGATCAAAGAGGAAAATCTGGGCTGCAGAGCCACACAAGCAGAGTTGAAGAGACTGCTGTTGTTGAGGGCTGAAGAAGAGAAAAGCAGTGGTTGCTGCAACTCAGAGAGGTTATCACATTCCTTAGCTGCAGTTGCCCTCCTACACCTGTCAAGAGCCCTTCCTTGGTAACACCGGCAGCAGTGCAAAGCTGGCCTTCCTGGAACTGTACATAGGTGAATTAAGTAGCAAAGCCAGGTGGTTTTATCATCCTCAGCAGTTTGCTCCTGGAGGCAGCTGCCTGCTTCGCTGTAGCCTACACTGTCTAATGGGGAGCCATGCAAATATTAGCTCAGTCTTAGAATTAATGATCTTGTGTCACCAGGGTGCTGTTCCCAAGATAAGAAGCCCTGCTCACAGCAAGCTCGAGATAGGTGCTGACTTGTTGCAGCTGCCATACTTCAGTTTCAAAGTTAACTCATGCCGGACCCATGAGCCATGGGCTCTAACAGCTGAGAAATGCCCACTAGTTTCTTAGCAAATCTTTATCTATGTGGAAGGGATATTCACTGGAAAGCAAAGGCTTCTTCTTATATGGATTGCCAAGACGTTTTCTCTAAGCTCACGTTCAGGTTGTAATCTTTGGAGCTGAAGGCTTCTTTACAGGCAGATGGCTTTGTCTAGTGAACAGCAATGTCTGCAAAAAATGGGAGCAGTCCGACCGCCCCAAAAAATACATAACCTAAACATGAATATTCAGGAGAGAATAGATGAAAGGATAGCAAGTTGTTTTGAAATTTGTTGGTCATCTTAAGTTATTGACCACTATTTCTCATCAGGTTGTAGCAGTCTTTCAGAATAAGTGTTGAGATCCTCATATACTCATTTAAGAAGACAATGCTATTCGTAGTCATTACAAAAAATGTGTTTCCCAGAGATAATTTCCCTTTCTGTTGAATAGTATGCCAACAAATTATGCTGGGGTGATTACACCGAAGTGAGTACATCATAATATATTTGCATCACTACTTATTACAGCAGAAATTTTATACTTTATAATAAGGTTGCCAAGCATACTAGGTTTAACCTAGCATTTCAGTCAGAGCAAATGCAGTGACATCATAAAGATCTTCCAATAAAAAGCACATGGTATCTGAGGGTACCAGCCACATTCAGCACCCTAACAGGGGTGCCAAATACCAGGTAATTTTTCATTTTAACACTTGCAGGCTGGAAGGCCTTTGTCCTTCAAAGTTATTGACAAATTTCTCACTTTAACTTCAGTCTTTACAAACTCTAGAACTGGCCAGAAATTTTGAGATGTATTTTTTCTTTCTCCCTTTGAAAATAGCCTTTGCTGAGCAGGCAGCTACAAGCTAAAGCCACAAGCAAAACTTCACAGAGGAGGAGCATGGAAAGAACAATCAGGAGGATGGGCCCATGATGGTGCCAGTGGGTGCCAGTGGAAGGCAACTTTCAGTTGTCCTTTACATCATTTGGGAATCTGATTCCCTGTTGCTTACTTTAATAAGGATGTGAACTATCTGAACAGTATATCATCCTGTAATGAAATAATAGCTAAAAAAACTTATGTCCTTTAACCATTTAAATGTTCACCCTAAAACCTCCGTCACTGGCAAGTTGAGACTTTCTGGTTTTGGGTTCAGGTGTACTGACATTGCCATAATATAATAAACAGAAATCAGTACAAAAGAGGTTACAGAATAAATATTCACTATGAATAAGAAAAAAGTTTTGGGAAGAAAAAAAAGGACAAAGTTGTAAACATTAATTTGATGTAGCATTGAACCTAACACTTACAAATCTCATTTTAACAAGCATAAATGGGGATTCCCAGGGCACCAAGCCAGTTCCTGAGATATATTTTCCATAAGCAATTGTAAAGAAGACAATGGGAAAATAGCAGATAATTTAAGTTTCCATAAAAATTATAAGAACATCCTCCCCAAGTGCAAAACTGTGAGAATTCTTATGAAAGACATTTTAATTACCTTAGGGTCTTTTAAAGTGCACTTAAAAGTCTTCATATTCAAGAGTTTCATCTTACCTGAATTATCATTCTGTTCAGCATGCTCTGCAAGATACTTATGACTATAAACAAAAGAGTATAAATACACTCCTCAGGTGGACCTTGTTTGGGGGAAATAAGGATATTTTGAAAAACATTTATTTCAGTAGTTCTCTTGCTATATTTAAAAAAATAAAATAAAGTCAATAGCTGCACTTCCTAATTAAAATATATAGTTTTACAAAGCATACCTGGGTCTTGGTTCAGATTGGTTTTTTTTTTTGGTGTTACATATAATGTGCATTATATGCCCATATATGCACATATACATGTATATCTATATGCATATATATAGATATGTGTATCCATACAGATGCAGAATGGAGAAAGTACATGGTTTTACAAAACTAGTTAGTTCTTATCTTCTGAATAATTAAGTCATTACAAAAGCAAGGATTTGTCTTTCCTTGAATTTCACAGAGAAAATTTTAACTAAGGTCACATTATGAATTTATAGGTTTGGATAAGCACAATGGAAGGCCTAACTCTGAGTTTTGCCACAGATTTTAGGTTAGTGCTCTGAATCTTTTTTCTTTCTAGGTATAAACCCACTACTTTGTTCTTCTTACCTTCCTAAAAGCACTGGACATCACACAATCTATGTGATCTATAGTCTATGCATTAGTTGCAAAGAGTTCCACTAAGGTAATGGCAAAAAGTGCTGCCCCTTTAAAATCTACTTTATCAAAAATGATCCTGTACAAAAAACCATTTTCCTTTTTATTCCTATTTAAGATGTGACCACCTATTCTAGATAGACTCTGCTTCCTTGCTAAGCACTGTCCCAGTTACCTTGGGCCTTAAGGTGGTGAATTACCTCTGATACTTGTCAGCATCCGCACTACTAACTGGCATATACCAGCAGCCTGATCCAAATGCTACTGAAGTCAATGCAAAGAATCCCATTGACTTTGTCAGGTTTTTGGATCAGGCTCCAAACACAGAGAGAATCACAACAGCAGTGGTGCTAAACAGGCTACTGGCACCGAAAAGCATTTCACACAAACATCTGCAGTGGTCTCACACACATCTAATACATTGCTTTTTTTCCTTTTTGGTAAGCTTCTTAACACAATGCGATTTCCAACATCAGCGTGCTACGCTGCCTGCTGTAAAACCTTCGACTTCACATGCCAAGACAGGACAGTTTAAAAAAAGAAACGTAACCCTGTGAACAGCAGCACAGAAAACATCAGCAGGAGGGGACGGTAAAGGCTGAGAATGCCTGCGAATGAAAAAGGAAAAGGAAAAAGAGATTGGAGTTGTAATCCCAGAAAAGAACAAGGAGCAGCCCTGTCCCACAGATATAAAGGGAAGGAGGAGGAGGTGGTTAGTGGGAGATAATGGGGGAGGGTCATCGCATGCCCCGTTTGGTTGCTGAATGTTAGATCAAACTCTGTAGCTTACCTTTGTAAACACAAAAACAAAATACCAACCCAAATTGTCACTCGGTTGTGCTATGTGATCAATACCATCCCGATGGCAGGATTTTCCTCCACTTAGTGAAGCCGCTCCAAGCCCTGGAGTGGATTATTTTTAGGCTGGTGATGGGAAGATCAGCTGCTGCCTCCTATCGAGTTTCCAAAGTGCATAAACTCTTCTTGTCTTTCTCATACGCTGAAGGGGGCAGGAAACTGGGAAGAGACAGGCAAGCAAAAAGCACCAATTTTTCGCCTCCTGAAGCTACAGTCCGCTGGGATTTCTTCTGCTTGCTTTTATTTTCATTTTTCCCTCACTGGAGTAGTAAGATGCCAAGAGGCTGAGTTACAGCGCACAGACTATTAGCAGATGGTTATTCTGAAGTAATTGATTTAGACAAGGTAGTCTAACTTTTGGCAGGCTTGCAGAGATTCAGCTTTTGAATTCTTCTGTATTAATCTTGGATAATTTGAATTTGACAACATAATTTTGCACGTCTTCCATCATCTTGAGCAGAAGAGAAAAGAGAAGTCTACTCAGATATTTTACTTTACCCTAGATCCCTCCAGATTCTTCTGCTCAAAATACAGACCAAATCCCACTTTTTGATCACACAGATCTGCTTCTTTGGAAACAGATTTTTTAAAACTTGAAATAAAACTCAAAATTAATTTGATGCTCATACCAGGAATATTGTTTTCAACACAATAGCCCTTATTTACAAGGGATAATATTTTCTGGCTGCAGAATATATTGTATATGTTTACTTAGAGAGAAAGAAGTACTGAGAGAGCCCACATGCAGTCAGCTGGTTGGTTTGCTCACTTTCTTGCAGTGCCATTGAACCAAGATATACCAAGGTTCAGATTTTCCATCATGATAGTTTCACTTGAGCCCTACAGCTTGTGACCACAAATAGCAAAGATCCGACGCTTGGTGGTGCATCACAGGACACACGGTAGCGCAGGGCGGCTTTAAGCACAGCTGTTCAGTCATTAGGTAGCAGAGCTGGAGGCCCTTGGGACAGAATTTGCTTAGACGTTGCAGAATCCTGGGGCTGCACCTCGATCACTAGAGAGCAAATAGTTTCCGATGGATTGCGGTCAAAGATGTTTTCACACCACGAAAGGGATTACAGTGAGCTCTGAGCTGAGAACGTAGTTGGATGGCTGAGGCCAAACACTGGCAGGACTCATCAAAATCTTGGCAAACCCAGCTTGTTCCCTTTTCCCTGATATTTCTTACCTCATGGGATAAAAAGGTGGAAACCTCAGATCTACAGAAAATTAGCACCTTCTGTTATCTCCCATTGACTTGAAATATCAACACAGCATTACACCGAGCAACTGAGACAGTCCTCAACAGTCCTCTATGGCGCCTGAAATTTCTTACTTGCATCTACATTTTTTGCTTTTTTCCCCTTCCTTTTCATGTATTAATGCTCAATGCTTTAGAAAAAAGATTGTGGATTGAAAGCTTCTGAGTTCTGCTAATATATCTGTGTTCCATTAAAGAAGATAAAATGAAATCTTTAACCCACCTAATCACCATCTAAAATAGCACTGTCATGTGATGTTTCTGAAAATATGTATAATTTCAGACAGAAGTGAGTAGCATTTGTGGTCACAATTCTTTTTACCAAAGCATGAAAATTTGTTCATTGTCATTTAGCTCTGTCATTTCTACCAAACTGTTTAAACGGGAAGGAAAAAAGACAGTAAAATGAGCGTGGAAACAACCATCATGTTTCATTTTGCTGTTTCTAAACAAAGTGCTTTCATTCCACTACATCACAAGCTAAAATGTTTTGAAATGCATTTTTTAAAGGATTAAGAAAAACAAAAGGCTTTTAAATGCCAGAACACATTCTGCCCTGCTTTGAAACGTGATTTTTTTTTTTTTTTTTTGGGTTTTTCATTTTCCCGGGGGGGAAAGGAAAAAAGAGGAAAGGAAAAAA
>VYZM01023523.1:40885-55417 GCA_013398915.1 Dromas ardeola
GAGGGGAGAGGAGGGGAGTGCAAAAGATTCCAAGCGCATCTTAGGGAACCCGCTGGGGTTTGGCTTCTCGCTCCGAGGCTGGTCGAAATCCATGGCCCAGCTGGCAGTGATTTCCACGCCGTAGTGGGCTTCCATCAGCTTGACCGGCTAAACCCAAAGGAACCCAAATGATGGAGGAATAGCGGGAGCGGAAAAAAAGGTTTTAATAAATTAGGACTCACCAATGTGAGGAAAATGACCCGACACCGGCTGCGGGTATGGGCTCGTTTGCCATAGCTCCCAGCTGAGCACTCTCCACTTGAGTTGTCTTGGTTTATTTAACTCACTACACAGGAAGGGAAGGGTATCTGTACTCTGGGCAGTCTTCACATAACAAGCTCTTCTGGTTGCAGCTGACAACAGCGCTCTCTGCCATTTTCCATATTGCAGACCAGTCCATAGGACTCCCTCTATGCGTACATTTATGGCACACCAACACTAGCAGTCAAGTCAAGCAACTAACACTAGCCACTACCACTCATTAGCCAAACTCGGGTAACTGCATGCAGTCTCCTAGTCTCTCCCGTTTCTTAGGTGAAGAGCTGAAATGACCAGCATTTCACCCCTGTGTGCAGGTTATTTTATTTGACACTTAAAGTAGCTGTTTTGGAGAAAATTTTTCTTGGATATTTTGCTGAGCAAGTGGGGATAATTCCTTGACTTACTTTAAACCTACGTATATCATTTATACCAGGGCTTTATGCTAATATAGCGAGACACAGCAAATGTTTGGAGTAAATTCTATGTTATGGTCTATCAAGTCTTTATTTTACTTCTAAATTTGTCACAGTGACAGAAGCCCCATCGTGCTGTGTCATAGAACTCGTGCCATCATATAAAAAGATCAGATTGACACAGCTGCAAGATTAATTTTATTTGCGCTTACAACCCTATTTAAAAAAAAAAAATGTTTGCTGTATTTGTTTTAATTACACATTGATCATTTTATCTAAAAAAAAAAAAAAAGGATCTACCAAATAAAATGTTAATGAAGTAGCAAAGACTCCATTTTCTTTTTTTTTTTTTTTTAATGTAATGGAAAATCCAGCCTGGTCTTTGAATAACTTCTCTGTCCCTTTTAAATATTTATTGTGATTAAGCTTGGAGGGGGGATGCAGTAGAAGCTTAGTATTATTTGAAATATTTTCCACAGCTTTTTTAAAAGTTATTATTCCTGGTTTCTATGGGGAAAACTGTTTTGGAAAATATATACAGCAAAAGTTCAACAGAGTGACCTAAGTAGAGAAGAACTCTATATGGAGAACTACAAGAAAACCCCAGACCTCAGAGTTCATCACTATAAAAGGTGTATAAAGCCACAGGGCTTGAACAGGGATTTACAAACCTTCTGATCTTTGATGGACAACTGGGCATCAGTGGCGCAATAGTGGGGTCAGAGGCACCAAACGCAATGCTACAGTTTGTCTTGGTAGCTCTTAATCTTGGCTGAATCTGCATGCAAAGTTGCAGCTTAGATGCTACACACAATATGACTTCTCAGATCTCTACTTTTATTTGTTCTGTTTGATAAAGGTTGGTTTTGATTTAAAAAAAAAAATCAGTCACATTGGCAACCAAATACACTCTTTGTGTTTGTATTACACTCTTTTTTTTTTTCTTCAGAAACCCCACAAAGCCTGAGAGCTATTCTTTTGATATTGGAGGGCTTTTCAGAGTTGTCAAGAACAATGTAAGATTTTCATATCCCCTAAAGGTAGTTTCATCCTAAATATCACAAAGTAGACTTTTTGTACTATAATTTAAATTCTACCAAATCCTTAGACCCACTTGTATTACAAATTACAATGATATTGTGGATTTTGCGTATGTGTCTGCGTGTGTGGAGTTGGAAGAAAGGGTTGTTTTTGTTTTTATCTGCGCTTTACTGAATTTGTGTCCTCTAGGCTGATATTGGACAATTTGGACTATTTTTGTGTGTTGCCCAGAAAATCTTCACTTATTTCTAAATCAGCAAACCTACCAGTTGGATTTTATCCTCTCTGCAAACAAGACAGGACTAAACTAAGAACAGGTTCATTTTCTCCCATTGAACTCAACGAGGCACCCACATTGTTTAGTCCCATTTACAAATTTTGGCTTTTAGTTACATAGTAGTCAGAGAGAAAATGATGTTTAGGTGTCTAATTTCAGTGTGAATGCCTGAAAGAGGAGTTAGATGCTAAACACAGAATTTGCCTCACCCAAGATTAGATGGCAGGTATTTGATTGATTATGTCTCTGCCCACTGCCTAGACTCTCTATATGGCATTTGGAGAGAAAAACATATTTTCAGATGATAATTCTTTTCATCCTAAAACAGGTACATAAGATGGTGGGAACTCATTCCCCTCTGGTTATGACTATCTCACCCCATAGAAAAGGAGAGAGCCTACATGATTGTTACAGGCTTAAGTAACTCTCACACAGGTAGAATTAGGGAAGTGGACTCCTGCTGCCACTCATGCTGTGCTATATTTAGAAATCAACCTAAATCACTGGAGCATTTTTGAAAATTTTACCCTATATCTTGTTCTTTTCTTCTTCTTTGAGGTACGGAAATAAATGTTCAGCCTGAAATATTTTTGCATGTATATACTTTATTGTGTACAGCAAGAGAATATGATAAAAGGGTAATAATCATGACAAGTATCTTGTAGAAGTCATCCCCAGCATTTTTACTAGACCTGGTGGAACCCACACGGTCCTTCTCCCACAACCCTTACCGTCTCTGATTGTAATTTAGGAAGTTGTCATGATTGAGCACTGCTTTTTCTATGCTGAGATAAATGTAAAGCATAAGGAAAGATGAATCACCAAAACTATAAGAAATCTCTTTTACAGGAAAAGATTAAATTTATTTGCCTATAGTAACCCTGAAATCTGACATCCGCTGTATACAAAATACAGCTTTTTTTTTTTTTTTTTTGTTATTTGCACCATATATAATACATGTTTCAAAAAGCCACTACCATAAGAGGATGCAGTCAATCCTTAAGAAGATCCACGTCTTCTTTTTCAGGCAAGATATGTAGGGCGGTTGCCTTGCTTTTCAAAAAAACATTCAACTGTAAAGGGTCCCACAACTGCCTTTTATCTAAATCCTCATACTCCAGTCTCTGAAGTTGCATATCCCAAAGCTGGAAGCTTTTTAACAAAGTCTGTTCATGTTTCCGGGAACAAACAAGAACATCTATTATAATTTACTTTAATAAAAAAGGCAGATCCTGAATATATTTAAAATCATTGTGGTCATGCTTTATGTTGTATTTCAGTTAATAATATATGTCATCTGGGTATTTTAACTGCTGCAGTGTAAGTGTAGTAACTGAAGCTTTAATATGCACTGCCCCGTTCTTTGCATTATTAGCTACCTCTGTATTTAGTGGGTACTAAATACTGATGTCCTGGATCTCTGATCTTTTCTTATTCTCTTCTTGCTGATGTCATCTGTGACCCTTGCTGGAAACCAGGAAATGGTAATGTAAGTCTAAAGTCCATCTTACCACACACAAAACTTTATTAAATCTCTGCTTATATGGATTAAAATCTCAAATAATAGTTAGTCAAAAGGATTAAGATTAATTTAAAATAACCACTTCTTTACAGGAGGACATGTCAATGGCACAGCAGTGGAAGGCAATGTCTTAGCAGAAGACACAAAAGCCCATTAATGAAAACAAGTAAAAACTTCCTAAATTATCCAGCAATAAGCACACTGCAGAAACATGATGTCACAAGGATGGTGCCCCTACAGACTCTCCCAAAATACTTTCTGAGGCTCCTCGGTAGGATATATCTAAGGTACTTCTATAATACTTCATCATGAGCCTGTGACAACAGTTTGATAGCATGGTCAAGGGGTTCATATAAGTAAAGAAAAAGTGGGATAAATTGTTACTACACAAATTGGTCCAGTTCCAAGACAGCAACAGGATAATACCATATAGTACAAAATTATAGAAAATAAAACAGTCTTTGGGGGTGAAAATAGCAGTTCCTGTAAAACAGTAGTAGTAAAACACCACCCTGAAGTGTATAATGCTTCAAGGCAGACTCTTGGCAGACAATATAAGATTTATTAATATGACTTCAGGGAGATTTACATTATATCTACTGTAATAAAGCAAATGGTCTGAGAAATGTAAAAGGGAATTAAACAGACTTTCATCAGGGTTCTTTCTCTGTTTTATATCTCATCCCTGTAGCAGTCATGGGCTTGATAGGGAGCACTATCTCATTTTAAATGGACCAACCGATTCTTTTGTAACTTTGCATATGAAATGCTGACATGTTGAGGCAATCTGGAGATCATCGAACCAATACGACCAGATCACTCTATCCAAATTTTCAGTTTGTGAATTGGTATGTAAATTGACTGCACATGTTCCTGCATACAGCTATTCTGATGAACTGATTTATCCCTTCTCCCAGCTATCTCAGGGACATGAAGACCAAGCTAGCACATGTGCATGAGTGTGTTACATGTTAAGTAATGTATTGCTTATCACTCCAGCTGTACAACTCAGATCCAAATCTGGTCTGTCGATGTATCATCATCCAGCAGATGTTTCAAACTAAAGGGTGGGTTTTTATCTACAGTGAGACAGATTCTATGAGCCAACGTGCAGCAACTAACTGCTAGATGTGGCTGAGGGATGCCTGAGAGCAGTCAAATATAATTGGTTTTAGTGGCAACAGCCACTAGTGATAAGAATCATATACATCTGACGTGTTATGTCTAAACAGATGAAATGATATCTTCAGGAGGTCAAACTCCCATTTCCCTCTTCAGAAAATCCTAGATGGAAATACGAGTTCATGAAATCGGAATGCAGTTTGTCCAATATGCATTTCATACATTTGTATTGTGTCTGATGTGCATGTGCATTCTTTTATTTAGAGTAAAAAAAACCCACCCAAACTCACTTTATCTGTTGCTATGGCAATATTATGTTGGTGGAAAAAGTAGGTAATGATATTCCGATTTGTGTTGTTCCACAGAACAGAGAAAGAAACTGTGAGAGGAAGTCAGGGGAAGAGAAAGAAGAGATGCTTTTGAGGATGTCTCCAGGAACACTTGTGTCTTTGAGGAAAAATACAGATGTGCATCATTCTTACCTTCATTGAACAGACCCTCTTGTAGGACAAGGTGGCTTCACTTGAACTGGATATTTGGTTAAAGTAACTCAAAAGGTGAAATCCAAGGAAAAAAGAGAGAGGAATCTGGTCACTTTCAGGAATGATGAAGATGAGCAGGTCCATTGTGGAGCAGCCGTGTTGTAAAGTTTCTCAGATTGGTATGCTGCCCAATCCTTACCACTCAGCCCAGGTTTAATTGAGCTGGTTCAATACCGGTTGACAGGAAATTCATGACTAGGAGAGCTGGTTGGAATTTTGGTTTGAGAAGCTTTTGTTTATTCATTTAAAAAAAAAACCAAACCCAAAGTATTTTTGTAATGTTTCTACTTTTTACTTATGAAAAATAGAGTTTGGCTTTTTTTTTATTTCTATCTTATTCTCCTTTTAGTTCCTCCCTCTTTCTAGTAGCAAAACACAGGAAGAAGTTGAAAAACCTTTTTTCTGGCATTTTGAGAGTCTTTAGTATCTCATAGTTGTTGAGATGAAAATTATGATAAAATTGTGAAAAGTCTTATGCATGAAAAAATTACCTTTCTAATTCCTGTGACATTTGCTTCAGCACTTTCAAAATGCAAGATGCTAACTTTAGGCCTCATATTTTGAAAATCTTAACTTACCTTCTTGAGACCTACTGCTAACACTGTTAAGTACATTCCCACTGAAGACGGGAGGAGATGCAGATTCCTGACACCCCTGAGAATCAAATTTTCTGAGGAAATTTCTGGAGCTAATAAGAGAGATATAGATTAATTGAAGTAAAAGAAGATGGGGTATGTATTGGATGATGCAGTTACTTAATTTACTAAAACATTTTATTATGTCTGGGGGAACCCAATAAAATGGGATCTTGATAAGTAAAACAAACTGAAATACTATTTTATAACAGGTAATATTCCCACTACATTTACCATAGTTTCTGGACACACTTTGAACAGCAGAAAACAAGATTCTTGTTCAGAAAGCTTTCTCTCCTGAAAATAGGCATGTCAGCTTTCACCACAAAAATTTAGAAAGCTTGTAACAATGGCAGAATAGCTCCCTTATCAAAACATTGTGTTTCATTATCAGGTATCACCAATGAAAGTGTCCAATACAGCATCCATCATGTTATGCAGATATCTACAGCATTCTCCTGTAGTCCTTTTGAAGCAGTGTATTGAGGTTGCTGGAATCTCAGAAGCTAAAACATTATGTCCATTCAAAAAGTAAAATACAAAAGCATTAACAGTCTCAAATGTATAAAATTTATCTCACACAGACAGAAGCTGATGAAGGCTTCCAAGGAAAGTGAGCTTGCCTACTGCAGCTGTACCTTCCTGCAAGTTCCTGGCACGTAACTGCTAATGATCCCGCTATCATTTTAAAACAACCTCCTTTTCATACATACTTTGAAGCATTTGACACTGGTACTGAAGCAAATTGTACCAGTATTCAGGCATCTTCCGCCTACATATGGAGCAGTGGAAGAACGAAGAGTGATAGAGGGGAAAGTTCCTCCTCCCTAGCAACAGTGCTTGCTGTCGGACCAATAGGTGTCATTCCCTCCGAGCTCTAAGAAACACGTCAATGAAGGCAACAAGTTCTTGGCTTGAGCTAATAGAGTAACTGATTAGGGGGAAAGGGAACAAAGACAGGAGGAAAATTATCCTGCAATGATATTTGCATGGGCAATTTATCCTGAGGACAAAAATGGCTGATGAAACAGTTGGATGTTCGTGGTCAGCTTGGCTGTCGTCAGCACCAGGAGGAACTCTGGCTCCAGAACAGCATCTCCTTGCAGCTATCTCTACACTTTCTGCCTGAACATAATTCATCCAGCCTAAGAAAAATACTTATTTTCACATCAAAGATATACTTTCAGGTAGTTTTCACTTAGTGACAGCTAAAGGAGATGTGATGCATTTCAAGTACTGTAACAGGTAAGAGATTTAATCGGACAAGCGCTGTGTTGTCAATAGTTACAAATGTTTTCCAGGAGTCCTTTCCTTAGAGACAAAGTACAGAAGTGGTGACTGATTTGCCTTAGACTTCCCAGGAAAGCTCAGTCCTGTGCTTGAACAGAGATCTTTGTTTCAGATCACTTAGAACAAGCTATTGTAAATCCCCTAAATTGTTTTAAGACATGGTATACAACACATGACATATAATACATGCAAGTTGTAGCCCAAATAGTTGAAAGCAGACCACAATGTAGGCCTGAAGGGTAGAATATTTAAAAAGTCTGTCTGGACTAGGCTTGGACTGTGGTTTGGAATATGATTTGAGGTTATGTCTTAGGACAGACTGAGGTTTTAGTCCCACATGACCAAAAATTCCTGAAGGGTTTTCAGAGATTTTATTGAAAAATGACAAAAAACTTGCAATGGAAAGTGTAAGAAAACTGCATCATAAGACTGGAGACAATAAGATGTCTAGATAATGTCTGCTTGTATAAAGTAGAGGTTTCTGTGCCCAACTTCTTTCCGATACACAGCAGACAGAAAGTCCAGAGCATATGAGTCACCTAGGGTCACTTTAGTCACCTCTTGGCCATTCTGGTCACCTCAGCTACCTGTTTTCCCTCAGCAGGAACCTGAGGGAACCAGCCATCACTACAAGTCAGGGTTAAATCAATCAAAATTTGTGTAATTTTAGCTGTTGGGTTTTTTTTTAATAAATTGTTTTATATTCCAGATATTTTGAATGTTCTATGTCTTCATTAGCAAAATAAAATAATTCTTTACTCCACAGTCAGCATAGTACTACTTTTGGGGAGGGTTAATGAAAAATCAAAATTTATCACAAATATTCTATGGCTGCATGTCCCTACAAATACATATTCAATGACTTGCCTTTCCAGCAACAACTACTAGTGAAATGTGGCTCCTGCGCTTGTATGAGTAGTTCAAAATGACTGTTCACTAACTCATTAGTTAAGAGTGTGAGAACCATCTTCCAAAAATTTCCCTTGTAGTGAAACAAGAAGATTGTACGTGCAGACCTGAGCTCTGTAATACTCTCAGCAGCTGCGATGAGGCAAGTGACCCTACGGAAATGTGACACAAAACATCTCTGGCTCTGTAAAGACAGTTAGCTAAACACGGGGGCACGAGAGCGACAAGAACTTTCTGACTCTATGAGCCGTTGCGCAAGCCATGGGGAGTGGAAAGTAGATTTCCTAATAGCATGGATTACAAAGGTAGTATCAGGAGACCCTGATCTCTGCCTGATCTTTTGTACAGTCTTCTACGATTCACATGCTCACAGGGAAATTATTAAGAGGACTATTTATCTGACCCCGTACGATTATGTTCAGGCTGCGCATGTACTTTCTATCTAGGGCTTGCTCTGTGGGTCATCAGCCAGCGATGAGACTGGAAATAGGAACTGGTCCAATCAACAACACTTTACTGTACTTGTTTCCCATCCAACTTGAGGCCTAGACAGAGGGAGGGTGTTTACATTAAAAGGAAGACAAGCAACATGCGTGCGCAAGAAATTCATTTCACTTAAAGGGAAACTACGATCTGCTCTACACCTGTCTTACTCTGTAAGGAACAGGAATTCCAGTTCAACACCATTGTAAAAGAATTAAAAAAAACAGTAATTAGAAACTGCAAGCAGTAATAGCATAATGGCATCTGCAGAAGCTATTTCGTGTGCAATAATCATAGATAACTGCCTGGAAATCTGTCTACAGTAAAAATAGTTGGTGATTTTACTGAGTTCTCCACGAACGCATTTCGACATCATTGTTAGAGTAAGACGGGAAATTTAAGCAGAGTTCTTATTGCACCTCTGACGATGTTTTTCTCAGTTGATTATTACTTGCTTCTGCACTGCTTGGTGTTAACGCTGCTATAATAATGGCACTAAATGGCACTGTTCCCAACAGCTGCCAAAATGGCATGTGAATACTGCTTCGGGTTGCTAATTCTGATTTACGTGGGGTTATAACAGGCTATGTTACAGGAGCAATTTCAGAAGAGATATGAGCTGTACGAATCTATAATTAAATCTGCTACTTTAGATAGAGGAAGGTATAAATTGCTTTAGTCTAGATATAAATAAAGCAAGCTCTGTTCTGATTAGGCCACAATTTCGAATTGTGGATTTCTCTTCTACTGAGAAGCAACATGCAAAGCCTTGCACTTGGCAGACCAAAACCATTAGCAGCAGTCAGGGATGTTCAGTGTCAGGCAAAAACATTCCTGTGCTTCAAGTGAAAGAATTTGTTAATGTGTAAAATAAACATGCATTTTATAAATAGTTTTGACATATATTGTGGGCAAACAGCAGGAGCAGATTGAGGATGTTTATGGACTCAGGCAGATAAACTGTTTAATGACCCAGTGTGCAGATAAAGTAAGCGAGCTGGCCGCTAAAGTTGTAGAGATTTGTAACGAAAAAATATTAAGAGTCTTATGAACACAAGATGAATGGAAACATATGTGTGTGAAAGCACCAGACGAGACAGCAGGACAAGGGGTAAAAGAATAGCCTGTACTGATAATGAAGAACACCATTCCCTTGACACCGTTCCCAGAGCATTGTTCTCAGCAGTAAAACTGAGTAATGCGATGTTTAGGTCAAGCCCAAAAGGCCTGCACTCAAGTCCGCAAGACCCACACTCTAAGACCACAGGACAAGATGACTTGTCAGCAGAAGATGCTGCATCCTCACAACAGGATGATTGCAACAAGGCTGCAACATATGACACACAGCATTTCTTTTCCCATTGACCTGTTGGAAAAACAGACATACATTCAAACAAACAAGAAAAAATGGGCAAACCAGCAACTTTGCCTAAGATTTATGGAGGCCGAAGTAAGCAAGAGCCCAAAACAAAGGACTGCCCTGTAACAACCATTGATTCCTAAAGGGTATCAAAGATCTGTCAAAACACAAATCCATTGTTTCCAATCAAGAAGAACTCCAGGGAAATGATGAATGTGTGACAGACAGTGATCTTTGCTATCTGTGTTGCACGCAAGTGATCCTTGCCAGAAAGACACACATGTAGGTGCTTGTAACTGTGATATGGGACTGTGAGTGAGTGAAATATTTGAGAGAATGTTAGTGCGTAACATCAACTTACACAGAAATTTTGAAAATAGATAAAAAGTTCTCTTTCTCTAAGATCTAGCACTCGGTTTCATTATGATGAACTTTCCTTTTTTTTTTTTTTTACTTATATTCACATTTCCGTTGACTCCTTCACCTCTTTTAACTCCTCTCTATTGTAATTTTCTCTGACACTTGTGTATGATAGTAGATTTGGGGGTTTCTTCTCTCTCACTTTTCTTCATTAGATTCGTCTTCCTTGCAAATCATAATTTTAATAAAGTAAAAAGAAAGGGAGATGGAAGGGAATTACAGAAATCGTTTAGGTCACCCAATAGTACCTAGAACAAATCCTAACACCGTGCCAGTGTCAGCTGCCAATGAGGGAGATGTCACATCCTCCCTAAGCAATGCAGGGGTAATTGCCCTTCTGATTACCATTTCTAATAGCTGGCCTGAATATCCTGTGATGTAACTCAAGCTTGTAACTTCTTGTCCTAAGTACACTGACATGACAAAGATTTTTTTCTTGCAGCAATCTTGTGTGAGGGTTACTATCACGTCCCCTTTCAGTTTGTCCTTCTTTTGATTAAAGGGCTCCATTTCCCCCAACATTTCTTCATGGTTTCAGCCTAAGAAGGAAAACCAGGCAGGATTTTTGGTCCTTTGCTTTACTAGCTGGCAACAACTATCTCTTGTTTTTGGGACTCAGCTGCTCTAAGAACAATAGGCTAGAAAAAATCACCTGTCATGAGTGTGATAGAGTGTTAGTCCAAAAAAAATCACAAAATGCCAAACCATGAAACTTCCTGACATGTAACAGGAGATACATCTTGGAATCAAAAAAGTGAAAAGCCACCAACTACAGGAAGAAAGTATTATTCATGTACTAAGTCCCTTAAGAAGGAGGGAACTTTTGAGGAAGGTTTTAGGGAGGATCAGGGAAGAAAATTTAAAAAAACCCCAAGCAATCAAGGTAACAAGGGTCTTTGCAAGTCTGAACTAGGGGAAAACTTTCTGCTTTCACACCTAGCTAAAAGCTTAACCTTGTCCATGTAATCAGGACATGCTAACCTGACATCGGAAAAAGTTGAGTATCATGGGATAACTAGCACTGCTAAAACTCATTTTCCAGCTGGGGAAAGCTACTGATGTACCCTGTCTGAGGGCAATCCAAAGTTTAGGTGCCTTCAACTGTTCTCTAAAGGTACCTTCTAAAGGATACTTCAACAATGTACTTTGGCTACACAAAGAACCTGAGGTATTCAGGCTTCCGGATTATTGCCTCATTTAGACACCTGGATTTAAGTAGGATTAATCTAAATCAAAAATGATGTATAAATGTAAACATCTGAAACATTGACTTGATTTACAAAGTTGTTTGGATTCTTTTATGGTAAAAATTAAAAATAAATCAGTGTTGTTATTACAAGAATTAGCAATTATTTTATAGCCAGACAGGTAATGTCAACACCATTTGTCAAATAATGTAATAGTCTTGGTAATAATAATAAAGACTTCACTTCAGCAGTTTGAAATGACTCTTAAATATACATATTTCAGTTCTCTCTGACTTCTTCTGTGTACATGAGATTGCCAAAAGGGAACACAATCCTGTCAGCAGGCATTGAATTAAACACAGTGCATTTTAGTACGCTGCAGTACTAAAGCAGGAAGTAGTTTGCTTCATTTCATTTCTGCGAAGTCCAAGTAATACACCAGTCAAATACAAGCTCCAAGTAATCATATTCCTTCCTGTCTGCTTTTAATAAATCTCAGAACCTTGAACACTTCCTTGGCCTTTTTTATAAACATATGTTAACCTTTATTCACCTAACTCTCATGTATGGACAGATTATATTAGCCCAACATTGGCATGAAGCTTCCAGTAACAGGAACAGGTAATTTGCTAGATATTCCCAGGCCCACTCCTTATTTCCTCGACGCTGGTTTGACTCCGGCATAACTCTACAGATTTCACTGAAGCTATCCATGGTTCAGGGCCAGGAAGGGAGATATGGATCTCTGAACTTTCCTGTTGCTGTAGAGAGGCCTAGAAATAGTTACTCCCAGTTTACCCAGATGTAGCGTATCCCTGAGGTTTCCACTATATGCTTCCATTGAGTCTTTCTTATCTGTTTCTGTAGTATTCATTAAGTTAGGTATGTCCTAAAAAAAGACAAGACCCTTCAACTAGACCCACCTGTTACTTATGGAGCCCTGCTAACGTAAACCAAATTAGACTCCATGCACACAAAATTAAATCCTGGCCCCAGTTAGGTCAGCAGCAGTTTTACCATTGTTTTTAAGGCATTTGGCTTTGACCAACACACCGGAAGGCTCTGCTCATGAAGCTTCAACGTGAGCTTCAGAGAATCATTGTTCCATACTTTTCCTGTCTTAAGCCTACGGAGAGTTCTACAACCAGTACAAATGTCAGAAAGGGCAAAGCCGGTCTCAATACTGGCAATTCGGAAGATGAAAGGGCAGGGTAGATCTCATCACTGGCAATTCAGAGGGTGTTAGTTTGAAAGCAGACCCCAGCCGTCATTACCAATAAAGTTCTTTGTTCAGCCATGCCTGATACACATTAGTAAGTTACATGCTGCATAACAAAACATTTTCCTAATTCATAGCCTAAATTCCAAGATGCACTCCCCGTTGGTAGATTATAACCTTTGAACAGCGATCACAGTAACACCTCAGCTCAGACCTACTGAATGCCTCCAGTTTTCTTCATTTGCTCTTATACACAGACTTGAATGAAGGGACTTCTTTCTTGAGAGAAACTACAATGTGGTACTTTATAGCAACTGAACAGTGGCCAGAAAGGAAATTCACAGATTTTATTATCCCCAATGGAATCATATGGCATGGAACATGTTTTAAAAATAGATTTATTCCCATTAATTTTACTAGTATACCAATATTTCCTTGAAATGAGCCAGTTTGGCCCTACTTGTTCAGGGAGAGTTGGGCATGATAGGACGAGGGGCAGGCAGGCTGCGCAGTCACAAGACCTTGTCCACGTTACGTGATGTGGGAATGTGTGCTGCGTTTGCTAGTGGTGATGACAGAGCTGAAACCCTTTTCCCCATGCTGGGAAACCCGTGCCTGCAGGCCACTTCATGATTACATAAACCAGGGTACATGTTCCAAAGAAGCGGAAAGTAGTGTATTCTTTGTTTTGTTCTCCTCTGCTCTATTATTAGAATAGCAAATGTTCTTATCTCACTGAGTGCTGTTACCCACACAGTCCCTTCAGGAGCAAAACGTCAGTACAGATATGGAAGAAATGAGTCAGAATGTATTTAGGTGAGTAATATGCACACAAACTAGCTCAGAGCTGAGTTTCATCCTTGGATACTGAAGCAGCTGTCTGACAAAATCTCAGAACCAGGTAGAGTTATTGAGACTAGAAAGCACAAAATGCCCCCTATGTTAAAACTGGGGTGAAAGGAAGAGCCTGAGAACTACCCACTCTGTCTGCTTTAGCAACTACTGTGACACAGTAACAGTTTACATGCTTTGAGATTCTGTTCAGAAGTGCACTCTTGATCTGAACTAAAATTTTGATACAGATGCATTTGGACCATTAGTTGAACGCTTGATCCTGTGGAAAAAAATGCTGGAATAAATAATCAACAATTTTGGTAAGCACATAAAAGAAATCAAAGCAATTATAAGCAGTCCTGCACCTGGGTCAAGGCAATCCCCAGTATCAATACAGGCTGGGGGACGAAGGGACTGAGAGCAGCCCTGCCAAGAAGGACTTGGGGGTACTGGTGAAAAGCTAGACATGAGCTGCAAATATGTGCTCGCAGCCCAGAAAGCCAACCATATCCTGGGCTGCATCAAAAGAAGTGTGGCCAGCAGATCGAAGGAGGTGATTCTCCCCTTCTACTCCACTCTGGTGAGACCCCACCTGGAGTACAACATCCAGCTCTGGAGCCCTCAGCACAAGAAGGACATGGACCTGTTGGAGCGGGTCCAGAAGAAGGCCACAAAAATGATCAGGGGCCTTGTGCAGCTCTCCTATGAAGACAGGCTGAGAGAGTTGGGGTACTTCAGCCTGGAAAAGAGAAGGTTCTGGGGAGACCTTATTGCAGCCTTTCAATACTTAAAGGGGGCTTATAAGAAGGATCGGGACAGACTTTTTAGTAGTGCCTGTAGTGACAGAACAAGAGGTAATGGTTTTAAACTAAAAGGGGGTAGATTTAGACTAGATATAAGGAAGAAATGTTTTACAGTGAGGGTGGTGAAACACTGAACAGATAGCCCAGACAGGTGGTAGATGCCCCATCCCTGGAA
>VYZM01023523.1:68407-122467 GCA_013398915.1 Dromas ardeola
TTTTTTTGAACCTCAGGGAAGCCTAGAAAATAGTGTTCCACTTTCCCAAAACAACTTCAAGACTTGAATGCGGTTTTGGATATTAATCGCTTCTGCTCTGAGTTTTGATTGAAAAAAACAGTTATTCAATGCTTTTTTGGTATCTGAGAGAGCTTCTGTGAGCAAAACTTCTGTGGTTTTTGTTTTTATAAATAAATCGACTTACATGTCTTAGATCTTTGTATGTAAAATTTACTCTAACTTGACTTTATTTTAATAGGTACGACTCATCTCTGATAGAGATTGTTCAAAAACGCTGTCAGCCATGCAGCTGGGTTGTATAGCAAAAGTTAGTGCAACAAATAAATTACAAGTCCTGGAAGGCTGGCAAAAAGACATAGGTTTGAGCTGGAAAGAAGTTGCTTACTTAGGTCAGTTTCTTTTTTGTTTTTTTTTTTTTGGTATGAAAATCTGTACAGCGTACACAAATACAAATTTTGTAGTGCTGCTCAGCTTCAAAATACTTTGCTCTTTGTTAATACACTAAACTTAATGGGATTGACATGCAAATTACACCACAATCAACAAAAGCAGGTACATATTTTAAGGCTTATTAGAGTACAATCTAAATATTAAAGGCATTGATGAATCGGTGTCTAATTTGGTAAGGGAAGTCTTAGCTGCTTTTATAATGAGATTTAGGAAAGTTTTTTATATTACGCAAGCATACAGTTACAGCTCACAGTTTTGAACTATTATAGTTCATTTCAGATGGATATTGTATAGATTATATTCTGAAATGGAAACAAGAAATGGACAGAATTAAAACTGAATGCCATATGATTCTGTAGAAAACTTTCAGTGACAGTTGAAGTATATAGTCATGCAAATGCTTTTTCAGTTGCTGAAATAATTTTACTACCTTTAAAAGTACTGTTCTTTTGCCTGAAGATTGTGTGAAGTGTGATCAGCGTTTATATGTATCACTAAGGTTTTTCTGAGAACTGGCTCACGTGCAATGTGCTGTTGAGCTGCTGAGGTGAAAATTGTGGCCAGAATACAAGTTTTTAAAAAATAGATTAATATGTACACAGAAGAATATTAAGCTTGCTTAGTTTTTCCCCTCTGTGATATTTTGCCTTGTCTGTCATCTTCCTCAATAGGAAATGAAGAGTCTGATGTGGAATGCCTGAAGAAAGCTGGCATGAGT
Organism: Dromas ardeola; assembly: GCA_013398915.1. Taxonomy (NCBI): domain Eukaryota; kingdom Metazoa; phylum Chordata; class Aves; order Charadriiformes; family Dromadidae; genus Dromas; species Dromas ardeola. The sequence goes on from VYZM01023523.1 coordinate 69,597, forward strand.
GGTGTGCCTGCTGATGCTTGTGCAGTTGCTCAGAAGGCTGCTGGTTATATTTGTAAAAGCAGTGGTGGCTGCGGAGCTATCCGGGAGTTTGCAGAACACATATTCCTGTTGTTAGAAAAAGTGAACTCTGCAAGAAAGCAGATGGAAGAAATGAGTTCAGCAGGAAAGAAAATGGAGGGAAATGAGAACAGCAGGAGATGAAATAAGGAACTAATGAAAAAAGTGTAACACATTTGGTCTGTCCTGCTTGTCGTCTCCTCTTCCTCTCTCAGTAAGTCTGTATCCCAAAGGATAGCTTATCTTTCAAGTTTTACATTGCAGTAGAGTTAAAAAGATGTTTTCCTCTAATTTAATGCCCCACTTTGATTAAGTGCTGATAATCATGATTGTATGCTGGTAATCATGATCATATTCATGATTATTTTAAAAGCCATTTAAGCGCAATGGAAGGAATGCTACAAAAGGTAGTGTCCTGTAAGTCTACTCTTAATCATTACACCTGTCCTACAGGAATGATGTGTCTTTATTTCATAATCTGAACATTTTCAGGGAACAATAATTTTGCATGACTTGAGGATTTGTAATTTATACTTTCAAAAAAAAAATACTCTGTCAGTTTTGCTCATTTGGTTTACATTTCCTCTATCAAATGTAAACATGGTATTGTAGTTGTATGCTAGCTTTTTACAGGGTTTGTCCCTAGTAAGGAAGAGTTTTAGCGTCTGCTGGAGAGGTCAGTTATTTTACAATAACTGTCAAACTTCTTCCTGTATTTTTAAAAGACAGCACAGTTACTGTAAAACCAGTTAATATTAGTAGAAGTTAAGAAAAGCACTTAAGCATTTCTTCAATTTTAAGCTCATAAATAATTAAATGGCATTTGGAATTGTGCCTCTTATCTTTGAGTCTGTTTATATTGGGTTTTAATGAAGTGCTTAAATTAACATGCCCAAATGCTTTGCTAAATTTGAGATCTTTACTTTGCAGAAACTCGGTTTCTTTCTATGAAGGCTTTATTAAAACCACTAATAAATTAAAAAAAAAAAAATCTTTCATGTTTAATGTATGGAAAAGTAACTGCTGTTTAAAAAAAAAACAAAACAAAATGTAGTTGTTGATTGTGGGTTTATATAAAATATATAGTCAAACTATTTTTAGCATGTTAATTTAAAGCTGGTGTACATGTGTGTTTGTATTTATGGAAAATACAATTTTTACCGTGTCTTGATTTAAAGAACTCAGTATCTGTAAAAATTTTAAAAACTGACACCAAAAATATGCATCAGTTTTCAATCCTAGTATTTATCAGTGAGTCAAGTTCTGCCTTGGGTCATGCTAAAAAATAAAAAATACTTATGGTACACAGGCAATTAGTCCAGAGTTGAATAATAATAGATTGTCATTTTATTTTGTTTCTCTGCTAAACAGACACTCCCAATAGAATATCACCTGGTATATTGCTCTCTGACTAACTTGTTATTTACTTCCATTTTACACAGGCAATTACGACTGAGGTGAGCAATAATGCCTTGTCATTTTATTTTGTTTCTCTGCTAAATAGACACATCCAATGTATTACCACGTGATATATTGCTTTGTAACTTTGTATTTACTTCCTCTTACAAAGCAAAATTTTAAACTGAAATTCTTTTACCACCTATCTACAGTAGCAAGGTTAATGGATGCATAATTTCCTGTACTAATCAGCTCTAAATTATCATTTAAGTATTTCCTTTCAGTGAGGTTTTAGGGTTCTGTGCTGGGTAAATCCCGTGGACTTTGGTAACACGAGAGCTACATTTTGGACAGAACTATGGACTTTGGTATAAGTAGATGAATTATTTTAGTTGTACAGACTATGTGGTAAAGCTTCAGAAGTCCAGATTGGATGAACAGTTCAGGTTTGATAATGTCATATAGAATTGGCCAAGTTTTTGATTACTTCACCTCATCATCATCAAGTAACTTGCTGACTTTGATTTCAAACAGTTTCCTGTGAGTAGATAACTTTAAACAAGGTGACTGTGAGGAACTTGATTCCCATTCCTTTTATGTTAGAGAAAGCAAAAATATGAGTAAGTGCAATTTTAATAGAAATAAGAGTTGGCAGTACTGTTTGTAGCTTACTGCTTAAATCAAGAACTCTTCTGATGTTTCATCTGCTTACTGAATGTGCTGCATATACATTTGATCTCTACCCAAAATATCTACATGGATCAAAAATAAATGTAGAAGCACTTTTGTGAGCATTGGTAACGAGCAGAAGGAAATGGTAGCTGATATGTAAGTGTTTTCCTTTTGACAAATTCTTGTTTAGAAAAATGTGGTATAATCTTGCATTGGGCTTATAAGAAGAATATGAAGAATAAAAGAGCTCTAAAGACTATTTACAAAATAAAGCCTGTTTGAGGATATGGGAGGTGCATGATCCGCTGCCTGAAAGGTTCAGATTTGTATTGCCCAAAGGGAAAGGGAAAGCCGAACTATAAACTAGAGTAGCATGAGGGATGTCTTAATTACTCCTCTTGATTTTTATATAAGATCCTCAATCATATGAAGGATTTAGAGGTCGCGGAGGCAGAGACAGTAAAGATCACTAACAGTCATCTTAAAGGGGAAATCCCAGGTCCCAGGCAAGCTTCAAAAGTGTAGTATCTCTTGCAAATGCCTGTTGTTTCAGTACGTATCCTTACGCCATGATTGCCATTCATGAGTGGTGTGTAGTTCACTCAGACTAGATTTCAGTGGTCTTTTTTGTTACACTGGGCTACTTTTGGAATAATTTCCTTTGGTCATGTGAGTACTTATTTTTTACTTTAAACTGCCAAGTGTACTCCAAAAAAGATACTAGATAATGTGGGCTGGTGTATCATGATTTTGTGAAACTGAAAGAAGTAAACTATGTAATAACTTTTAATAAGCTATTATGGAAAAATAGCTGATTGCCTGAAATTTGAAATAAAGTTTTCGTTAGTATTTTGAATACAGAATGGTTATGGGGTGACTTATGATGAATTTGTATACTGCAAATCAACTTCCAAGTTCATGGGCCACACGAATGGATCATACCTCATGAAAGTGGACAAATTTAATGCCCAACTTGATCACATGCACACAGAGTCAGTTGCTCAAAATCTTCATCTTGATCTGGTCTTGGAGGCAAATCTTGAGTGTTTTGTGTGTGTGGTTATACCCTCTTAAATAAACTTCTTCACTTGCCTGTGTTTCACGTTTTCAAATAGCTGTTTTCACGGCGCTGTGTGTTTTGTGCCTGTGTTTGTAAAAAGGTAGGATTCATATCTCTGTTTTCTGAGCTGTCAAAGCCACCCCAGTGTTTCTATAGAAGGATAATCTTGCAAATTGAGCAGAACATCTTGAGAATTATTTGGCAGGATGTTCTTGCATAGAATTCCCTTTTTGATTAGGCCTTGAGATCTCTGCTGCTTTGGGCTGTTTGATGGTGCTTGCCAGGAGAGTTGGAGAGGGGAGAAGGATAGATGGTAGCATATTGTCATTACATTTGCTAACTTTGGCACAAGAGGTAGGGGTTAGCCCTTCACCTACTTCTTACTCTATTAATTTATTTTTATCTGATCTTTGTCCTATTCACATATGTTAATCTCCGGTTCTGTGCTATTTCCTGTAGGGTGATACAACGTGTTCTAACCTTAGTTCATTTCAAATCAAAATGAATCATACAGAACTCAGCCTTTTGAGATCAGAGAGATTTTATAATACTTGATAATTTCAAGTTCTTAATACTTTTAAACTTTGAGCACGTATTAGGTAACTAGCTTTTCCAGAGCCTATGTGGGAAGTTTGTTGTGTTTTTTTTTTTTTTAAATTATATTTTCTATTAGTATTCTCTTAAAACACTATTTCCTGTTTCCAGAAATAACTCCAAATGAGTCTAGTTACACACAGCAGGACTAATTATCCTAAATGTCAGCATTATAAGAGCAATAATAAGGTATGTCTGTGGAAGAAAAACACTTATTATGTGTGAACCTGTTGCATAAATGAGTTAGAAAAACTTGTTACTAATGCACTTGTCTGAAAAATCCTTGGATGGTAAATTTGTTTCTCATTCCTACACAGATTTGCCTATCCCCATTTCTGTTCCTAGATACATTTATGTATATGGCTCTGGTTTAATAGAGCTTTCCCACTGCTAGAGATACTGGAGGAAAGAGAAACATTTGGGAGCAATCCCATTCTATAGCTTTCTCCCCCACCTCTGTAGCATTACAGGCCACTTCCCCCTGAAAGGGTTGCCTTTATTTTCTTTTTGCAGATGGAAGGATTTTTTAATTGTTCATGAAAAGTGTGTTAAAGGGAATAAGCAGTGAGCAATATGGAGGCAATGATACGAAATTATTCAGGTTAGTAAAAAGCAGGGCTGATGAAGCTGAATAGCTACTGTGTGAACTGGCACAGGCAAGACGCAGGAACAAATGCAAAAACAGGGATGAACTGCAAAGAGTAAATTTATTTTTGTTACCTCACCAAACCAGGGATCCCTGAAGCAGCACCCTGGCAGAGGCACGCGAGTTGGGACGTAGACGCAAGCACCATGGAGCTTGGTCCATCCTAGAGGATCAACAAACCTGCTGGTTTTACCTGTATTTCAGGGATTCGCGCAGGCGTAATTTACTGTTGTGCTTTGATCTTTCCCACAGCAGGGCAGGAATCTCAAGTGTGTTCAATAGGGTGCCTCTAAGTCTATCACAAGACTATGTTATCTAAACACATGTTCTACTTGTCCAACACACAAGGCCAAACAACAATTAGTATGGTATGAGTGTTTTTCGACACCCCAGCTGCAAGTCATGTGAGTGTGTTCACAGTCCTCCTCACCAATCTTCTGTTATTTTCCCGCAGATATCTATAATAAGATGAGCTTAATAGAAAAACAGTCCTATTATACATAAAAGATAGCCATTTCTACTGACCAGTTATAATCCAGAAAAGTATCTGTTGGTCTGAAGTGTGTGCTATCAGTTAAAAAAACAAACTGAAGTTCAGGAATTATTAGGAGAAGCATATAGAACAAAAAGGATAGAAGTAATTCTTCCACTGTATAAGTGATTTGCATGTGTCTTGAATACTGCATGTTTTGTTTCTTACGTGTTAAAAAGGTTGCAGCACTCAAAAGGTTTGTGGGAGGATAAAATGGATGTTGAAAGGAAGGAATCAGGTTCAGTGTAAGCAATAGCCAGGTAAGAATCCTTCACTTTGGAAGAAGGATGTTGTGTTGGCTATCTGTAAGACTAAGGGACAGGGAGCTAGGGAAAGATTACTGAAGAAACTAGCAGTGACCAAAAGCAGATGCCTAAGGAATATAATTTGCCAGGTTGTGTTTGGTAGAGCTTTCCAGTTCAGTTTTCCTGTGGCCTCAAAACATTTGCAGCTCATGGATTTCCAAAGCTGGACATGTCTTACAGACATTTAATAAACCTCAGCACACTTCAAACAGCCTTTGGCCATGTGTTCCACGAGTCTGACACCTGATGTGGTTCCTCTGGTTCTGAACCTTGGTTTCTTCTTCCTGTGTCTTGTATGGGAAATACCCAAGTGCATTTTTATCCTTATTTCACAATATTTATCTGTGGTTCATTCTAAAATGTCAATGTGTCTCTGACACAGTGAGGAGCAGGACATGGCATTACTGTTACCAATAGGAATTAATCATCTAATCCTAAAAACTCATTGAAAATAGGGCAAAAGTGCACACGGAACTCTGTAAGAGTATGATGACATCAGCTGAATCGGCTTCCATTGGTCATAAATACCAATGGTATGTTGTTTAGGAAGTTCTTGGACAAAATCTAATTGGAGGTTGGGAGGATATTCAGGAAAGTATTGCATGCTTGTCCTATTTGTTCACATATTCTTGCAGGCAAGTTTCTGGGCTAAATTGATGTATAACTGAGCTAGCATGGCCACTCTCTTGTATTAAAGTTAAATGTGGAAATAGTCTCTCCAGGGATGTAACTTTTAACTAAGGCTGTAGTTGCACAATTTTTTTATTGCCTGTAGAGTCCATGTAAGAGTTTGACTACCTCTATTCTCCCACCTTTTTTTCCATCTTGCGCACAGCAATGGAGTCTCAAGTTGGAAGGGGAAGCATCACCAGTCACTGACCCTTCTGATCAGTGATGCCCAGCTGAAGTGTTGCCACTGATTAGGTGAAGCCTGGCCTAAAAAGCTTGAGAATGGGATGAAGTAATCTGATCTAGACAAATATGAAACACCCCCATTCACTTGACTTAATGAACTTAAAGATTTCTTCAGAATGTTTATTGTGATCTGCCTCTGGATTCACTCAATTCTATGAATGCTGCCATGTGTTTTCTTAAAGGAGTTGGAGCTACACTTGCACTAGACTGGAGTATGAAGGGGTTTTATGAGCAGAATACAAACAAGCCCTAGTTCTGACTCGCCACATCAGTATATTAACATCCTTGTGTCTTTGTGCACTCCCACTGTAAAAAAAAAAACTGGGCTGTCTGCAAATCATGCTGCTTTTTATTTCTTGCTCTTGTATGCTTCACACACCGCCAGGTTTTTACCATCATGTCATTGAGCACCTTGCAGCTCGTAAGAGTGAGGCTCCCCAAGTTTCTTCGTTTGTTTAAAGAAAGCACAAATTTGATTTATAATGAAAGCCAAGAGATTTCAGGGGTTTTCAGGGTAAAGTTGCAGGCAGTGCATGGCAATGTAGAGAACAACAAGCTAACTGGATGCGTGCCTTGCAGTGCATTTGTGCTGATGCCCCTGCCGAGAAGCAGGGGAGCTCAAGTCTGGGCTGCTTCAATTAAGCTGCTGTCATTGGTGTCTGAGCTTGGATAGTACAGAGACAGATGATCTAGCTGTATATTGTATTTCATTTACCTGCCAATGAAGTCCTGCTGTGCCTTTTTGTTTTGTTGCTTTTTTTTTTTTTTTAATGGTAGGTAGGTAAATCCTTAATTTAGCCAGTAGGCAATGCTGTAGTCTGGTTAATTTCTCATCCTTCTTAAGTAGCTAGGCAACCAACTGCAGTTTGAGCAGCACAGTGATACCTGCCCGGCAGTTGGATTAGGTCTAAGTAGCTTACCAAGGTCACAAATGACAGAGAACAATAAACCACAGTTATCCTTTGTTTAGTGAAAGGCCTTGCAGGCAGAAAAGGAAAATCTGCTTTTATTACTCCTAAGCGTCAATATTTGCTTACGTGTGAATGCCATCATCTGTCCTATCATCCTGTCTCTACTGTGGCTGCTAGTAGATTCTCAGCGGTGCGGATTGATCGTTCCCGGGTACATCCTTGCAGACATTGGCAATCAGAAAGGAAGGACTTCATACGCAGGCTGTGCGTCAGGACTGTCCCTAAGTACACAGAGACAGACCTACCACCCTCAAACCTGTATCTGACTCCCTTCAGAGTCTGCTTCTGCTTTCGAGCCCCGCAGCATCCTGCAAAAATGAATGCCCAATTCTTGCGCAGAGCTTTGCAGTTAAAACACTGCGGTCAATAGATGTCAGTGAAGAACAAACATTTCTATTCCTTTCGGAGGCAGTGCTGCTTCCCTTCTTATTGGCAGAAAGCCTGGATGGCTGCAGAGCCTGCACCAGAGTGGACATGTCTCTGGTGCCGTGGGGTTTTGGTCATTCCCAGGATGGCTATTTCTCCGCTTAGCGTTGGCCTGCAGAACCAGTTTGGAAAGAGGCCAAAAGGAGGCACGGTAATGTAATTTGTGGCTTCATGCTTTTCTGTTGCTGGGTTTTTCTCTCGAGCAGCTGTAGGGTGCTCCTGCTCACTCGCTGCTTGGGGACACAAGGTGCCGCCACGCTTCTCAGCTTGGCCAAGGAGAAGCCTCGTCCTCAGGAGCCCAGGAAGGGCAATATCTCACCAGGCACACCCACTGTCTTTCATTGTCCTTTCCTACAGTTTGTCTTCTGCAGTATGCAGGACAGGTAGACAGATTGAGGAAAAGGGAGGACTGTCTCCTATCGAAGTTAATAGAAAAGTTGCTGCAGAATTGTCTCATGGTCCCTTGAAAGAAGGTGGATTGTGGTCATCTGTGAGGCTGGAACTGGTGAAAGAGTGATACGGCCACTCAGTCCTTTTCCCCCTTTCTGAAAATGGTCCTTCAGTGATTGCCTTCACCCCCACACTCAGCCCTTTCTGTCAGGCTTAATTCCTCCTGTCCCGTCCCCATTCGGTCTTTGCAGCAGGAGTGCCCTTTGCTCTTTGTGATCTGTCACTGTCTTTCCTCTCTCATCGGCTGGTCATGAAGCGAGCCCCACGGAAATTCCCTCTGGTCCTCCACATTTACTTTTTCAGCTGACAGGTAGTTACAAGTAAACCCCTGTCTTGATCCTCTGAGCATCTCTGTTCTACTTAGACCCAGTGCAGAAACCCACCAATTGATCTCCTGCCCTGAGTCTTCTCTATTTTCCTATGACTTCTGGCTTCAGATTCTTTCCCCCGCCTGCTCTTCCCCCCTCACTTCTCCAGACTCACTTGCATCTTCTACAAGGCGTTCCTGAAGCTATTCAGAGACATTTTTTCAGCAGTCATTGTTTTCCTCCAAGAAACTGCTTTAGGCATCAAACTCATTGTATCAGAACTAATGTGACTTAAAGTTAGGCTGCTAGGATGTTTACCTGAGCACCTTTTCTTCTCTGAGAGCTACTTTAGAAGATAGCTGTGTGGTGTTTTCAGGGAAAAGGTCCTTGAAGCAAGGCCTGGAATTCACTTGTTCCTCTCACAAGAGTTCTGGCCTTCCAAATGCTCTTGCTGTCTTTTTCATCTGACCCAAAGGCCAGGTAATCCTGGGTAGCAAGCAATGCAGGCTAACTTCAACGAGAGCAGGTAGAAGCCTCACATCTCATCTCTGATGGCGTAAATGTTTAATGGTGACCTCTCTATACCTCAGTCAATCTTGAGAAGAACAATTACTCAAGATGGTGGACTATATTACCCGAAAAGGAAAGCAGTATTGAAAACACTTACACGTAATAGGGATCGCACAGGGCTTTGTTTCTTCCAAATCTAGTATTGCTGTGGTGTAGCTACATTTTGGACCGGTATTTTAACATTTTGTAGGGCTGAAATTTCTCTCTCTCTGAAAGTTTTAACTGCCATAGGAAAAAAGAAAGAAAAACGACGAGGGGAAGAGACATTTTTACAATGTCTTACTATGGAAGTTTTGAAAATTTTTTAACATCTCCATGATCTGCCAAAATGACTTGTGGAGCCAGATTGACAATCCTTTGAAAAATTCAGTTTGAATCCCTCTGCTACAGTCATAGGAGGGGGAGAGGAAGTAGCAGCACAGTGGGGAGAGCAGGAGGAAAGATCATATACCCCCGTCGTTTAGTAACAGTGCCCAGCCTAGCTTTCTGGACCTCTGACGCAGGCAAGTTTTGCTACGCAGTCTGCAGCTGCACTGGGCTGTGCCAGTGCCTAGGATGGACCTGCTACCCCGTAGTTCTACTAGCAGAAGCCGCTTTCTTTCTCAGGCTATTACTCACTGCCGTCCAGTTGCTGCAGTATACCTCAGGTGTGGCTGCACTGCGTAAAGCTTGAGCAAAGCTGTATGTGGATATTAAAAGTGTCGTGTGAGTACAAAGTGTTACTGAGAGGAACTTTATTTTGAAAGTCCATTTAACTCCGCAATGCAGTGCTAGAGGTCAGAGAGCTGGCAAAACACTCGCCACCTTATATTCTAATGCTAGCCCTTCAGCCAGTTCAGGACTGTGTGCCTTAACCCCCTCATTGATCCACGTGACATGTCCTCACCCTGTCCCTTCACGCACAGTTTCATATTGTGAATATACATATAAATGCTTACAGCAGTCTTCTTAATGCAGTTAATAAACTTCATTTGCCCAAGGACCCTTTGGCTTTTTTCCGTAATCAAAGGACTAGTAAAAATAAGTCTTTAAGTAAAATGTTCAAGCATCTTCATTAGCTCATCTCTTGTCATTTATTAATAGTGGAAGAATGACACCTGAAAGGAGGGCAACAGTGGTTCGTGGCATTTTAGAGGGAGAGTGAGTGATTTTAGTGTCAGAAGAGCAAAGCAACACCGACAAATTTCTGGTTTCCAAATGGGTCGTTTGCATAAAACAGTGCTCAGGGCAGCATCTCCCTTAAATTTTGTTGAGCTGGTAAATGGCAAAGGACTGCAGTCAAGCAGGCATTTCTCTCACGGATTTTTTCAGCATGTAACTTCTGTATCATTTGTGCAGATGCAAAATCGGTAGGTATTGATGTCGGCTTGCACAAGCAAGGTATGAAATGAAAGGGCTGTGTGGCAATTGTGAAATGTGTGGCTAGAGAGAGCATTGGTGTTCACTGTAAGTAAGGCCATACCTCAGCTCTTCAGAAACCACACACCCAGAGGATGAGCTTGCCTTACAGATGCGTACCTTCAGAGCCCACAGGAGTCAAAGCAGAGTAATCGTGCTTGTCTGCATGAGTTTCTTCTCAATCAGCTTTTGCTATGTTTTTTTCTGCCTGCTGATGCCTTGGAATGTATGGATGGGGAGAGCTAGCTTGGGGACAAGAGTCCTTAAAGCCAGCCTACAAAGCAAATTGAAGGTGAGGGCAGAAAACACATCATGGAATAAATCAGAAGAAAAATCTTTACTGAGTACCTAGAATAGTCCCTCAGATTTGAACACAGACAGCTGATTCTTGGAAAATCTGTCTTATCAGGGCAGGGTAAATAAATAAGTAGTGTTCAGATTAAACTGTCTCTGAGGAGCGGCTTGTTTGCTGCAGTGGAACTGCTGAGTTCTATTGCACAAGGACTGTGGAGTAAAATGGTTCGCATCAAAACACTGGAAACAAGCATTTTGCAGGAAGAAAGTCAAATGAAAAAACCCACATGTTTATAGTTCCCCAACATATGATGCAGAAATTTACATGGATTTATATCAATTGCATGTAAAACACAAGCACTATACAGTACTTAACCCAGAAATAAGTTATATCAAAGAACTACACATTGTAAAAAAAAAAGGAAAAGACATTATATAAACAAATTTCACTTCAGATCGTCAAATGTACAGCTGCGGTTTTCAACTTCAGCATCAATAACAAAGTCCGGTAAGACAGGCACTTTCCAAATCATGGTAGATCAGGGATGGAGCAAGTCTGGGGTCAAATCCTTGGTCATTTTCTTATGTGTTTTTAGACTTTTTATATATTTAGATTCTTACCAATTTTTTTTGTTTTTTTTCTTAACATCTTCGGTAAAATTCCTAAATCAAATCTAAGAAATCCATTCATATACTTACTAGAGCAAAAAATAAATAAATGATAAAGTAGATTTGGTTGTAGAAAAATGGATCTGACACCTGACTCTGTAAAACCATATACATCTGCCCGCTGAAAACTGAGTTCATCTCTGGCATTGTGTCAGAATTTTCCTGTCCTCAAAATCTCATGTTTACAGTCTTTTCTATTGGGAAGATTGTAAACCGAATGGGAGCCCCCATTTAGAATCTCCCACCAATTGCTCTGTCTGCGTTTGTTGATAACAGGATATTGTTCTTCACATGGAGTCAAAATTCATAGGTGAGACTTTTTGCCATTTTGCTGAGTTTCATTTTCTCATTAAATATCTCCTCAAACCTTCGATTCTGTTTTGGAGTGAAATGGTTCTTCCAGTCACCAACAGTGCCTAGGAGAGCAGGAGCAGAAAAAGAACAGTGAGGCTAGCTATATATAGTGCAGAAAATGATCTAAAGGCAGACCAGTTTTGTGAATTTTGCATTTGGCACAAATTACTAATATATCATTAACCATAGTCTCTGTGGTAGGTCATGATCATGCATAATTGTTTTATTGGTCTGGTGAGACTCTGATGGAAGCAGCTGGACCGTCATCCGTAAAGCCTGGTAAACCCTCAGCTTCAGACGTGGTTAGCGCCAACAACACTAAGCGGTACATGAAGGGCAGCAGGTTTCCTAGATGGAATTAGAGCTCTTGGTCATCTCAGCAGAGAGGGCTCTTGCCGCACCTTAGATGTGTGCAGTTATGGTCTCCACCTGGGCTCTTTCATAGTCAGTAGAGGAAATGGTTACTTCCTAGTCAACATCTAAAACTCATCAAATGAATGGTGCCCCAAAAGCAACCATATGTCTCCATTGGCTAAAAAAGACTCCTAAAAACGGAGCACAGAGTGACCTGGTAGATGAATCCCACCCTCACACCCGCTCCTAATCTCTAGGGCGTTCTACAGATGAGATGTCCCACTACTTAAATGGGCAGTTAACTACTTCTGGGTGACGGTGCACACTGATGTTCCACAGAGTGTTTCAACTGTTAGCCAGTTTAAGCAAACAGGAAATTGTGTTTTAAACTGACACATTTTATTGAGACAATGCTCACAGTTTCCCCTCAGGTACATCCCCTAAAGACCCCACATCCTAAAACTACTGAATAAAATAGCATTCCAGACAGTAAGGACAAGAAAAGAGAACCTGAAGAATAATATATACAAATAAACCTTCTGTAAACTGGTTGAAACTAGCTAAAACACTAGTTTTTGCATAGGAACTACTTGGAAGTGAAACTGTTGGGATTTTTCAATTTTTTCAACATATCTTCATCAAAGTTCACTGATTTAGAAAAGTGTATGTGAGTTTTTTGTTTGTTTTTTACTGACGTTGTATTCTGGCATTTGCTTCAGCTCGTTGGTAAAAACATTTTGAAGTAGCAAAAGGTACCATTTCCCTCTTTATTAATTGAAACAACTCTTAAACTATCAATTACTGTTCAAAAATTAATAAGTAAAATTAATCAAACTCCATCTAAACATGATGTTTTTGATTTACTTATTATCCAAATCTGAGGAAACTTCTGAAATGTCAGAAGCAAGAAAACAGCTTCTGCAGGTGTTTTAAAGTCACATGTGAGCTAAGCACTGTTGAAGATTTTACTGCAGATTCCAGCTTGGACAAGGTCCTACCTATGAGGCCATCAGGGATTGAGTCATCCATTCTTTCGTTGTTGTCATTGTCAGCATATTCCTTTTTCAGGAACATTTCAATAAGATAAGAGGTAGTATGGAGGATAAAGGCTACAAGCAGTCCCCTGATGGAATGTGTCTTGCCCTTTCTCGTTCTAGTAAACTAAGTGACCTTCGCAGGTGATATCAGCGGGGACATGTTGTAAAAGACTGAGGTGGTCAACTTTTAGATAAAAAAAAGACAGATAAAGAGTAATGCTTCGCAAACCTTTCCTTTTAGCTCAAAAGCTCCCACAGAGCAATATTAGTCAGACTGTTGTTCAGACTCCTCCATGTTTCTCTAGTATAAGTTTGCATTTGCAACCAGAGAACTTAGAAAGAAAGTGATTTTTAAGATGGGTTCAAAATGAAGGGCTGACCCAAAGCATCACTACAGTCTGGGAAAGACCTGGACTGTGGCCTCTGGCTGGATTCCCACTCCCGCTGAGTTAAGCCTGGCCCAGGGAACTTACCTTTTCGGAAAATCAGCTTCCTGTTGGATGTCAGCGCACAAACGGTGTGACTGGGATCGCTGTTTTCCTTTTCTGTGTTGTGTTTCATCTCTGAGAATGAGGACTTCTTGCAGATGTCTTGGATATCATTGTCACTGACGTTTAAGCCCAGGAACAGACTAATTTCATTTACAATCTTAGGGAGGTCCTGAGGTTCAAGAAAAATAAAGCTTTTATATTTCTGAGCTGATCATCAGCCTTTTAGTTACTACGAAGAGGATCCTTTTTATTACATATCAAGTTTATCATACATTTATTTGCTTTCAGGCAAAGCTAAACATGTCATTAGACTGTGTAGATGACAGGTACAGTGAACCTGCTTCCCCTCTTACCCATACTCACAGAACTGAGTAAATGCTGAGTATGTGATATCAAATACAGTTACATTGCCAATTTTACTCCTAGTTCAGGCAAAATATTCTCCTGTCTCAGAATTGTTTCACTGGGAACAGAGAAATACTCAAAGCACAGCTTCTGTTTAAGTAACTTATTTCTTTGGAGGTGCTATATCTAGAGATCCAACAAGTGACTCAGGATCCAAAATGGCTTGTTTATATTCCTCGTAGTGGATTTTATTTTATTTTTCAAAAAAATGAACAGAACTATTTTAATGGAATCACTAGAAAGTGTTCTATTTACCGAAAAATCCATTCTCTTTAAGCTAAGGTATGTTGGTATTTGAGTTTTCTGCGTAGTAATTTCCTTTCATAAAAACTTTTTTCCTACCCGCCCCTGCCTCTAATTTTCTTCTTTGTTGGGATCACAAGTCCTACTGACCATGAGTAGTTCTGTTGTCTTACACCACTTTTTGAAAATTTCACCTGAAATGTCAGGCATAGCAGGTTAATGTGTGGCCCTCAGCAGATGTCCTTGGTTGCTCTTTCCATAGGACCAAGAAGAAGGAACTTAAAATTCTTCCTGTAGCCTGGGGAAAATCATGTAATATGTGTCCCGCTCCTGCATCTGTGAAATGCAACTCTCATGGGATTTGATATTTATATAACTAGTGCAGTCAGAATTAGCTCACTGATATAAAATATGCAAAATATGCAAATATAAAATATGCCCAAAGACATACATTCACATTTTCCTTCTTTCTCCTTCTTCATTATAATTTACTCTTTGATATTTTAATGATGTTAATTTACAAGTAATGCGTTCTGAAATAAGAGCAGAGAGCATATTTACCTTCTTCATGTCTTCGTAGAACAAAAACAGGATGTTTTTGTCGTTCTCATGTTCTTCCCAACTTAGGAAATGATCAAACCAGGATCCACAGACAACTGAAAAGAAAGCCCATGTAAAAGAGATTCATGTCAACTTTATTCATAAATAACTCCAACTGTATCTCACAAATTTAGGGGAATGATCCCTTCTTAGTGTGTACCCTGTATTCCTCTAAAATGGATTAAATTCTTTTTGTGAAATGATTCAAACTTACAGACCAAAGAGGTTACCATTCTTGTTGGAATTTGATTTTGTATCAGAGATGCAGATACTGCTCTGAGATATGATTCTGTAGCACAATTAGGCTCCAAACCTAAGGAAAGGCCAGTAATGAAGGAAAATGTACTGGCCTGACAAGATCTGAGCATCTCAACAAATGTCTGCGTGTCTGTGATCACAGCTAGAAATATGATCACTTCGCTAGGAAGTGCAATAAGGAGTCTGTTAAATGGAGCACACTGTAGTTAACTCTATTTTTGTCCCAGGAGAGGGGAATCTGTGTTATTTTTAAAAGTCAAAGAAGAATTATGTAAAGAAGTTACTATGCAAATGCATCATTTGGCCAACAACATAGATAACATGGTTGACTCATAGTACTTATTTTGTCTGAATGCTTCTTTTGCTGAACCATGGAAGGAGAGCTAAATTTCAGCTTTCTTTTAAAAAACAAAATTCTGACCCTTCTCGTTGAAAGACAAGATGGACTGCATTGAAAGACTCCCGTAGGGCCATGAGAAGAGGCTTGGACAGAGCAATCACAGACAGCATTCTCCAGAACTGTGACATTAATAACCACCCGCAGAAAAGTATAATATTGTAATTGACACCATTTTGTTTGGAAACTTCGAGTTATAATTAAGTATTTTGTTGAATGCTCCAGTCTGTAGCTGCCTCCTGCACTGTAAGGCATGTGTGCTCCATGGTGTGCAATTAAACCCTGCTGAACTGGTCAAACACACTGGTGTTGTGGCCGACAATAGCATGGAATAGTTCTGTTGGCTTCAGAGGCACAGCATACAGCCTCGGAGACTCCAGGAGCAGCATCACAGTTGTCTCTGTGTGTCCTCATCCTTGCTCTCAACTGAGATTAACTCTGCAAGAATACTACAAGGTCTAAATCAAGCAGCACAACCTTCATAGGAGCAAAATGACAGCCTCTCTCTCTGCATCACCTCTTACATAAATTTCTGTTGTAACCAACATAGTTATCTTCTTATACCATGCATAAGCATACAGAAAATAGAAAGTGGCTACTAATTTACAGATAAATGGGAGATGCTTTTTAAATTTAGTATAATCTCTCTTCCTTTTTTCACTATTGTATGTTCAGAGTTGATACTAAACAAACCAAGATCCTGCAAATCACTGAAGTACATGCCTTAGGGCTGCTCTGAACTAGGAACACAAGGTCTGAGCCAAAGCCCACACAAGCCAGTAGGCAAATTGGCTTCTGAAGCTCTGATATAAGCCCATAATGACTGCAATGGCACTATTCTTTCAAACTTTTCAAGCTGATCTATCATTGTTCCTGTTACCATCACTATGGTTGTGTAGCAGGAACACATGTCCTCAAAGGAGTAATAAAAATGGGAGTGGATATCTGGAATGTGATCCTATTGTCAACTTCCATGCCGCCACGGCCACTCATAAAAAATCTCACTCCTTGGTCTTTGGACCCTGCTACTAAGACAACACATCAGGCGGTGTGTGTGCAGGAGGGCTTCATGAAAGCATGTAGACTTCCTCTGAAGGGCCACCCAAGGCTGCCTTCAAGATTGGAGAAGGCACACCCCTGCAAGCATAGGTCTCAGTGCAGCCTGGGGATGGTCTCCCCCTGTGCCCCATTGCCCGCACTTTGTCACGGCAGCGAGCCACGTAGAGCTGGCTGAGCACCTTCAAACAGAGCATGTGCCCCACCAGCCTGCTCGCTGACGGCAGGAGCTGGCTGTGGTGAGCCCAGCTGCCCTTACGTCTGCTTGGGAGGAGCTGTATACGCATACCTCCTCTATCACAGTTTAAACGTGAATTCTTGGTGGGAAGCAGCCTGTTACTGTGGTTCGCAAGGCAAGGTTGGAAATATTTTAACAGAGGCAAATCTGCATCAGAATCAACACATTTTCGGGGGTTTCAGAGCATTTGTGGGAAGAAATTAAACCAGTAACTTGTCTGTGAGAATATGGTTTTCAACAGATATGTCAAAGAACAGCAAAAACCTGCAAAGAGCAGTTGTGCTGAAATAATGCAGCCGCTTATCAAAACGTCTCCTGTCTCTTGCAGGGCTGAAGATAGCATCCTATTATTTGCTCTTGTTCAGTTTGGCATTAGAATTTATCCTTAAAAAAAAACCCAACCAACTAAAGCCACATGAATGAGGATTTCTCACACGGTTCACATTTCTTAACTCTTTCTGTGCATAATAAGCTAATGTAAGCTGCAAGGAGAAAACATAACATTTATCCTTACCATCTCCTTTTAAGAACAAGTCAAAGAAAGCAGTCCAGGTGTCTACGGTGGGAAGGTTTGGGTTATCTCTGTAGTAATGATACATGGAAACTGCGGTATCTTTTGGATTTCTGCTGATGTAGATCATCTGTAAATGAAGATGACATGGCTATTAATGACAATATCCTTCCTTTGTTTCAGAGGAGCTCTGTGCATAAGCGTAGCATTTTCTTAGGCAGTTTGCAGTGTCAAAACCCTTTCTTTTAGGATTCCTCCATCAGTGACCATGCCATTAAAATAGAAATGTATTTGTCCCTGCTTAGGCAGAAGTCGGTATGGTTAGTAAACACTTCCATGTGGACAGAGGTGTGTTTGCTACAGCTGGTTAATGTTTATGTTTCATCAAAGAGGCTATGTTCTTTTTAACAAACTATCACCATACTATCATACTATCTCATATATCTAACATATTTAACCATTTAACTACTTAACATTCACAGGACAGGTGTAAAGCATAAATTTTGGGCTTTTGTTCAAATTAGTCTTGTCCCAAAAGTCTGTATCTGACCTAAAATCTGATGCCCAGAGCTGATTTTTTTAAGACCTCCCACACTAGCATGGGAGGCACCCAAAACTGTGATCTGAATCTGCCTCCCACATTTCAACTCTCCCCTGTTTGCCCAATATCTCTTTGGGTCTTCAGGAAGCTTCAATAGGAGAGTCAGAATACTGTGACCCCCAGAACAGCCTGTAAGTACTCGTAACTATTTTGTAAGCCAGTGCTACAACCACTAGCAAATGGGGCCATGAGAACACCCACCATACCTAATAATATATTTCTGATTGAAATATGTTGATGTTGTATTTTGTGTGGTGCCTGGTATACAAATGACCCTGTGGGAGCTGTGGGGCAGGAGCAGAAGAACCCAATCCCTAGCCCAAATCTCTGTTCATGCTGCCTTCAACTGCTGGTCATCTGTGTCTCCAAAATTCACAGCAAATCACTTCTGGAAAGTGTAACTCATTTAATAATTATTAAGGAACAACAAGACAAAATAGATTCTTAGTAGACACTTAGCATATCTTATTGCTCTTGTATCTTTTTTTGCCTTACCTTGCATTTTTTATTCTTAAAATTTGAAGGTAACATGTTGTAGTCTAAGTGCGTTGGGATAATTCTCTTTGATGAGAGTTTATTCAGTTCCTCCAGTTTGGAAATATCTCCAAATTCAATGGGAGATGTTAGTGTTACTTGAGTATTGTAAAGCTTTGTTATAACTCCTGCAAGCCAGTGAGTGCCTGCAGAAAAGTAATTTTAAGGAAAAAAAAAGAAAGAAAAGGAAAATCTGTTACTGAGAAGATCTGTGGAACATGCATTTTGTGTATGGAAACAGCTTGCTAGTGCACAAGTGACACTTCTAAGCCCCCAGATTCAAGAAACTTTACATAACTCAATAATCCCGTTGGCTCCAAATGTATAAATATTGGAAAAATTAGGGCTATAGCTGAAGTACAAAGTAGCTCTGTGAGAAGTGTTAATATTGGTAACAAAACAATCTCATTAGACATATTACCTGTCAGTTGAGAGGTGGTTATATTATTTTTATGGTTATATTATTTTTATCATTTATTTCAGAATAACCTGGGATTTTTTTCCTTATACAGACTTGAGTCTGTATATTTAGAAAGTACTGATTAAGCTTCCTCATTGGTGTGTGCTTCTGTGTGTGAGTGAGGCAGGGGGAGAAGGAATAAGAAGTTAATAAATATAGAGCCAAGAGCCATACAAATAACTCAGTACAACTCTTGACTTGCTCATAGTTGAATGTAGAAAGTCCTCAGGAAAATCCTTCAAGTACAGATTTTGCTTACAAGAAATAAATACTTACTTGCTTTCCAATATGAAAACACCTGAGATTATTTTCGAGTAAAGAATCAAAATTTAATAAAAGACCCATATTTTTTTGTAATTTGAACACTTACTAACAGAATAATACACTCACATACTCAAGCATCCTTGAGCACCCTGTTTCTTGTACACAGACATTCCTCACCTAGTTTAAGCAGAGAACATAAAACAAACAATTGAGACTTCTTGCAACGAATATTTAAAAGTAGAACTTACCAGATTTGGGATAGGAAACTAAAAGGACATCATCTTCTCTAGCATCAAAAGTATCCAAGGATTTTAAAAGCTCTGGAGAAGACCTGGTGGTAAAGGGAATCCCCTTAAACCTATGAATGAGTTCTGCCTCACTGGACATGGTTGCTTAAGTCTTGGATTCCTGCAAATCAGATAACAGTGAAATGACAGAAGGATTTAAGAGTCACTTCTAAGTCAGATGGTTTGAAGTGACAAATTGAGATGAAGCAACACAAACCTTATGCTTATATACTTTGCTAAATACCATGGAGTCCTATCAGATATTGATTTTTCCAGGTAGTTGATAAAGTCAACTGAAATATTAGAGGAAACTTGATAAATAACTGAAATGTAGAGTCATGACAAATTGCATGTCATTTGTCATTTATTAGCTCTCCAGATAAAGTAATGAGGTGATAGTCAAAATGTATTAATTGTAGAAAATGACAAGAATGAACATAATACGTTGCCTTAAAATATGCTTAATATGATTATTCGATAAGTTATACTTTGTTGGAAGCTTCCAAGGAAAAAGCTACATCTTAAAATACTTTAATGGATACAAAACCAATGTCTTATTTTATGTGAATAAAACATTTTTGGTTTCTTTTTACAAAATATGCAACAGCCTGAATTTTCAAAAGTGCAAATCCATTCCAAATGCTTGAATTTTGTGATGTTAAGAAACTAGTTTTTTGAACATTTTAGAATTTCAGCCTGAAGCATCTTAAAAACAGAGACACGTAGAGGCACAATAGTTTTTTAAGCTGTCATATGTCTCCATAAGAGGAGTACAAACAACAGAAATCACAAATTTAAAATAGATATTTAACATTGGCTTGAAGCCTGCAGGTTTCATGACTAGAAATGGTTGAAGATTTTTTAAATCTTACCACAGAATATGCAGATTCATCAAAATAAGTGTCGCTTGCGTGAAAAAGGCAGTTCTCAATTAATTACCTGTTTTGAAATGTATTTTTTGAAAAAAATTGAATCTGTGGAAATCATCGTTAATGTTTTTTAAACTGAAAGCTCCACTTTTTTTAAAAGTGACTTTACGCAATGTGAATGCACCACAGTAAAATAAAAAACCTCAGTTTTGAATCAAAATGTTTTGGAATGCTTAATATTTTCAATTTCCCTTTCAATGGCCACAAATTAATTTGCTCATTTTTACATTCTTTTCCTCAAACATCCAGTGTTTTCACTATTCCTATTGAAAGCCTCCTACAATATATTCAGCTGAGGCCCTTCAATGTCTTCAACTCAAGAACTTGCATGCCAATCTTGTTTTAAAATAAAGCAGTCCTTCAGGAATTTCCCAAGTTTATTGAGGTCCCAGTACTTGGTTTATTATTTATAATAACTTAAGCTTGGTCATGGGAGCTGACTACCAAATTTACCTCCCATGACCCATGGTAAGAAGTTAATTATTAGAGTTGCCCTTCCAAGAAACAACTGAACAGTCAAGATTACTCACAAGAAGTTACCAGCTTCTGTACTTCCTTCTTTCTAATTCAATCTCCAGAAAAAACAGCATAGTAAGACCGATTCCTTCCTGCCCCCCACTTTCTTTTCTTTGCAGTATTGCCAGCCTACCAGTCAAAGGGAAATGAAATCAACAAGCCTAGATCTTCTCACCTGTATTGCCTATAAAATTGCCCTTAAATCGCTGTCCCCTGCAAAATGTGCACTGTGCCATCAGTAAACTTCATGTTCCAGTTATGCAGGGCCAGGTGGGCTCAAAATCATGGAAAATCTGCTCTGGAGAGATGTTCCCTATCACAAGGGATGAGAGGAGATGGGGGAGTCTTTCCAGAAGGTAATCAAGAGAGTCAGTGAGAGTACAAGAAACACATGGATACTGATGTCCAGGTAGAAGCTGGGGGATCTCTCAGTGGTGAGGAGCTCAACGTTTTTTTCTTGCTCCCAGCCTGAAGACTTAAGCCATCGCTTCATATCTCAAGGTGTAAATCCTTAAAAATCTGTCCTGTGTCAACAGATTTAACTTTGGTTCCTTCATGTACACAAAGTAAGTTTGGAGACATAAAGGCACCTGTTTCTGTGTTACTCTGAAGATATCTGTTAGTCTGAATACGGAGACAGAATTCTAAGATTCATTTTGCAGTTATCATTCCAGCCATATGCATTTAGCACAATCTAATAAAACTGTATTACCATAACCTAGCAAAAATAATCTTATTGCAAAATGCGTTGCATACTTATTACGCCTTTTCCCTTTCATTTCTTCCTGCACTCCTATTATGTTTTGAGTCAGCACATTAGCCTAATCTAATCACTTGAACCTTAATTAATCTTTCACAAATGAAATGGCCAAGATGTAAAACAGAAGCAATACATTAGCAAAGAAAATTCCGATTCTCTTAACTCATCTCAATTGCTTTTTATATTAACTTCTCTGTTCATCATGCATAATGTTAATCCAGGGGAATCAAACTGAAATTGCTCCTCCTCAAATGCTACCTATACTTGGAAAATAGGACCCAACCCTGCAAGGCTACAGTATCTTGAATTGCAATGACTTAAGGAAAAAGAGAGTATTCAGCACCTTGCAGGGAAAAGTTATTGTAAAAACTATGTTAACTATATTAGCATAACGAGTACATTATTATAGCTACATTATACAAAGAGAGCACGGATTTAAATATGCCATGCCAAATCCTTCATCCGACTTTAATTTTCTCCCTTATCAGTACTACAACATAGAATGTAGACTACAACTGATGCATTTTGAACTGGCTGAACACAGGCGTGGCAAGCTGCTGCTGTAGGATTCCTGTATCTATTGTCTTCATCTCTGCCACAGACTCTGAGCCACTTCTCCCAACAGCAAGTTGTCCTTGTCCTGGTCTCTGGCCCTGCTATCAGGGCAGATGGAGTGCGCATTTTACTAGCAGGTTTCACAAATACTTGCTAGCAAGAGAGCAATGGTAAACTGGGAGTTTGGGGTTTCTCTGTGGTTTGAGGAAAATACAGCTTGATAGCTGGACACTGCACTTCTGGGCTGGTTCAGTCCAGCTCCTTCTGCCTCCATGTCTGACTTACCTTCTCCCATCTATATCCTTCTCTGGGTGAGTTACTTTTTTCTGTTGCTTTAAATGACTCAAAAAACCTGACAGTTCTGTTCCTGCCTCTACCCTGCCACCTCCACTTCAGGCTTGCCATTCTCTTCTCTGCTTGATAAAAGACAGTACCATTTACACCTCCTTCAACCGAAGATTTCTCAACTCAGGCCAATCACAATACTGTTCCCCTCCAAACACATCTCAGGCAGCACGTACTAAAAGAAATAGTGACAATGTGGAAAATATGCAGATGACATCATATGTGTTGGTTACCTGAGTCAGAATTGGGATGTACATCCACAGGGTTCTGAATGTTTTTAGCTAGCACTGTCAAGCATCAAGTTTCTCATTTTTTTAAGTGCCCTAAAGCCATGAAATATTACAGTCTTGTCATATTGACTAATAAATGGAGAGGTAAAACTGACACTGCCGGTCATCAGGTTTTGTTGCTCTAATTCTCCACCAGATACACCAGTCACGGGAGATTAGTAGAAGTTATGTCCATAAAGATTGTCCTTGTGCCTCTACGTAAAATTTGTACACAGGCTCTGCAACAGTGATGAAGGAGTGAAATCTTCCAAGACTATTTCAGTGCAGAATATCAAACACAGCTGCTGTTACAAAGCGTGCAAGGCTGATCTCCAATACAGAGTTTTGGCCAGAAAATCCAATGTTACGGACAAGCTGGGTAGTCCCTTCCACAGCTCCAACTTCTCTCCACAATGATGCCCAGAGTCATTTCTGTAGGGATCACTCTGTCCATCCTTTGCTTTCCCATATTGCAGAATGACATCCCTCTTTTAAGTTCATGGTGAATGACTTAATAGAGACTTAATAGAGACAGCCAGCAAAATGTTAAATACAGTATGAGTGCTCAGATTGATTGGGAAATTAGGGCACTTCAGTGCCTACATGTTAACAGTTTAGGAACCTAACCCTGGGCTTCTATGTGGTTCTAAAAAACCCCCAGTTGCAAGGTGGGTGTAGGGCTGTCCACAAAACAAGACTCAGTTGAGCTGTAGTAACTGTCCCTTGGTGCAATATGAGCTGGTCCCACCTGTAAGGTAGTGTGACTTAGCACAAACCACTTAATTCAGATAGGCATTGCATTACTTTACACTTCCAGCAGCAGTCCTCTACCTGGTAGGCTTCCTTGCAGTGCCAGTACTCTTACAGAGAAGCCTCCCTCATTGTCTCATACTTTGAGTAACGAACTACTGTGATTTAACAGCTGATTTCAGAAGTCTCTGATTTCATAGGCATTGCTGTCTGTAGCAGCTATGCCTGAAATTAGGTATACTGTGAAAGAAGTCAACCATATGTGCAGAGTCATGTTGCATTTTTGGCATGTCAGATTATAAAGTTCCTTGACCTTCTTTTATCCCTCTCACAACAAATCATTGCCTGAGGATATTTTGTGACAGATCCACAATTAATACAGCTGATCATAACAACCTCATTGCTCTCAGAAGAGCTGTGCCCTTTGGAGAGTTCACATGCAAGTGCCATGGCTGTTAGGTTACCACCACCAACCCAGCTCCTACTGTGCAACAGCACTTCAAGGCGTGAACACACACGTAATGAAGACATTCAGGGGAGAGGGGGCAAAAGTCTCTGGCAAGTGCTTGTCCATCAAAGTGGGATTGCCTGGAGACATTCCCACGTCCTGAGGGTGAGAGGAGAGGCCTTGGAGGCCTGGTTTATTTTCTGCTTATCTTTATTGTCATAACTAATGAGGAAGTTTACTGGAGTAGGATTAAATGACAGAAATTAATGAGTCACCCTGTTATTAATAGTGCATGAGTGCTTCAAGTGATGTTAGTAACTACACTAGTGACTTGAAATGGTTCCACCTTGTTTTAATTTGTTAGCATAACTGCATATAAACTATCTGATATTTTGAAGCACATGTACAGTACTAGGCTAAAGTATTCTATAGGGAGCCAGATAAATTCCAGCAAAAAACCTTTTTGACCTGTATGTCCTTCAGAGATCTACACCCTGTGGAGCATCACTGCACACAGGAAAATCAGAGCAAACAAGTCTGACGGTGAGTGCTTCCCTGTCAGTTCGCACACTGCCTTTAAATCCAGCAACTGGGGAAACCAGCAGTCCAGCTAACCACAACCACCCTTGGGAAGGCTTGTGGGCCACAACCAGTGGAAGGATACCAAGAGGAAGAGGAGGCCTTGTGTCCATATGCAGAGTGAGACAGTGCCCAGCATGCAGGTTGTTGCACTCTGCGCCAGCTCTCTGGTGGCTCCAATCCAAATGAGCGGGGTGATCCTGAGGTAAGAGACAATACAGTTTACATTTGAGGGGACTGAGTGGAAACCTTGGGCAAATGCCAGAGGGGAGCAAACTTTGGCCATGAGGGACCGGAGGCCTCCAGGTCCCCAGGCTGCACACAGAGCTTGCAGACCCTCACACAGGACAGTTGACAG
Organism: Dromas ardeola; assembly: GCA_013398915.1. NCBI lineage: Eukaryota > Metazoa > Chordata > Aves > Charadriiformes > Dromadidae > Dromas > Dromas ardeola. The sequence goes on from VYZM01023523.1 coordinate 94,461, forward strand.
CCCCATTGCACCATGTCTCATTTGCCCATGTCCTTATGACAGTCAAAGGGCCAGCTAAGGTGTTGCAGCATAGGTCTGGTGGCCAGGAGTATGCACCTCTGGTTTTGCTGTCCCTCCGTCCAGCCCAGTATGACTACTCTGCAAGAACATCTCTTCTCCCATGAGGAAGTAAAGCAGCCACGCACCACTGCCAACCTCAGCGTTACCTCTCCCTGACCTAAGGAGGCTGACCCGCAGGCTCCAGGTCTGCACCCTATCAGTTGGGTGGTTCCATTCAGGACATCAACGACCCATATCAGCAGTACAGACCTCACATTGCAGCATGGTTCCTATCTGCAGTGGAAAGGTCAGAGGAAACATTTTGTTCTTAAGAAGGGACACATCTGTAACACCTGAGAAGAGTCAGTGGTAAACACAAAGGTGGCATGTCTGGTCAGATCTCAACAGCTTATTGCAAACAGGTGTATTATCCATCTAGTCTTATTTGAAGACTTTGTTCAAAATAACAGATAAGTTGCTTCAGCCATTCCTTTCCTGGTAGATAATTACTGTCGCTGTTATACTTGTGTCTTACTGCTAACTTAGGAAAGAAATTTTTCCAAATGTGAATAACCACAAATCACTCTGCATTTTTTTTCTACCACTTTTCTGGGAGGTGCTGAAAGATAAATGAATAAAACCCCTTTTTTTTACCTGATTTTTCCATACACACCATTGTCCTAAGAGAAAGTATTAGAACCAAGACTTAAAACATACAGTGCCGAAGACTGAATGGGTTCCAGTCTCTTTGGGATTTCATTTCTATTATAACATTTGCACAAAGCAGGGACAAAGGAGGAGGATGTCTGTGGATGTGGGCAGCAAAATGCCATGGGGAGTGGGCCACTAATTGCCCTGGGCCGGGAGATAAAGCTCTGTTGCGCTCTGTCCTTAATGTCATATTCTTCAGACAGTGTCTGATGCCAGGGTGATTAGGCCTGATGTTTATAGTGAGTGTCAAGGAAAGGTATACAGAAAGGCTCTTGTTTATACTTATTGCTATAACACCCAAGGTCAGCTAACTTTGTTATCCACCAACTTGGAGGGTCAGAAGTGCAAGAGTGTAGAGGGGTCACCCCTGTGGGGAGGAGCGGACAGGACAGGTGACCCAAAACTGACCAACAGGGTATTCCATCCCATCTGCCCCACGCTCAGTNAGCTGAGGGATCAAAGGGGTCAGGCTCTTCATTCAATGGCCGGCATCCGAGGAGGACTCTGTCTGTTTGTCTGCCTTTGATCCCGATCTCTGCATTCCTGAATCCAGATCCAGAATCCAGTTCCCATACGTGGCTGAATCCAGTCTGGAACTTTCCCAGTGCCTGCTGGTGACATCGTCACCCTATGAGCTTGATACAGTTCTGTATATATTGTATATATTTCATTATTTTCTTATTAGTATTATTGTCTTTCTTTTTCGACCCATAAGTTCTCTCTTCCTCTCATTCTCTCTCCTCTGAAGGGAGATGCTCTTCCTTCTCTGAAGGGAGAGAGGTCAAAGAGAGCATCTGTCATTCATTCAGTGGCTGATCCAGCTGAAACCACGACACACAGAGATATCCCAGGTGTGACCAGGATCCTGCTGGGCTAATGCAGTGCACAAACTGGGACTTGCAGCAATCTTCCTGTGCTCCTGAATGCTCACTCTCTCTGCTAGGACAGCCCCAAAGTTTATGAAACTGGCAAGCAAGCCGATTTCAGGCCACTTTAGTTCCTCTCTGACTTGACATGATCATGGTTGTAATCTGCATGTTTAATAGCCCTTGTTCTCTAACAGATGTTCAAAATTGGGTAGGGATATTGGCTGGATTAAATCAGTTAACCACTTTTGTCTAGTTATTAGATTCTGCTTCTCTTTATTAATGCATATTTATGGAATATACACATACATGTAAACAGCAGTTGCAGTAGCTATTTTGTGCATTCAAGTTGCTGCAACTTTCTCCCTCAAAAGAAAAGGGAAGAAAAATAATTTATTTTTCAGCTTCTTATCTGCTTACAACGTATGGAGTCTCTTCCCTTTATGTTGGAGGTCTATGCACAGCCCTGCATTAAGAGCAACACAGATCTGCTCTATGTGTCACTAGGACAATCCAAACAAGCTCTCAAAGGCATTGTGCTCAGGCTAGTACAGTCACATTGCTGAAAATACAGACAGGGCTTGCAGAGAGCTGTTTTCTATGCAGCTGATTTTGTAATGACGGTGGGGTGAACATAGATCTGTGCAAAACATACGCAGATGGACTACTCTTGAATGTACTGCAGAAGATAAGCCTGGCTATATATGGTCTTTACTCAGATATGAATACGAGTCAGCAGTGGTGAACTGCATATTGGGCTGCATAAGAAAGAGTGTAGCCAGCAGGCTAAGAAAAGTGATTATTCCCTTCTGTGGAGCACTTCTGAAGCCACACCTGGAGTACCATACCCAGTTTTGGACTCCCTGATACAAGAGGTATTGGCAAACTGGGGTAAGTCCAGCAGAGGGCCACCACGCTGGCCAGGGCTGGAGCACACATTGTACAAGGAGAGGCTGAGAGAGCTGGGTCTGCTTAACCTGGAGAAGGTCAAGGAGATTCTTTAATGCTGTTTGCAACCACCTAGTGGGTGCTTGAACAGAAGGTGGAGCCAAACTCTCCTCAAGAGGTGCACAGCAACAGGGTGTGGGGCAACAAACACAATCTTCGACAAGGGAGATTGCAGTTAGATATTAGGCAAACCTTTTCACCATGGGAGTAGTCAAACATTGGAATAGGTTGCCCATCAAATGGTTGAACCAAATGGTTCAGCACTAGAGTGGACAAGGCCCTGAGCAAACCGATCTAACTTGGCACTTTGGTTGCTCTGAGCAGAGGTGGGAATAGATGCTCTCCTGAATTTCCTTCCTACCTGGGTTGTCCTGTGGTTCAATTTCAGAATTGAATGATAGGACCACTGTTGAAACACAGTCCTCATTTGCATGAATTTGAGGCAGATATTTTCATCTGATGAATGTTGTCTTGATATATATAGTGTTCTGTGGATAGAAAGATGTAAAACTTCAGTAAAATAAATGGAGTTAAGATATTGATGGGATAACTGCCAGTGCAAGTTCTTATCTTTCCAAGTCAGATCTTAAATGTGAAATTTCCACCTAAATGAGCAATAAAAGAACAACCGCCTCAAATCCAACTAGTGTTCTACCTAGGTCAGTTTTTCTCTTCACTAGCAACTACTTTTTTCTGCAATTTATGAAAGTACCAGAAAATCCCAAAACTTAACTGATGCATAGTGGAAGTGTCTTCCCCTCACTACTAATGAATGATCCTTTTCTGTCCTAAAAGTGTTGGGTAAGGCCTCCAAGTTCTTTGCAGCTTGTAGAATATAATTGAGGAATCATATATTATATGTAACCACATCATAAAAATCATAGTGTAACTTAGCTGAAATAGTTATCCTTGTCTTACGTGACGAAAAAAATCAGAATTCAATCCAGACTAACTAGCCTGAGAGCCTTTAAAGGCTGCTGCGCCAACATCATAATTGATTTTTAAGTTCGTGGATCCACATTAAGACCTCCTAAATATCATCCAAGTTGCCAGGCTTAATATTTCGTATTGGCTGTCTCTCTCTTTTCAGAGTTATCTTGCCACAAGATATAGTAAAGTCTGTGATTAAGGTGTAATGCAGGGCGATCTACTAGTTCGGGTTTTTCGTTCTAGTTGTCAACTCACTAAGTTCCACGCTGCATCAGGGCTAGCCAGCTTCAGTAGCTTCCATTCACAATAGCAGCATCTTTATTAACTGGCTGAGTGCATAATTTCTTCAGATGCACTTTAATCAGCAAACTTTTTCAAAATTTTCTCATGCTGTCAGCTTAGTAAGAACTTCATGAGCTATTTTATTTTTCTCTAAAGGAAAGCAAATGCTTCTGAAGACCTACAGGTTAAATGCAAAACCGAGCAAATTAGCACCAGCATTACCGATCTAGAATTCCAACTGCTTTTCACAAAATTGCCTTCAATTTCCTGCATTTTCAGATCATTATTTCTTATACTTGTACCATCCTGTTATTATTATACAAAAAGAAGAAAAAGTAGCCAGCTGAGGGATAAAAAGAAAAGCTAATGGAAGAGAAAGAACATGCAGTTTATTTCTGCACACTGAACGGCAGTCAAATTCCTAAAATGATCCTTAAAATAAAATAAAATAGAGATACCAAATACAAATACCAAAATACAGACTCATATTTCTTTAAGGTTTCAAGTATATCCAGCATTTTGCCTCAAAATCCATATACTTAATTAAAAACTGTTTCTTTCTTTCTTTCTTGCATGATTGTAACTCAGTACAGTGTTTCTTATTCAGAAAATAGGAAAAAACATTAAGTTTAGTGGGAGCAGTATGTTTATGCATGAATGGCAGGATCTGGATTTTTCACTAGGTCTGATTGATGGGAAATGAATATTTTCGGAGAACGGAAATGAAGATATTAAATGTTACCAGCTGCAAAATTGTAACTTTGCAACAGTTCTTGATTGCTGAATATAAAATGAAATAGTTATGTGCATGGCTTCTTTAAATGTGTATGCAAAAGTCACACACATGTATGGAAGACATGGCTTTAGAATGTGGAAAGGAATATATGAATATATGAAATGAATATATGTAAATGTAATCTGGATTTTCTTTTATTCTTAAAATCAGAGGGATCTTCAAATTAATATTTATGATTTGTGCAAACATCTTACACAGTTATTAGGTCTATTTTTTTTCTTTAAGCTTGTAATACGATTTATCCTGCTGAGTTGGAAGATTTAGCATTAGAGGTCTGCCCTCATTGTCAGGCAGCACAATAAGCAGTGACTACATCACTCTCATTTGATGAAGATATATTAAAATCTCCAAGCTATTTTTCAATTACTTTTGCTGCTCTTTTGATGAAATGTGAAAGAGAAGAGCAACAGGAAAACAATGCAGCCAGCGAGTATCATGCACCTTAATGCAGAAATAATGCTTATTAATTTTTGAGAGAGAAGTCTAGAGGCGTACATTTTGTGCTGGGCATTGTGCCATTGGTTAGTTTTAAATCAGTAGGTAACATTTTGATTGATCCAAATTAATTTCTAAATAACCACAAAATTAGATTTACGGTATTTATTTATCCACTTAGTGAACAGAAGCCAGTTCTACCATTAAGGCATATTTCTACTGACCAGCAACAAACAGAAGTCAGTGTAACATATATTCCTTCTGTTATAAATGTATAAATTAAGGTGTTGCAAACAGTAGTGCTTGAATGCAGTTCCAGATCTTTCAGTTTTGCGCTCTGGAATGTGAAGATCCTGCTTTTAGATAATAATAATATAAATACCAATTCCATTCAGTCTAAAATTCATAGATTGATAGTAATGTGTGCTATTAATGTCTGAAGCTGAGCAAACGAAGTTCTCCCTCTGGTCTGAAAGTGCCCTTTTGGCTGACTGACGAGCTTCATTCTGACTGCCTGATGCTGGTGGCTCTCTTACAGTATGTTCGTAGACTTGAGTTTCACATCTCTGTCTCAGGTGTCTTAGGTGTGGAGCAGCGCATGGTGCAGCAAACCAGTTTGCCCCAAGCCCTCTGGAATGCGCTGGGGGGAATCACAGGGCCTCTCCTCTCGAGCCTTGTCCGCTCTCAGGGAAAGGGGAGGATGGGTCTGTGCAAAGGAACCTGAGCTCTGCCATGAAAGTGCTGCTGAATGAGGTCTGCTCTGCGCTGGTGCAGGTTACAGGCCGAGCTCAGGTCTAGCCGTGCGTAACTGTACGGGTACAGCCTTGGTCAACGCTCTCCAATCTTGACAGATATGTCAGTAGGGACCTTGGTAGCTAACTGGGGGAAACTGTCATTTCTCTCTCGTTCTATAGTAATTTCCCCTGGACATGCACTCCTCCTCCTCCTCCCCCTTCCAGCACTTCCACCACTCCCTGGCCATTATGTGCTATTGAGCTATCAGTACTAGTAGTAATAGTACTAATTAGTACTTTACAAAAAAAGCCAATCTTTGCTGACTGACAGTTCTTGCTGCTGTGTAGGCACATCACAGCCTGCAGTTTATTAAAGGGCATCAAATCAGGCCCTTAATAGCTGATACATCTCTCCTTCTGCTGACTCTCTTTCCTTTCCCTCAACACCTGTGAAAGATAAAAGACCCTGTACTCTTTCTCATGCGAGGGAGGTAATGAGAGGTGCAAGAACCAAAGGCAATTATAATTTGGAGGTCTTGGACAGATGTTCAAGACCCCGGGGCTAAGTCCCCCAGCCTCTGATCAGGTTCAGAGCAGGTGAAGGTCTCCCCCAGCCTGCAGGTCAGTTTCCCACACCCATACTGTGTGCTTCTCTAGACACCAGCACATGTGCTGTGGGCCATGAAAGCGGATCAGTCAGTCCACTTTCTAACCAGGAGACCTCCAGATTTCTGATCAGTAGAGGAAGGGAGAAGAATGGTCAGCCATGACCATACCATGGAGAGATGCTTCCAGTCACCGTCTCCCACCTGGGACCCTCCCCACCAACTCATGCAGGATCCCCCTTTCAGATCCCTCACTGTATCACCAGCATCCATTCACTGTCATGTCCACATCAACCTCATCTATACCTCTTCTCCTCTACTCTCAATCTCTGGTTAGCTGCAGTACTTGTAATCCGCGGCTATTCTCCTGAACCTTTTGTCAATAAGAGTTCACCAGTGCAATTTTTATTCTTTAAAATGTACTTCAAGTTTTGCATAGTTGAAGGCATCTGCACCTGAGAGCATTTCTTACCCTCTCAAATAACACCGACAGAGGCCGTTTGTGGCTTTCTTTTTTTGGTTCCTACCTGTCACGCTCAGGTTAATGTTGTCCAAGTTCAGTTTAGATTTGATAACACAACACAGCCCCTTGGACTATACAAATCACATGGAAAACAGCTTTCTAGAAACCATCTTAAAAAGTCTTCCTGCACATATGTAGGACAGTGTATTGGTATGCGAGCATTTTGCATAGACATATCCAGACAGCTTCACTCTTTTTGAATGTCATTATATTGGTACTGTCCCAAATGTGTAGAGTTAACTGTGCAGCAAATAATAAAATGATTAATGTCTTAGATTTGGGGACCATTATAAAAACCCAGGAGAATAAGAAACATTGACAAATACATTGTTTCATTTTTCAAAACAGCAAGATTTTATTGGAGAAACCCCTAATTTAAATGACCCCTTTTTTGGCTCGTTAGCCTTACTCTACAAGCCATTAATATGCAAGCATATTTCAAGAGAACGAAGGATTTAAATTGCTTAGAACTGACCTTTAAACTGTATTCTTGTCATACACTGATAATATAAATGATGCTCTGCTGGGATACAGGGTCACAGGCAGAATAATTTTGTGTGTGAAAGGAACAAGATACTTTTAGGGTCTGTTTCTCATACAGAACCCGAGTCCTGTGGTCTGGGCTGATTATTTATAGGGTATCACCTACACTCTGGTGTGCGCAGGAGGCAGTTAAGACCAAATCATGGGAAAGTCTTAAATGCATCTGCAACCTGACAGATGATTTGCTATATTGGCTATATTAATAAACCAAAACTGAGAGCAGCCACATGACAAGACAAATAACAAGATATTTTTACTAGTGATGTCTTCAGGAGTTGCAGGAGCACTGAATCCGCAATCTACTAACAATACAATTGTTAGCAGCATCTGTTATGCATGAGACAAAAGGCCAAAAACCTCTCAGGCAAGTATTTGCAACTTGGGGGTGGGGGGGACACAAAATCGTCAAATATATGAGGCTGTCTGAATGGCCAATCCATTCCAGCTCCTCCTGAATAGTCTTACACCTATTGGGACAAATCCTCCTCTCACGTCTGCTTCTGCAACCTTATTATCCTCTTTTGGCCCATTGTGTTTAAACAAACCAAAGAAAAAATGGGAAGTAAAATGAGCATCTAAGCAACATTATTTCTATGGATTTGCCACAGGTCTCATATTAAATTAGTTTCTGGAGGATGCTGCAGCTGCTACCTAGAAGATCAATCACTTGACTTTCATTAGATTTGACAGCTATAAATGCTTCTAGATGCAGAGTCTGGCAGGCTTAGATTAGTCTCCTTACAAGTGAAACATCACACATCAATGCAAGCTTAGGATAATTGCCCTAGTTGGCATTTACAAGGGGCTAAGACAAAAAAATTTCATATTTGGGTAACTGAATATATTTGGAAGAGAAAAAAATAAAGAAAAACATATTACATCTTGGAGAGTAAAAATACAAATATCTGAGTTACTACTTCTGGCATAATAGACCAAAAGGCACCAGAGTGATATGAGACTCAGAAATCCAGATTCCTTGCTCTGGAAAGTGATTCTGCTGTTAATTTTTGTTTGTCTGTTTGTTTTCAGGGGGCTTTGTTTGTTTTCTTGCTTCTCTGAAATACAATAAAACCTTTTTGAAAAGATGACTGATCAACTGTACTAGGCAGATTTCCAAAGAAGGAGCATCTTTCAAAGCCTATTGAAATAAAAAGAAAGGCCCTCATTTATTCATCTGGTGCAACGTAAATATAGAGCTTCCTTTATTTGGAGACCATCCCGTATAATTAGCTGTCTCAGGCAGTCCAGTCCCTTGGGTACTCAGCCCAAATGGGCTTAGTTCTCTTCCCACAAAATAACATATACTATGTTGAAAACCATCAGAAAGAGTGCAAAACAGCCCAAGACATGCAACTGATCCAGCTTGAAACATCCTCATGACACCCTTTTCTGCAATCATATTCCTTGTAAAATTTCTGTTGAAATGCATGAGAGTGACAAAGGACTGCATGGTTTGGCCTACCGAGCATTAGCTGAGCGGGATCTTACTTCCAGTAGAAATATTTCAAAGCTTCTAACTGTTCTTTTGGGAAAAAATCTGATTCTGGGTAATAATTGGGGCTGCAGAGAAAACAAACTATTTAGTGAAAAAAAAAGATAATCCTTACCCTGATGTTTTTTCAATATACTTTCCAAAAAATGAACCATTACAAATTTTGCTCTGCAAAAAAATGCAGACTCTAATCAGTCATTGGCGATCAGCTGGGAGAGGCATTGTAGTCAGATGAACACTGAAAAAAGCAAAGTCCCTTCTTCAGCTCCATACAAAATGGCCCAGATCTTTAGGTTAAGTAGATCAGCCACTGTCTTACATTCTGATGGCACTTATACTGGAAAGCATATGTTTCTGTAGACTGCTTAGGTTTTGATGAGGTGGTATTTTCTAGCAGAAAAAATGTCTTCAATTATCTAGCCAGGTCCATTAACATCTCCAGCAATTCTGTCTGATCACTTTACTTAACAACATCCCCAGCTGTGACAGGTATGTACTCTCACTACTTAGCACAAATGGTACTCACAGCACTTTGTAAACACTGAACTCAGTGAGAAATGAGGGTATTTGGAATTTGATCCATTATCTAATCAACCTCTGCACAACCTTAAGGGAAGGTAGGTGAGTTTTTTTCTCCGTTGGTGATGTTGTTGTTCATTTTGTCCTTTTAGAGCTCAACTCTGGTCCCAGGGAAGTCAGTGGGTCTCCGTAATTCTCTCTGTGGCTGTGTGATCCCAATGGTGCTATTTCACACGTCAGAGGGCACAGGGTGCTGTCACAGGGTAGTTGACCTTGCTTAAATTAGGTGAACTAAGGTGTAGTGAGGTAACAGCAGAAAGCGTCACAGATGGGATTTACACAGTGGATTTTATCAAGAAATGTTAAAAATGCATGGAGTCTTAAAGGGATTAGTGCCCAGGTGTCTTACTGAATGAAGTTTCGTAACAACATCCCTACGGAAGAGACTGCATGTATTTAGGCACTGACTGAAGGGTGGAACTCCCCTTGTTATTAACCTGTGCTGGTTTTGAGCCACTGATTGAGATGTTCAAATCCATTACTAATCCCTTAAATTATTCAGTCCTTCTGGGTGTATTTTTGTTTTGTTTTCTAGTCAGATTTGTTGCTTAAGAATTTAGCATCTCTGCTTTGGCTTTTCTGATGTCTCTAGATTAAATCTCTCCCGACCTTCAGAAGCCTGTTCAATAAAGTTTGGCAGAAGAATTTCTACTGAGAAAAGAGAGAGATGCAATCTTTAAACAGGTGGGTATTTTAGTAGGGATTGTATTCCAAGAAAATGCAAACTAATAACTATAAAAAATTCAAGTGCAACAGTCTCCGTTGCCCAGATAGTTGCCTCTTAAAGGTGCAAGGAAGTGCATTAATGAAGGCTTTACGTACTTTATAGAAGTAATCAGTCCAACCATAAATAAAATTTAGCCTGAGTTTGGGGAAAGGACAGACTCCAGTGCCCTTTCAGCAGCTTAACTCCATTCAGTCTTCAGCCTCTGCCCATCATTATGTTCCCACTCCCTTCTCTAGTATATCCAGAGCAAAGACAACGTGACAAATACAGAACACCCACTGAAACAGTCAGTAGGCATCAATAGGAGTGTTTTAAAACAATTCTTTGACAGACAATTTGCCAAGGCCCGCCTTCACATAAGAGGAAAAAGTTAATGTATGTTGCCAATTTTTGTAGCCCTTACTGCGAGCATCCCATGTCTTAGTCTGCTAGTTCCTTTTAACTTCATTATTGGTTTGACTAACCAAGAACTTTGGAACTGCCCCGTTACTCCTTAAAACACAGCACAATTATTAAATCCCAACTCAAAACCTGTTTCTTGATCTTAGTTTTCTGTCCCCAGACACCGTCATTGTAGCTTTTGTGTTCAGGCAAACAAGAAGAAAAGCCCACTGAAAGAACAACAGAAGAAAATTGACCCAAGCTCCAGTTCCCCAAAATGTGTCAGCAGCTGTGTTCCAGCAAGGGATCACCAGATTTTTCTAAAACCATTGAATAAGGTTTTTAAAGGTATGATGTGTATCTGCCTACCTATTTTTCCGTAGGACTGAGCCATAATGAAGACTAGGGGTGGTGGGAGGATATTTTGACTGATAAAACTGAAGACAGCATCATGGTGATAATGGAGGCATTAGGGAAAAGTATAGAAAATACAGAAAAAAGGTATTAGAATAATGACTGTATAAAAGTGTTAGTGGCAAAGGATGTGTACAGAGAGAAGAAAGAACATTAAAACAGACATGAAACAAACATCTGGGAAAGGAGAATGACCCCGGGGAAACCACACCTAAATCAGATAGATTACATTAAAGAGCAGCAAATCTGGATCAATCTCTGCCTCTCATATAAGTGTTTTGTCTATTTACATGGTACTTTCTGAAGTTAGTATCTTTATTATGTGTGCACTGGGTAACACTGTAGGATTCCAATTGCAATTGGAGCTGCTATGTGCAGCTGCAATATATAAATGGCAGATGGTATAAAACTGGCAGAGGGTTTAGGAGATGTACAAGGAAAAGGGAGAGCAGACAGAGGTGGGCAAGAGAATGCTTGTGGCAGGCAACATGCTCAGAGGGCTTGCAAAATGTCATGACAATAAAAATTCTGAGATCTGCTCAGCTCTAGCCATAGGGGAGTACAATGTCAATGATAGGAGGGAAGACAAACGTGTGATTCCCGTTAACGTTACCAAAATACATGCAGCTAAGTCCCCCACTGAGAGCTCCAACAGCTGGATCTAACAACATGGATAATTTACTCTGTCTGTTTTCATGTGCTTCTGTTTCGTTGACCTGCTAAAAATTTCTAATTGAAACATCATCTCTGTAAGTAGATGGAGCACTTGTGGGCACAAATGTCAGACATGATATTATTCATGCCAAATCACTGCTGGAGGTAAGTCTTTGTAAGCAATGGAATTACAGCAGGGAGGAATTAGCCCTGCAGTAGTTAAAATGTCTATTTATACAGCTGTTTCAGGTAGCTGTGCATTAGATAAAATTTCGTAAGTGACAGTGGTGGTGGCATTATACTGAGGAATGAAAGGAACGATACTGTCCATTTAATTGTATCTATGGCCACAGTCATATTAGTCTCATTAACTTAAGTACAGTGGGATTCTCTTCCATTTTAAAGAAGAGTAAAATCAAAATTACGGAGGGGAACATTTCCTGTTGTAGTTGTCAAATCAGCTGTGGTAAAAAAAAACAACATCAATGCATGCTTTGTGAAGACATGAGTATTTCTTTTTCTGGCAAAAAATCAGGCAGGTCAGGGTTTTTCATTTTTGGAGAAAATTGTATCACAGTGGTAGTTTTGAGAAGTATATTGGTTTTGTAATCTGTTATTTTGAAAAGGGCCATTTTCAAATGAAGAGAAAATAAAGTCCTCCTTCTCCTCATGTTTACCTATTCACTGCCCAAGCGAAAAATACGGGGAACATTTGAGTCATTTGCATCACAGTCAAACAACCCCCCAGTGAGGCCCCCCATGTGCAGCTGTAAAACTGGTAGGTTTAGTAGTCATCTCAAAGTTAAATTGTGATGAAAAGATGAATACCTCTTTTTCCCTTTTGAGCTGCTATATGTACCTGCCCTCTGAACTGGGACAGCTTTTTTTTTCGAGGCACATCGCAAGTACTTGCAATGACAGTGTGCGTTGCTCAGCCTTATGAGGGCAATTGAAAGCAATCAGAGATTCTCTCCTTCTACAGTAATCCAATTTCTCAGTGTCAGAGCAGCCTGGAGGTACCCTGACGGCTGGAAAAGAGACTCTTCTCTTCCCAGTTCTCACTCTGGGGAGGCTTTTGAGTGGGTAGTGCCTGCTGGTGCCCTCAGAGCAGCTAAATAGGCATCGCAACTCCATCCCACCTGTGATACAGCTTGCACAGCTCATCTCCGCGTTGCAGACACTGACAGAAACCAGCCACCCTGGGCTGACAGTGAGTTCGGGGCTGGTGGCACTTGGCCTCCAGTTTTTCAGGATGCCATTGGTCTATAATACCAGCTATGAGTTGCTGACCAGGGCTATAGCGGATTTGCCCAAATGACTAAGCGTTCGGTAGTGATGAGGTCATTTGCAAAAGCAGATGAAATTACCATTGAGGTTTGTCAGAAGAAAATTAGAATTTATATTGAGGTGAGGGGCTTAATATAAATCAGAACAATATCTTCAGCTTATAATTTTCATACAGCCTTTGGAAGCATAGAAAATGTCACCCTCCAGCAACATTTTTTCTGCAGAAGCCCTGCGTGGAGATAATATTTTAATGATTCTCATCTTGTTGATCATGGACCCACAGGAGAAATACTGATTTACTTATTCAGACTGATTAAAAATGGAATCAAAAAATATTGATTCCTGAGCAGAAAATATTGGCAGTTTGCCCACATTTCACTGCTACACTTTCAACTGCTCATTGCAACCTTTATTTTACCTTGTTGTACAGAAAGAAATATATAGCCTACACGAGAGAACACTAAAGATGCCAGTCTTGAAAAACAAATATCCCAGTTACACAGTCAGCAGCAAGGACACCACAGTCTCCAAACTAAACTTCTATTTTAGTAATCAGGATAGTTGCTCAGAAGGGAAACAAAATGAGGGGGGGGAGGGGGGGAAGGTGTGATGTGGGAAATGGGAAATGGGGTAACATATACAAAAATATATAAGAAAAAGGAGGCCATTCAAAATGACTGACGTGAAAGGAGAGAAGTGCAGAAACTCCAAGCCTGGCCCAGCAGTTCTGCAAGCTCAGTTCTCAGAAGTGAGCAGGTGGATGGACACAGGAGAAGTATTGCCACATGAAAGCCAGATAGCAGCTGCAGAAAAGCAGGTGACAGGTTGGTAAGCACTTTGGAGCTTTATCAGCCATTTCAGAAGAATGGCTGTACATTATCTATTGCTGTAATGCAATTTTGATAACATGCTAGTGGTACTGCCACAGGTATTAATAACGAACACTTATTACAGGATTAGATATATTGTTCTAAGTTACTACTACCATTTAGACTGAACTATCAATGACCCCAAAGTAAGAATGTGTAGGGTGAACTTTTACAGGAGGGTAGGTGAGGTTTTGGGAATGTAGGCATGGGATGAAGTCAGCAGCCCCAGGGCTATAAACAGACATTTTGAGTGGCTGATTACTCATCACTAAAGGAATACAACTATGAGAGGGACTAGTTTTAGGTCCTAACAAAATAAATAGCCCTTTAACAAGGAGGTATGCATGGCTAGATTGTGTTAATGAAGCCATTAGTTACATTGTGAGAATGTTACATCTCAAAGGCTGTGGAAGGAGAGCAGTGACTTCGTGGTGAGTAATTGTATACACATCCTATAACTAAACCATAAAGAAACGCATTATGTATGCCCACAACTGATTATTTTGAACAAAGACATCTTTTAAAGTGTATAAAGACTGCAACTGAAACCATTCATTGTGCAAGCACCAATGCTTCAGAATTAGGTATGCAGAAATGACCACTCTGTCACTGTATATGTAAGTATTATCTTACTACTGCTGAAGGGAATTGTATCTCCAGTGCTTGTGTTCGGTCTAGTAACCAAAGGTTTGGCTGTAATTTGGATGCAGCAGTATGAACTAGTAACAAAGTGAATGAGTGTTACAGGTAGAGGTGATGAGTCAGTCCATTGGGGAGATTCATTTTTCTGATAAGGAAGGGATCCGGGGGTGCAACACTCTCTGAATTTCTGCCACACAGCCAGCTGCGCTGGGGTGGAGCAGTTAGGAGCCTGGGCTCAGTGTCCTGATAGAGCCTTGAAATGAAGCCAGTCACTTGCTGTGTCTGTAATGGTGCTCTGCCTGTGGGCTTGCCTGTTTGGATAAGCTAATGTTGACTCGGCCAGGCTGTGAATTTACTCATAAGTCCAGCTTATCCTGAGCTACCTTCCAGGGTGGACACTGAAGCTGCACTCAAAGGCTTAGGGGTGTTTAGAGTGAAACAAAGGGACTTAGTAGGTAGAAAATTGGAAAAAAACATGTAAAAAAAATTGACAGAAGATATTCCAAAGTCACTCTACTTGCAGTGAGTGATATTTCTTAGAGTTCTGCTATGTCGATATAATAACATCAGCCCCAGTTACTGCAAAATAATGTAAAGCCTACCCAAGCAATTTTTCTTCAGGACCCCCAGAGGCATAAACACTACGTTCTTCCCAAAGCAGAGCAGAACTCAGTATTTTAATTTGAGACAGCATTAAAATTTTCAAGGCTAATTTTGGAGGGAAAAAGCACATTTCAACTCCATAGAACAACCCCCACTGCCCGTTTTCAACAAAGGACTTGAAATTCATTGTTTACAGTTACCATTTTTTTATTCACATATTTGAGCAGTAGTACTAACATACCCTGGTTTCTGCTCCATCTGGTATGTGAAAGAGGGAAAGGGGTTCTGGCAAACTGGAGTAAGCTACAGACTGCCTCATTTTTTGGGGCATCGATATTAAATTTCTCCCTGTAAAAACCATTTCACTACTGTTTGGTCAAACATAATTCTAATTGTAACAGACATTTCATTCTTTTTGTCAAAAGCTTCTTTACTATGCTTGATACTGCTAACATGCTTAGCAGGTCTGCTCTGACCTGGGGAGACTGTGTCCAGTTCCCCAAAGCTTTTTTTTTTTCTGAAGAGTGACCTCCCTCCATCCAGGGCAGGCCTATCTCTCCCCTCCAGAAAGACGATAAATCCCCTTTCCATTGACAGCAGTTCATGGCGTGCACACCGCTCACCCCCAGGAACCACAGAGCGGTGTGTCGGCTCTGTGTCTGCATGACCAGACAGTTTCTTATGTGCCTCAACACCACACTTAAACCACAGCGTGGCTTCCTCCACCATATATAATAGGCTTTCAGATTGATCACCTGGCTCACACTATGGCAGCCCAGGGACCAAGAGGTGACCAGCCATGCACCAGAGTAACTGTGACAGACAGCTGCCTAATGGATTAGTGACGTACCATGAATTTTAGCACATATTTTCATCAGATGAAAATGTATCTGTTATCTTCTATTATTTCTACCTGAAATAATTTCAGCCCTATACTTGTGAAAACCTTCCTTCTCAACTAACTTGCATTGGCCTAATGCCATTGATTGATATCATTAACAAATGAGCCAAATAAGGATCAGGCCAGTTGAATTATTCCGTCTGGCATCCAAAGGCATAAACAAGCATATAATATGCTGCTGATTGACCAACACTCTGCACGGTATCACTGTTTCGCGAGCTACCTGTGTCTGAGAAGTGCCTCAGAAAACACGAGCTCAGCTAATGAGATCAGGTGTGAATGACAATTAATTTTCTCCCACTTGAGCCCACCAGCAGAGATTCTGGAGGCAAGGCCTTTGCAAACACATTGTCTTGCCACGGCTACTCCCTACACTAAAGCTTATTGATTTTCTGAGATACCTATTTTACCCCTTAGAAATATTCCTGGCTGCTCACACAGCAGATTTCTGCATCAACAGAGAACCTCATTGTTTGTGCTGTGGGGCATCCAGCTAATGTCAGAACAGTTGAGGGAATTTCTATTTCATGTCTTTCTGTATCCTGCAAAGAAAGAACTGCTGCTTGGAGAGATAAAGATTTTAGTAGGAAATCCACTGAGCATTTAAAGAATTCATTCAAATTCTCTTCTCTGTGATCCCTAAGCAAAATAGTAGCAGATTCCATATAGACAGTGTTTTGACATTTTTGCAGGCAGTAGATTGCGTACTGGACTAATGTTCAGGACTCCCGAGTTCAGTTCTTGACTCAACAGTTTCTGGGTGACTGTGGCCTTCCCTCTGTTTGCACAGCAAAGGTGAAGCAGCAGCATTGGTACAAACCTCCTTTGCAATCTAGAGTGAAATCCCTTACAGAAGAATCAGGTATCATTCTTTTCAAAGCAACATCTTATGTCTTTTCAGAGGCAGATAAAATTGAATTCAGGAGGTTAATCTGGGAGGTGGAAGCTTGTTTTGATAGCATCAGGGTGAAAGTTTTTCAGACCGAGCTCCCTTCCCTTTTTCAACTCCTAATAGAGCACTATGTGTAATTTAGCTAGATGGAGTATTGATCTGGTAAGACACAGAATAAAACCCTAACAACATAATCAAGTGGAGAGAAGAGAAAGGAAAAAAAAAGGAGCCTGAAACAGCTTATAAGTGCTTGTTATATTTGTAATGCTTTAAAGAGTTCAGTCTTCTGTAACCCAAATGATGGTCCAGTCCTTCATTCGCTTTTAAGTTTTTTCAATGACCGGGAAAGGATACATTCATTTGACATAAATCAGTTACCTAAATATCAGGCCAAGGTAAGACAACAAAGCAGAAAACACGGTTTGAAAACACTTCTGAAAACACAGGAACAAACAGCCAGGTGCACTGGGATTCATCTTACCCAACTTCAGCGTCCACCCGAGGGGACCTATGAGCTTGTTCATTAAGCTCCGTCTGTGATAAGGGGGAGCTGGGTGTGTACGGTGTGTACAGAGGAGGGCTGACATAGGTGCTGTCAGCTGACTTTGTCCATGGAAAGACATACGCATTTCAGGTTGCAGCTCACTTAATTTAGAAGTCAACGACAGACTGAGATAAATTGCACCCTAGAAATACTGATTTCTCTTTGCTGACCAGAACCAGAACTTGGGCAACAGCCCAGAAAACTATGTTGGGTCAGATAATTATAGCAAGACCTTCCCACTGGGCTAGGAAATATTTGAAGAACACAGTGAAGCCTCTATACTTTACCCTTTGTAGCTGATTTAGTCTCAAAAAGAACATAGAACCAAACCTCATACAGACAGTTACTTATAAACAGGACATTACTTCTGTGCGAGAAGACACAGAAGTAATCAATCACTAGGGGCAAAACGAAGTCCTCAGCCATGTCTTTGACAAATATTGTGACAGGAGCTTCTTGTGTCATGCAGACTGAATGATGCCTCATGCCACAAGAGTACTACTAGTTATAAATCCTGCAAACAACAGACTGCTCTGTAAGCAGACACTGGTGCAAGGTCCTGGCCCAAAGAGGTATTTCAGGATGGCAAGTCATTAACTCATTAAGCATATTTATTTCCAGCTGAGTGCTAATGAGCATTTGTAACTAACTAATGCTTGCTTTTTTTTTTTTTTTAAGTGGCCAATTTGACAGAGAAAGTGCACAAACAATCCTCACCCACAATCCTCACCCCATCACCTTCGATAAAACTCTGATAAATATAATCGACCTCCTTCTGTCTGTGACGCTGTTGAAAAGAGTCCAACTTTGTCTGCGGCATTTGCTGTCCTTGGTTATTCCTGAACAATATCTGCCGACAAAGTTCCTCCTATGTACCAGGAAGCAGTAACTGGTGTACATTAAGCACAGATTTTAACTGTGTATTATTGAAGCAGTACAGTGAGGACTCAGAAGAAACAGGGATGATTATCTGAGACAGCTGTGGCGGTGGAGGAAGACGGGATGTAGCACACAAATCTGTAGGAAATCTGACTTCATTGGTTCTGTTGCTCTTTTGCACGTTTGTTTTAATCTTCAGACCATCAAGTGAAGAAGTGGCAGCTCTAGGGTCAAAGAGAATTAAATGCATTAAGTAGTAGCCCTGGCAGTGCTACTGCATCTGCACTCATTTCCTTTTGCTGAAAATGAATTCTTTGCAGGCAGCAGTAAAACACTTCCTAGGAGAGACTTTGTCTTAGCCATATTATTATAAAAGAATCCTTCAGATCAAGAAATGTTTCTTATATCTTCTTCTTGACTAGCCTAAAATCCCTGAAGAATTTTCCTTACTGTTCTGTGGGAGGGAACAAGTAGTCAATGACATGATTTTTACCGTACATGAAAAAAAGGGTAGTCTTGTGCCTAAGACACAATAAGAGGAGCTTGTGTTTCAGGTCCTAATTTGCTTCAGAATTTGCAACATGTGAGAAAAGAGTGAAGAACGGTAAAGGATAGATAAACCAGTTTATTTTGTGTTCTTTTAGTACAATATCTGCACATTTAATTTGATATTGGAATTATGTGTCTGGATGTGTATGAAATTAAATTTTGTTTCTATTATGAATTTATTTAAAAATGAGACATTCAGGATGCACTGCAGGGTTGTGATCGGTCACAGACACACATTATATTACTTGTGCTCCAGGGCTAAAGGAACATAACATTAGCTTTCAGGAGATTTCTTACATGATAGCTCGTTGGAACTTTTGATTAGCTTCCTGCAAATATGTTGGCTTAAAAAGTGCCGGGAAAACTTGTTATCCAGAATTGTGTCCTAGTCTTCCACTTTTCCAGGTCAAAATAAGATATTCCAGTTCCTCTGCCTTGAGCACTGGCTAAGCACCAATTCATAGCTTATGTTGTCTTGTCTGGTAATCTGGATGCAAGAGGTACAGAAATCTGACCCTACCACAGGACGGAGTAGTGGAAGAGTGGGAAATTAGTGGCATATTCCTCTCACAAATAGAGCCATAGTCCTTTAAAAGTTGCTGCCATGGAAACCAGGTGTATGGCCTTCATGGGAACGGCATTAAGTTCCAAAATCCTGCAGTTGGCAATGTTTGGCTATCCAGGGTAGCTTCATGAAAGGTGGTACATTTATAACTGAGTCATTAGGAGGGAGAGTAAAAGATCCCATCTAGGAAAGCAATCAACTGATTATCAGAAGAATGCTGAGAATATCACTTTCTCTACGTGAGAGAGGACACAAATACTGCCTGCGTCCATATCCTCTGGGTACTTCTGAGAAGATGAAGTCTTGTAACAAGCTTGGTACCAGCTGTTTTGCTAAAAGAAATGAGATGAGACACAGGTAAAAAAACCCAAAGCACCTAAATGAATTGGGAAAAATGTTTTCTCAGGAATTTCTCCGCTGTTTCTTGACACAACACGATATCACCATGTTGTTGTTGGCTTCTGAAGCAATTAGGAACACTGCCTGCTTGTATTAATTACTACAGATTCTTGAAAAAAGCAATAGTCCTTTCCAGAAGGGAAGAAGTCATTAGGATATGAGAAAATCCTGCATTAAATCTGCAGATTAAACATCAGTCCTGGATTAATTTAATTTATGGGCATAAATGAATGGCTTTAACCTTGAAATGAAAGCATGAAATAAAGGCTTCCTGTCATTGTGTGAACAAAACCAAACTTAAAGTGGATGAGAAGAAAACAATGTTGGTACACAGTACAGGCAAATTACCTGTTCTGGTTCCCAGAAAATCTGAATTCTCTTCCACTATTTACCATGACATTGCTACAGGATTTGGGGTAAGACTCTCGAGTGGGATGTCTACACAGATTTAGGTGACGAAGTCCCGTTTTAGGCACTGATGTGCCTCCAGTTCTTGGCACAGAAGTTTCTGCCATCAGTGTTTCCCAGGCATGCAAATGTCTGCCTCCAGATACGGCATTCCTCAGTAGACTTTTGCATTCCCCACTCCATCTGCTGCACGTGTTTAGTAAAGCAGGGCATATATCTCAACCTAAAGACGGGTGAGTCCTATGCTCCATAGTGTGTGATTCTCCACCTCACAATGTATTTATATATGCAGATTTGTAATTTTTGGAACGTCAGACTTGTTGCACATGTTCTGAACATGTTCCCAGGAGGGATGGCACTATCTGTTGAGTCAGTCATGCTGCCTCTGAGTAGGTAGATAAGTAATTGTGGGTTGGCAGAGAAGACAGAGAGCAACACCAATATATGAGAGCAGTAATCAGAAGAGACATGAAAGAAGCAGAGAAACTATCATTTCTACACACTAGGAGGTGGATCGGTAGGATTGGTAGGCTAAAAAGCAATAACAATTGCCTAGGAAATCTCACTATTTTTTATTCTGGAACTGGAATAATTGAAGTATCAGGATATGTGGGAGCTACCACGTTGATGGGAACAAAATAGACTGTTTTCTGTCTTTCCCACACTGCTCTTCCCAGGTGGAGAATCTTCTCTATGTTGTTGAAAACTCTAGATGTTTACATGTCTGTTCTTCACTACCACCCAAAAATAATCCTCTGCTGTGGAAGCCATCTGTCTTGCTAGGAGGATGGAAACATTAACCTGATCCTGTGGAGATGGAGACGTTAAGTTTTTCTCTATGGATGCATTACGTTTCATGCAGTCAGAGGGAAACACACAGTAATTCTCTGAGCTACCCACTTTGTTAAGGCAGGTTTTAAAACCATTAATGTAAGATGAAAACTGATTATCCCATGGAAGAAGGAATCATTCTTAAACTATTCAAACCGGAATTTCATTTAATACTTATTTCTTCCCAGAAGAGCCACATGACTTGTCTCAAACAGCCAAGACAATTATCTTCAGAAGAGCCAGAGGTGTCCACTTTTTAAAAAACACATTTTCTTGGCTGGCACCATCCTGTTACAGTCCACTGACTGATTTGACAGTGTGCATTCTTCTCCAGTGAAAATACATTGTAATTTTAGATATACAACACAGGCAGGACTAAAATGGATGAACATATGTTTCTTTGAAGGCTGTTTGCTAACAGTAATTGCTTTTACTTCCAAAAAAATTGTGAGAACTCCTCTAGCATTTATCTTGCAGGGTTACTTAGAAAGTGAAAAACAACTTTCAAAGATAAATCTTTCAAAACCAGTATGAAATTCATCAAGTAAATTATTCAATGGTTCAACCAATCTGAAATATTAGGTTCAAAGCTGGTGGCAAGGAAATCTTGCTGTAATTTATCACACTTGGAAGACAGGTAAGATGGATCAGCATTAAAAGAGAGAAGCCAGGGACAAATCAAAGCTGTTTTTAATGAACACTGTACTTTACTTCTGGATCCAAATTTTCTAAGGTTCAGACCTATCTTTAATACTACGTCTATAGAAGTTTCCCTGAACAAAGCCACAGGTTCAAGTTTGGAGCATATGATGGGTCTGTCCTCCTTTTCTTTCATTCCCCTTGCTTTAAATTTACAAGACTTAAATGGCCCATGACAGCTTGTTCTTTGCTAAATACAAGAGTATCTTGCATGGAAGGCTAAAAAGTGTATTGGAATGCGACAGGCATGCACATTACTTCTGACCTCTGGAAGTCTGTGTCCATGAGTTGGGTCTCTGAAGGCAGTCAGAGGGAGGCAGTCGAGCCTGGCTGGAGGAGCGTGGGGGCTTTGAGCGTGGTAGTACTGACTCATTTCTGGCTCTGCCTCTTCTGCCTTCCTACACACTCACCTACCATCTCATCAGCTAATAGACATTGGAGGTCTAGTCCTTCAGAACATCTGTATGAATCTGTACAGGGAACAAGTCATTTTTAAAGCTCTTTAGACGAACACAGGTTGTAAAAATATCCAGTAGCCAGAAGCTCAACTATAAATTAGAAGTAGCAACTCTTTAGCAAGGCAAGCTAGCACAGACACCAACTGAAAGGAAATATTCATCCTCACTCAATCTTTAAATCATGATGTGATGTTTCTGAAAGATACACTTTAATTTAACTGAAATTTGTTGAAGTGCAGCAGGGTTCTCTTGCCTAGGAGACAAGATTATTTTCATCCATAGCTGGAAATACAAAGTCTATAGTTTATGCCATGCAAGAGGGCCAGCTAGCTTAGGGCAACCCATTATTTGCATAAAAAACCCCAAATGCTCCCGTTGTCAGGTAACGTAATGAGAGAAAGATGTGGTGCCCAATTACATAACCCCATGTAGTATGCCAGCCCTCTGCCTCCCACTATTCTCCTGCAGAGGTGGGAGGGGTAAATTCCCAGAGCTGTGGGAAAGGGATAGAGGAGAAATCTACATCCGTATGAAATTTTGGGAAGCTCCGGTGTCTGGTTTTAGATGCTGCAACAGTTTCAGACAAGCTAAAGTATAGTCACCTTAGACTAGAAAGTTGCTAATTTTCCTTTGTGTTTGGAAATCTCTGCGAACAGTTTCCCTGGAGAAGCAAGGTCAGCTTACAGCTACCAGCAAATAGAACCTTGACCATTCTGCATGAACCAGCCACATCACAACCCAGATAGGAAAGATAACGCATTTCTGATCAATGGCTCTCATTCAGAAGGCCCTTTATGTTTTGTGTTGTACACGATGTATAAATAGAGCAAAGTCAAAAGACTGTGTTCTACATAAGGGTGGACTGCAGAGGCATCTAAGTTTAATGAGGGACAGAACAAGTGATCAGAAATTAGAGGGCTGGGCTGGGCTGTGGGTGTTCCATAGATATGAAAACGATGTTCTTGCAAATCCTTATTATCTTGCATGAACAGAGAAATAAACTGCGCTTTTCCCTGGTTCCATCTGACACATATAACTCAATGATAAAAAACTAGCTGATGTACCCATTTAACTGCTATTCTCAAGTTGGAGTTTCTTTCTGTGCTTCTAGGAAAAGAAACATCAGCATAATTTTCCAGACTAATGGCACAATTCATTCTAATGCATCCCTGTGGGAATACCATAGTGGTTTCTCTGTACCTTTATTTCTTCATTTCACTAAGTATGTGGCCCTCCTTCAGGTATGAATTAGTCTGAATTGCAATAGAAAAGATGAGTGACACCACTGAAGCAGGTCACATGAGCCTGGCTACCTACAGTATAATTTTCCTCTTGTGATGGACAATCCATGGCTGTGTTTTCCCCTGTGTTTTGCAGAAAAGGGAGCTGAATAAGAGGACATCTGGAAGGAGGACAAGAAATAGTTGTAGCATAACAGATGACCAGAAATTAAATAATTGCTTTCATTTCTTCTGAAGAACAGAAACTTTGCCCTATAAAGATATTTCATGTTTCAGAATAGTATAGAAACCCAACAACAAATAATAGACAGAGATTAGAATTATAAAATCATCGCATTTTCTTCAGAAAAAAAACCCAAGATTTAAGGCTACAAGGAAGGTTTAATTCCCATTTTGCCAATAACACACAGGAAATCAGCATTTCCCTTGTGGTTTCAGTTCAGTCCATTCCTCTTCTTGCTCTCCTGTAGTAAATTTTCATGCAACACTGCAGTTCACTGTTAATCAAATATTTTGCTCTGTCTTCTTGTTGGGTGAGATGATTATTGTGCTTTAACTTTTTTCAACATACAAAGTACTTTCTATGTCTGACTTTGATTTACGGCTGCCTTCTCTGTTTTTTTTTCAGAAGACTAAACCTTGGCTGATTTATTTATGGAGCGGTTTTCCTCGTTAATGACTGAAGGACTCTTTCTCTCCATTGCGCAAACAGTTGGGTAGCCGGAGAAGACTAATTGAAAACCAGCCAGGAAGAACCCTGTATGGGAAGGCATTTGCTACCACAGGAAATTAAGAAGCTGGCAGGAAGGAGACTGACTTGTTTTCAGATAAAGACCTATTTATATTCTGAAGTGCAGCTTGACCTAACTGTTGGAAAGCTATTATTTTCTGCAAGGGAGAAATGTCAAGAAAAGAGTATTGTACCATCTTCAGCTTCAATTCTGAGTTCCTTTGTGTGGCTACTCTTGTGCAAGAAGCCAAAATCAGAACAAAAGGACTTGTTATTCAAAAACAATGGCTACTGAACAATCAAAATCTGGCATGGCTTTTTATTGCTTCAGAGTCAGTGAATGCCCAGAAGCAAAGCTCTCATGTTTTGAAATGGCCTTAAATTACTGTGCCTCCTTTTTTTTTTTTTCTGCATAAGGTCCATGACTTTAAGAAATTGTAGACATATTCTGCATATCCATATGATCCTCCATAATTTTGTATTTATGGTTGCCCCAGCTGACTAGCAATTAAGGAGACTCGGTACAATTAAAATCTGAATGCAGTTAGTGTGTAAGGATGCAGCTGCTACAGGCAGCAGATATATCTTCAATAAATAAGCCAAGCAACCTGAACTTTCACACTGAGGGGTTTCATCCACAGTATTTATCAATTTGTTACAGCATCTGCAATAATCCTCAGCAGCTGCAAGTACTACGAAAACTGGAAATAAACTGGATAAGCCAAGAGCCTAATGCCAAGAAAACATTGACATACTCGTATTGCAAAAGTATCAATGTAGATATTTCCTTGCTTTCTTCAAGAATATATATTGGATCCAGACAGTTTTGGCCCTAAAACTGAAATAGCCTATGGGGACCTGAACCTCTGACCATTTGATCTCCTTGACCTCCTGTAAATCTAAGGATATTCCCAAGAGCCCCTGAGCCTCTCTTTTTCTTCTGTCTGCATCAGATGCCAAATGCCTCAGCCTTCCTACCACCTGCTTTTTACCGGGCTCTTTCAATTTCTGAGCAGCTCAGATATGAAATCTAAAATGGTGCTGACAAAACCGTTTACAGCGAGCATAGCTGCAAGGATACATTTTACGCTCAGGAGTCAAACATTTACACAAATTGAAACTGAAACTCACTGAGATACATATTTGTGGTATATCATCTAGTCATTTACTTGCATTGAGGGTGCTTATTTTGACATCTGAAGAGTGGAGCTTTTATATCAGGATACTGTACTTCAGCAGTCTGAGATTAACTTCCTATGGTCAGGAAAAAAACCCCTGTAACTTGCATTGAAACCATCTCAAAGCATCTCCATTTCCCTAAAACTGCTGTCTGCATGCAGTCAATAGCTGTGCCATTTACTGTATGAAGTACTGAAGGGGAAAAGAAATGAGTAATGTCTTAATAGCTGCCATCAATGTGGGCTGTTACAAACCATTTTAGCTGCTTGATGGACTGAAGAAAGAGTAATTTTCTGTGAGGCAACCACGGGGTACAGAGCTTTAGGAAAAAGTGTTCAACCACTAACTAAGCCAAAATGTACCATGGCATCTCCGCTGGACAGGATTTGCTGCACAGAGAATCATTTTACAGGTGTGCTCTGGTGGGTCTAGGAACTGTGAGCCATTGAACAGTTTTCTTTTCTCAGAAGTTTTTAATTATAACGGCAAATTCTTCAAATATTTCACGGTGGAGGGGAAGAAATGGTAAAATCAGAGAAAAGTACAAGGTAGGAAAATATGGAAGGAAGCAAGAAAAAAATATTAAAGATGTTATGAAACCTTAAACCAAGAACGTTTTCTTTTTTAAGCTAAAACGTGGTTAAGTTGGCAATATGGTGATGTTTTAAATGCTTAGATGTACACATCTATGAACCCTGAGTTTATATCTACCATTCACTTTTTTGTTGCATGTTTCAATGTGAGAACAATACAGACTGGCACAGTAATCTGCTCCTGTGAAGTGGTTGCAATGCCACATGCACAGTGACTGAATGTCTCCTGATAGTGAAGGGACATAAAAACCTCCTACCAATAATGGAGCTTCTCCCACATTGGGATACAATGAAGTTTCTTTGTTTTTCTCCTTTTAAATACACTAAGTAAAGGCTTATGTTAGACTTTGATGTATTAGAGGCCGAAACCTAGTCTCTTTACCTGAAAACAGAAGCAGCAATTTTAAGGTATCATAGGTGGCAAAACAAATATGCTTTCATAAAATGAGAATAACAAAATAACTGACGACAGTCAGTATATGGTCACAAGAATAAAAACATAGTTTGAACTAATGCATTTAATTTTTTAATTAGACTGAAAGTACATACATTGCTAAATATGGGAGCTCAGATGGTTGATGGAGACTTGCTAAGCTGCATGATGCTTAAAAATAAATGTTCAACTATGAAAAAACTCAAACATGTCTGGCATGTTTCTCCACAGCCAAGATACAGGCCAATAGGAAGGAAGAGATACCTTCTTTGTATTTCTGGAGTCGACCAGCCAATTCATCCACCATTTGTCCCTCTCTTTCTTTCCAGGTCACTACTGCCAATAAATTGGCATATGATGACAGTGTGCTCCATACAAACTTCTGCCACATGAGTCGAGTGCACTTGACTTCATCTGGATCTTTGGAGAACTGCTCGTTGTTCAGGTCATCATAAACCACCTACAGCATGGCTAATTCCCTCAAGCACTGGTTACCTCTCTCCATGGTGGTCCACTTGCCTGGATGACATAAAACATCTTCCTTGAAGAGATACCTTTCCTTCACGCCTGATAGGAGTCACATCCAGAGGCTGAGGACTTGTGCCCCTTTTCCAATTGCTTTGTCAATGCTCCCTTCCCTAGAAAGGGATCTCAGCTGCTTGGCTTTTCTACCCTCTAATTCCAGGCTACTGTCCCCATTATCCCAACATTGGAGCAGACAGGTGACTGTGCTCACCTGGGTGATGGCTGAAATCCTTTCTCATATCTCGCAGCTCACTCAGGGATAGAGATCAGGTGGTTACCATCTCATTTATGAGTTTTTCCTTTCCCTCTGAGAAAGAGGAGGAACCCTCCCATCCCTCTTGAGTAGCCACACTGCCTGTTGAGGGGGGGAGCGTTGAGTAGCTGCAGTGCCTGTCGCAGGGGTTGCCGGGGTTTGAGTAGCTGCAATGCCTGTTGCTGGGGATGATCTCTGGGTGGTAGTCTTAAATAGTTGTTTAACCCTAAACAAGACCTGAACCACATTCAGGAGACACAGCAAAAGGAACATGCTGGTTTGAACATTCCAGAAGCGGACAATAAAGGAAGGTGCCTCCCCGATAGATCGGGTCTCCGAGAAAAAGTGTCATTATTAATAGTTTCCGATAGATGGCTCCCGAGGTATGGACATGACGGCAATGACGGGTACAAATACCAGATTAGTCTCATGACCAACAATTTTATCATATCATAAACCAGTACAGTAAAATGATAAATTTGACCCAGCTCCTAGAGGTGATAAACAGCGTAACAGGGGACAAATACAGCAAGTAAGGTGTTACATAGCACAACTCCAAGAACAAGCACAATTTTGAAATCAAATAAATCAGCATTGTGATGAATGACTGTTAACCTAATACAATGAATGCTTATAAAAAATTTGTTCTAACGCATTCTGGTCAGATTTGTCATTATCTCAACCCATCGTGTCCCACGTTGTGTGCCAAAAAGGACTGTCGTGGTGTAACCCCAGACAGCACCTAAGAACCACACAGCTGCTTACTCACGCCCCACTTTCCCCCTCCCACCCCCAATTGGGATGGGGAGGAGAATGGGAAAAAAAAGTAAAAGTCATCAGTTGAGATAAAGTCAGTTTAATAAAACAG
>VYZM01023523.1:122474-278988 GCA_013398915.1 Dromas ardeola
AACAAGTGATACACAATACAATTGCTCACCACCCGCTGATTGATGCCCATCCCTGAGCAGCAATCATTACCCCTTGGCCAACTTCCCCAAGTTTATATACTGAGCATGACGTCATACGGTATGGAATATCCCTTTGGACAGTTTGGGTCAGCCTTCCTGGCTATGCTCCCTCCCAGCTTCTTGTGCACAGAGAATGGGAAACTGAAAAGTTCTTGCGTTAGTAGAAGCACTACCTAGCAACAACTAAAACATCAGTGTGTTACCAACATTATTCCCATACTAAATACAATCCAGAGCACTATACCAGCTACTAGGAAGAAAATTAACTCTATCCCAAATGAAAGCAGGACAGTACCAAATTTTAATATCTTTTCTTGCATGTAAGAAATATAATATAAGGAACTACTGGAGAGGGTCCAGTGGAAGGCTATGAAGATGATCGAGGGACCGGAGCACCTCTCTTATGAGGAAAAGCTGAGAGATCTGGGCCTGTTTAGCCTGGAGAAGACTGAGAGGGGATCTCATCAATGCTTATAAATACGTAAAGAGTGGCTGTCAAGAGGATGGGGCCAGACTCTTGTCAGTCGTGCCCAGCGACGCGACAGGACAAGGGTCAATGGGCACAAACTGGAACACAGGAAACGCCATCTCAACATGAGGAAAAATTTCAATACTTTAAGGGTGACAGAGCACTGGAACAGGCTGCCCAGAGAGGTGGTGGAGTCTCTTTCTCTGGAGATATTCAAAACCTGCCAGGATGTATTCATGTCCAACTTGTTCTAGGTGAACCTGCTCTGGCAGGGGGTTTGGACTAGATGATCTCTGAAGGTCCCTTCCAACCCCTACCATTCTGCGATTCTGTGATTCTGTAATGAATAAAAGCCTTATGCAGATCCTGCAGTTGAGTATGGAATATAACAGTGCTATAATTTAGCCTAGTGCTTGTTATATACAAGTCTCCCCAAATTAATCTTTCATACATCAAAATAAAATCACTCAGTGAGAGATTTTGCCATTAGTATGCCCTATAAGCGCATAAAAACACTGACAAATTGTATTCCACATCCACTATATTGCACAATATTATCACCAAGATACAGATGTAAATGCAGTGTTGGGTCATTCTGATACTGGCAAGTCTATGAACCATTGAATAAATAATTTTTCCCCTGCAGTGCAATGATACATAAGCCTGTCTATCCTCAGACACAAATGAAAAATATATGTGCAAGGGAAGTTGAAACTTGACCTGGAAAGCTAATGCTTATCCTGTATTTGACAAACGTATTTTATATTTTATACAGATCTACTACTGAAGTTACTCTCCTGAGGGAAGGATGGGGAAAGATGAAGTATTGTGATCTCTTAAAAAGTCAGGATGGATTTTAAAGAACATTGACAGAAAGCAACGATATTAATAAAGTTTCATGTTTCAGATATAACTTATCTTTTCCATAGTCTCTAATGCATTGGCTTTGTCATATAATAAAATAATTGTAACTTTGTGGATTATGAAGTAAACTGAATTATTCATATAAATGTCACTGAGACATTTTTCCCACTAATTGTGGTGATCCAATCCTATTTTCTTCCGTCCTGTTATTAGACAGTCATCAGCTAATGGATTAAAATACATGCAGCGGATTAAAATGATGATATTACAGACTGTTCACCCAGATTAAAACAAAATGTCTCTAAGGACATCAATGAACTACATATAAGATTAATAACCATGATGACAAGGAGGATAATGTGTTGGTACAAATATAGAGATAAGCCTTCAATCATGCATGACCAGGGCTGAAGTCATAACAGATATGTCCAAATTGTATTTTGAGGTGTGCTCCAGAACTACCTTTAAACCCAGATTTGACTTCTTCCCAGACAGCGAGCCGTGGCATACAGGCCACTGCTGGAGGATGCCCTTTTGAGAGCTAAAGGCCGCCCCTGCCCAGCCTTGCGACTAAAACATAGAAAAATGTGTCATCCTGTGTGTAGAGGGACGCAGCCCAGGAGACCCCCAGTAACATACTGGGACAGGGACTTGCCGCGCAGGCATTGCACAGCCGCCCTGCGGCCGCGGCTGCATGTGTGTGTGAGGGAGGGCTGGGAATAGTCTCTGCTTCTTGCCATTAATAGGAATACAAGGCTGTTGGCTGTGCTGGCCAAATTCTCTAAGTATTGATTAAAGAGATTTAGAACCCAATTAATCAGATGTGAATTACCAACCTGGGGAATTTCTGAAGCTGCAACAACTGAAGTGGAAAAGCTTTGATATATCTTTGTAATACTCCTGTATCTAGATCTCTTTCTTTACAACAAAAGAGACCAATAAAATTTCTGAACATCATCACAGCCAGAGAAGCCAATTTCCCCCAGTTTTTTATCTTCTTTGAAACATAATATTCTATGTAGCAAATTTAAGAACATCTTTCCTGTCCAGCCCCTGATGTGTCAGGCTTCCTGAATAGAAGCTATCAACAGGACCATATTGTCCTTTCTGTTTAGTATTTTTACCTAAGACTTGTAGCGTTTTATAAATCACAAGTACACTACTTAAGAGGAAAGCATACCCTACCATGCCATTTGTTGTCTACTGCAAAAATCTTAAAAAAGAGGAGTCCTGTGAGTCATGCGATTGTAGTTACAGCTGTAACAGGAGATAGGATGGTTTCTTCACAAGGTGTCATAAGGTGAAAAAGGTTTTTGTCCCTACACTACTAACTGAATCTTACAGAAAAGTACACGCGCACACACACACACACACACACACACACAGAGACTATGAATCCCCCTCCTCACACCCTGCCCACTTAGCTACCCTGAACCTTAATTGTGCTAGGCTGAGGCTGAACGTTTCAGAAAGTAATTTTCTTCAGAGAAAAAAATTGACATTAATTGCACTTAAGGGCCAGATGCAGACCAGAAGGGTGGCAGTTTGAAAAATAGACGCTTGACTTTAACAATGATTCCTGTTACCTTCCTGTTTGGAATCAAATTTTTCCCCTTGTCTTTTCTCACTAATATCTCTTGTTCCTTGAGCTAAAAATCTCTCATTTATTCTCCCTCCATCCCTCTGGACACAGCAGTCCCTCCTGCATGCAGCCAGCCACCAGCAAAGACCTGGCCCGGAGCATGGGCATTTAGATAACCAGGGAACTCCGTAGGGACAAAAGGTGGCACCAGTTGATTTAAATGCTTCCAAAAATACGTAGTCCCAAAAAGAAGATGTTCTATGCCTTTCCCTGTGTAAGAAGCACCTCCTGCTTCCAACCACTGCCTGGAGAGAGAGACCTTGTTGGCCTTCTGGGGCAGGCTCACAGCCTTTGCATCCCTGCTGTGAACGCACGGCAAGGTCCAGAGCTACCCTGTAAGCAGCAGCGTCCTCACTTTGAATATGTGGGGAAAGGAAGGGAAGCAGAAATCAGAAGATTTGATTATGACTGAGCAGAAAAGTTTTTACAAATGTGGAGAAAAAACACTCCAAATCTCCAGTGTCTCATCACCAGTAAAAAGTAGGACCTTCCATTTGCCAATTTTTCTACTTCAGAAACATGCTATCAGTCTAAATGTACATGGTAGCACTTCACGTGCTACAGTGAACAAAGAGGCAAATGTCAAAAATGACTAAAAAGAGTAAGGTGAGATCAAGGCTAGGAAAAGCAAGTGACAGCATCGCTGAGATTTTCGTACTTCCTCATTATTAGGCTGGATTCATTTTTAATGGTTGAAAATTTTCTATAGCCATCTTGATGTTTGGAAATGCATCCATTACGTGCAATTCTATGACAGGTAATCAATCTAACATTTTTTTAACTATTGGGAAACTTTGCTTCAGCTATTCAGTGGTCATTATTTGGGTGGCAAATTGTCTCCTCTCACTTGGCTTTTTTCCCTTTCCCAACTGGCTGGAGAACCTAAAACAAGGAAAAAGAAAAAAGAACTAGCAAAAACAAGGTTCTACACGGAACTTTCATATATAATTCTGGAGGTTAAATTTTGGAATTTTCACTCAGTTTCATTGCAGATTATCCAATATTCGTACATAACCAAGAAGGCAGCTCTGAATATTTAGCTCATTTTAATGGCCAAATCTGATTATCTTGAAGGTGAAGATGAGTGGGCATAAGCTTCAGAGATGAGAGCAACCCATATTCTCCTGCCTATTGTGGAGCATTCTCTCCAGGCATCATCAAAGGTCATTTCACCCATGCCACAAATGTATAGATGCACATGGCCATACATCTGCATGGAATGGCAACCTTACGGATGAGCTGGCAATGAATATGTACGAGCCTGCGCTCTGACTTTTCACAATTGCTGGACACCTGCACATGCAATCATTTCAAATTGGCTGGTGTGGTTAAAACTCAGCTCATTAATCTCTAGATCATATAAAACTGCACTTGTTTGCATTAGCTTGTACTAGCTGCTGTCTTTTGACACTATGCCAGGGGACTGTAGTACTTGCTTTCATTTATGTTATGTCAACGCATCAAAGGAATTAGCATAACATGTGGCATTACTTCAGCATCAAACACCGAAGAGAAACGCTTAGTTTCTTCAACAGCCAGTGCTTTCTGCAGCTTTTAAAAGGAACATTTAAAAACAGGGTTTGCCAATGCCTTTTTTGGTCGCACTCCATGGTATAATTTCATGCACCATTTGTCTGCAAGGTTGACAGGGGGGGCAACATCATTATCAGAAAGTTCAAGTTAAAGCAGTGGGGAAAGGATAAGAATGTCAAAGCCTTATCAAGCAGAAAACAAAGGTGTGCTTTTATCCTGAGATCTGGAAATAACCTTAGAAAAACTTGGTGAGGTAGGTGTGCTAAACTGGGGGTGACCCAAGTATCTGGAGCTACAGCTGGGGCCCAGCCCCCAGGCTGCTTGGGGAGAGGGGAGAGGGCAGGCGATGGGGTGGCAGACCCCCAGCCTCCCCTCTCACACCTGGACGGGGGCTGAGGATGCTCCACCTGTGCCCCACCGCAGCACCAACCCATGCTTACGGTGGGTACACTGTGGAGTTGATGTTCCCCTGCACCTTCACCAATTTTTGAGACCTCCAGATGGGCAGAAGTGCTGGGCAGCCAAGCTGTGCTGGGCACTCCTGACACAGCTCCTAATGTCCCCTTGGCCTCATGGTGAACCTGCTCCTGTTGCACAAAGAGGGGAAGTTCTCGTGTCTGAGATTTAGCCAGGTAATCTGGCTGGAGATGTGGTTTTGGTATGAATCTCTATTTACAACGGACTTGCTTAATTATTTTGGGCTAATTGCCTGGACTTATTTATAAAGTTAGTATGTGTGTGGAGCCACTCATCTGGTTATCCCACCACCTAATCCTCTCCCTTTCCTGCCTTTGGTTACCTTTACATCAGAGGACAGACTGTTTCCTGAGGGAAAAACGTAACCATCCATCCTAAAAAAACATTGTGAGAAGAAGGATATTAAATACTGTGAAATCTATAGCGCGGTGCTCAGTGCCCTTCCACAGGAGGGGAGGCCAGGCACGTCCTAAGGAGCGAACGCAGCACTCGGTAGAAGCAGCAGAGGCATTTTTCTCCTTCCCCCCTACTTGACTTTGTGCGGGCTTCACTTACTTGTCTGGGCTGAGCACTGGTGAGGCGATGCTCACCCAACAGTGGGCACAAGGACACGGTCCCGTCCCGGCCTCTGCCCAGCAGCTTTTTATGGTTCCAGTGGGTCACGGCACTTTCTTGAGTGTCCTCCCTCTGCCCAGCAAAACCTGACACCAGTGTGACTCTACAGAGTATTTTCTGTAACTGGCCTTAGGGAAGCCCTTTTTTTACTCCACGGCCTGACAGTCAGAAGTTGAAAGCTACTGAAGGTGAGCCTAATAACCGCTCTTCAAGAATGGAAGCAGTCTCATCAGGGAAAAGCCTGCAGGTCAGCTTCACATGCCCTGTATCATGATGACTGTAGTCATCAAAATATGTCCTGGCTTCAACCTTTTATCTCCATCTCAATGGATGGTGTGTCATGACTTCCCGTATGGTAACTTCTCTTTCCTGAGCAAATCTCACTGCATCTCTCTTGCATCCTGAGGGCAAGCATCAGAACACTTGAGTTTCTTCCAGGTAGCTACCCAAACATCACTGCACTGCACAACAGAGCTCTAATGTTATTTGCAGTGTTTTCTCAAAGTTTCTCCTTCTCTATTCCACACACACACACACAGAGAGCTTAACTGAACTTGAGGTCCCTAGAAACCTCTCCCAGCAAAGGGGGTTCAAAGACGTGAAGAGAGGAGCTGGTCCTGAAAAAAAGAGAACTGGGATCCTTCTTCACTCCTCATGGCAAGACTAGTGTAAGAGCGATATAATTTTGGGGGTGGCTTTGCTTTGTCCCAGGATATCACGGTAGTAATATTGCTATGGCATGGTCCCCGGCAGAGGGAGCTCCTCCCATAGTGCTCTTCATGCTGCTTTCCAGCACGGTGCTTTCACCTGGGCTTTCTGTGGGGCACTGACAGGCAGCAGCTCCAAGTACCCTGAAATGATCCACTTGACAATATCGCACTTCAGATATGTAGCACTCCCCTGATAACTATTTTGGCACAGTTAATTAGTAGTGTTCATTAGTAATAAATGCAAAGCATAGAGATAAACCGTGGCATACATGGATAGGAGATATTTCATCCTCTGTATGTTTCCCTAAAGAAAGTACAGCTCCGTCATATCTGTTCACCAGTGGCAGTAACACACTGTCCTCCCCTTCAAGGAAGCTTTAATTATTTAATGCCTGGGAAATTAAATAGATGGTCTTATTCATTCTGATATTCTGCAGGCAGGTTTGATTCAGTAGGGAAGAGATATCTGATTATTCTGCTGAGAAATGAAAATAGCTAACAGCAAAATTAATTAACTACTATAGTAATGAACAAGTGGCTCTAAAATTAATCTGAAATCTAAATTGAAGTGTATGTGGATGGGTGCTTGAATGAACTTCAATTGTCAGGTTAAATCTAAAACAAGATTGGTGGTTTTTTAACGCTTTTGATCAGTGGAAACTTCCCTTTCTTTGACTGATGGGAAGAAAAGTCTCCTTCCCTTTGGACAAACCCAGTTCCCTGGGTTAGGTCCTTACGTGAGGTGAATCAGCCTTTCTGTGCACAGCACACAGAGTGAGCCCACTCAAATCAGCAAAATTAACTTGCTAATACACAAGGAAAACAGTCAGTCAGAAGGCAACCCAGAGCCTCCAGTCCCATATCCCAAACAGGACCAAATGCACGCTGCGAATATGGATACCCACTTTATAAAGGTAACGCTGGCTTGAAAACTGAAGCATTCCCATGCTTCTCTCACACATCAATTGCCTTAGAAAAAAAAACAGTCAAAAAGCAGTTCGATCAGGACCAGATCCAGGTTTTTCCCTGTTGACAGTTGCATGGGGTAAACACAGATTTATGCAAGTAAAGGATCCAGGCCAGCTCCTTGGGTTTCTAGGAGGACTGTGTTTGGAAACTATCCAAGACGAACAAAGTTATAGCAATGCCTAGCTACTGCAAATGAAGACAGAGAGTTTAAGAAGGCAGACATTCATATCAAGAAGCTTGGGAGCTAGCAAATCTGCTATTTTGCCCCTTGTTTTTGTTACAAAGCTTGTATTTCTGTCCTGTTCTTTGCAATAATTTGAAATGACCAATTAAATCTTGTGCTGAAAGCATTGGTTGGATTTTTCCAGCAAGTTCTTGAGATTACAAGAGTTTTCTTTACCTCCCTGCGGGAACTACCTCCCACGCACCCTTATACACTGTAGAGAAAACTTTGTTGCAAAAATAGTGAAGAGAGCTGTTCTTACAGATTACTTGAATTTATAAAGGTCCTAATGGCTTTTTCTTTGAAGAGTTTACCACAGGGATGCAGTAACAGGGCTTATCTGGATCTCTGTGTTTGTTAATGGAGAGCTTTCATTCAAAAGGAAGCAATTACAGTGGAAGGGGCAAGTGTTTTTTACATGTGGGGATAAGGTTTTCTCAAAAGACAATCAGGAGAGAGATGTGCAGCCTGGAGAACTGTTCTGTAAGTGTTGCTGATCTATTTCTCTCTATCAACTATCTATGCCAGGCTGTTTTGGTGATTGATCAGAGACCTGAATATTGAAGACTGGGGAACATATCCCCATCTGAGGAAAATAAAACAGAGATAATTTGTTTCTGGTTTATACTGAGCCTGTTGCAAATAGTAGCTGGCTGGGGTTTGTTTCAGGTTCCCTTGAGGCCATGTGAG
This sequence comes from Dromas ardeola, assembly GCA_013398915.1. Classification (NCBI taxonomy): domain Eukaryota; kingdom Metazoa; phylum Chordata; class Aves; order Charadriiformes; family Dromadidae; genus Dromas; species Dromas ardeola. The sequence continues at coordinate 130,727 of VYZM01023523.1, forward strand.
CAATTCAAGTTGCATCCAGATGCTGGCGTGAAATCTTCTCCATAGAGATAAATAATGGGTATTTCTGTTACTATGCAGGACAGACAGAGGAATGAACGCCTGTCAATCACAGTTGTAGGCAACAAAAAGTAAGACATTTTTCCAGTTTACAATTACCTGTATTTCTTATTCTGTTTAGGAGACCCACCTCGGCTGCACATGTTATGTTACACAGTAAGACACTACGGCTGGACTATGAGCATGACTTTCTTTGGTGTTTGTTACTAATATGGATCTTTTTTCACTGCAGCTGCAGGTCACGAGCTCGTTTGGACGTCTCCTGGCAGACTGCTCCACAAGTTACCCTTCACGGGAGACATCTGCATACAGGGATGCTACACGTACAGTAAATGCGCTAGGAATAAGCAGAGCCCTTATTTTGCAAGGATCTCAGTCAGGGGTTCCTTACAACAGCTGAATTCACAGGCAGTTCCCGAAAAGCAAGACTTGGTTATAGGCTGTGCTCTGCTGAGAATTGCATATCGTTATGTTGGATCATGTCACTACTCTCTTTGCAGCCCATGTGAGCCTGGGAGTCAGCCTTCCTCTCAGTACAGAGCAGGTGGGAAGACTCACCTGAATACATGGCTGCAGGTCTGCTGTGTCTCAGCAGGGATCATTTCCCATCCACCAGAGTCCCTGAAGGAGGTGCCAGGCCTGCACGCCTGCCTGCAAGTCTTACAGCAGCATCACTCAGACGAGAGAAAGGGAAAGGACAGCTAACACTCCCCCGTACCAGCACAGCATGTCCCAGAAACCTCTAAAGGAGTCGCTGTTAATTTTCCCTCCCACAGCCCAGTGGGATGGTGAGGGCACAAGAGTGTGGAAAAAGCTTTCAAAACTGTGACTTGTGATTTAGCCCACAGGGACTCAGATAGGAAGTTTAGGGACAAGGAAGGGAAGTGCATGGGAAGAGGCACTTAGCCATTCCTTGCAAACTGCTCCCCACTGCAATCAAGTAACCATCCCTCTCACACTCCCCCAAAGCAGGGGGTATATGGGATTTTATTTAGTGTAAAGCCACCCGAAGAGTTGCCAGCACCTGGCTGGCACCCTACATGGCAGACTTCTGCTTCTAGTTGTAGGGCTGTGCTGTGAACACAGAGGTGAGGGATCTAAGTTAAAAAAATAAGCTTCCTGTAGAGAGACAAGTGATGCTTTCACCGTGATAATTTCAGAGCTGGCCTTGCCATGCACTCCAGGAAGAGCTGCCTTGGAAGAGGTGAAGGGACAACATGGGGAGTGAGAGGCTGGGAATGGGATATCACCTGGGCAAAGGGAAGAGCGTGGGTGGGCAATGGTGGAGGAGGGACCTCTTTTGGCAGCTTGGCCATCGCTGGAAACCTAGACTCTAACTGATCTCTATGAGAAAGAAAATGTGCAGCATTTCAGCACACAACCTGATGGAGAAATAAAGGAGGAGCATCTATTTTGGGAAACCCTTTCCCACTCATGTGCATTTCATGTCCAGGCTGTGCCCGCAGTCAGCCCAGTGGGCAGGTACGGGCTGCTTCTGGCCAGGAAGGAAACCAGTCATCCGGGTGCAAGTGGCCTATTTCATTGCTGCATGCTCCAGAGAGCTCCTGTTAATGCACGAAGGATAGAGGCATTTCTTCACAGAACGGGACAGAAGAGGAGATTCCCTGCAGGCTACAGTCTGCATTTTCATCCACATAATGACGGGGGTCATTCAAACAAAAATGTTTATATTGGTTTCAAAACCATCAGCATTAATCAGAGTGGTGTTGTCTGCCCTCACACATTATTCCCCATTGCTTTCTCTTTCCCCTTTTTTCCTTAATTTCTTTTTTTGTTTGTTTGTTTGGTTTTTTTTAACCATTAGTCCTTAAAGCACGCTGCACCACACTTAGCAAGCTGTGATTTCACTTTTTTTTCAGAAGAGTGTGGTAGAGAGGCACCCATATATGCTGGAGTCATCTGAAATGGAGAATAAGCAAGCTTGGCCAAAGGGGGCAAAAGTGTTGCAAAAGCCTCATAATAACCAAAAATGAGCTTTATTGGTAAAGGAGAACCTTGTTTCTCCCCACACTCTGCATTCCAGAGTGGTCCAGGTCAAGGAATGCCCTGCAGGAGGGGAGCTGTGAGCGCTCGATTAATGGAGAAAATGGCACCATCCAAATGACTGCAGCACCTCGGCAGACTGATCACAAAATCAGGGCATACCCAGCTGTACCTGGGCGCACCAAGCCTTCTGCATGTACCAAATGGCACCTGCATGTGTTCAGCATCAACATGCCCCCGCCAACCCCACAAACGCACAGGGTCTCACCATCATCTGGCGCGTCTGCCATAAAACCAATGAGGACAGGAAGAAGCCAAGAGAAAAAGGTGCTTGTTGAGTTGTGGGGATTCACACAAAAATGGTGAAGTCAGCTGAAATGGGAGGAGCCTGGAGGCATCATATTCTGGGGTGAGGAATAATCCTAAAATCTCCTTTCTCTTTTGTCAGCAGTTTGCTTCCTGTGACGTGAGTGTACACACATGCACACAGGAGGAACAGAGCTACTTATGGGTAAAAAGCATCATGAATAGAACTGGCCAAAAATCCAAAGTGTGTTTGATAAGTGGGACTTATTTTCCTTTTCCTTTTGAAAAGCTAGTGGTTTTTTTACTATTTTAATTAAGCAGCTTGAGTCATGCATCAATGGATATTTGTGTACATGAGCTTGGAATTTATCTGTATCCTAAATCTATTTAGTATGCATGAATAAATGTTGTATATACCCTAACATCAATGGTAAGAGGCCTATTTAACAACCTTTAAGAAAGATGAGCAATTCAAATTTAGCAGAAGACAAAGTACATGCAATTTTTAGGTAATTTACTTTAGCAATATTTTATGTTGGAGGCAAAGAAAGTGCTGTGGAATCCTGGTGAAACGCAAAGCTGTCATATAAAATGCTACATTATCTGTGCACCTCATGTCTCCAAAACCTTGCAATTTTTACAACATGCTGAGTACAATTTAATTAAGAATCTTCATGCAGGGACTGTTGTCAAAGAGCGTGCTTTTCTCTCCATGCAGTAGTTAATAGTAAAAAAAAAAATTATAATCCAATAGCAAGTGGAAAATCTGCAGCCAGACTCCTGCAAAGCCTCTGAGATGCCAATTAAGAAAAGATTAAATAAAACAGAATGTGATTTTGAGTTGTTATTTCAGAAAGCACATCCATAAATTATAAAGCAGTGTTCCCACTGGAAAGTTGCAGAAGCTGCATGCCTAATACAAGCACATTAAGACACTGGTGCCTTCACAAGGGACTGTCAAACAGGAAATAATATTGTTTTTGAAGAAAAAAAACATATTAAGAAAAACCACCACAATGATTTAAAGGCAGAATGTATTAAACTGAAAGACGGTGTGTTAACAGTGCTACCAACAGAAATGCTATGTTGCCCTGTAGCACAGGTACAGGGCTGGCCCTGCCTCCCCATCCTCAATTCTGGCCATTTATCCTTTGCAGGGTATGTTCGAGCCTCTGAAGCTTGCTAACGACTAGGGTTTGAAAAATCCACCTCTCGCATCTCCGGAATAGGTCTTGCACTTTGAAATTTTTCAGCCATGCTGCTGAGAGAGAGACAGAAAGCAGACAGACAGAGAAGCAGACGGAAAGAAGAAAAGACAGACAAACATTTTCAGGACAAGCAAACTCAATTTTGCAACGTTGTGGTCTCAAGTAAGGTAGCAAAATTGAAGTGGAAGCTTTCCAGTGCTGTTGGAGCAGCGAATTCTTGTCCACAAGACTGTAATTACTGATTTTTATCAACCTGCCATTGCAGCAAGTAGTACAGAATCTATGTGAGGCATTTAAGCACTTTCATCTAATCCTGGAACATCCCTGCTTCAACTGACTTTAAATGTGTGATAATTTTATATACAGAAATTATACAACTTTTTGGCCACTGCAGGACCTCTAGCAGGACTAATTTCAAACTATTGGAGCAGTCAGGTAGGAAAATAGCAATTTCAAGCCCACTTGCCATAATTTTCAAACATACTAAAAATAATTTTCCTTTAAAGCATGCAGTATTTCTAGCATGCATGCCCACATTCACAGAGATCGCCTTACCTCAGCATCCGGCTCATTCAGTACTGCAGGTAGAACAGCCTCACACCAACAAAATGCGAGTGGGTGAGACACCCTGAACTCTACTTATTCTTTGGGTGTTAACATTAATACCAATTGCTATAAAATTACAAACAGTAATTTGGAAAACTGGTAAATACCACCTCATCTAAAACCATTGCAGTGACAAATCTATGCTTCCTCCAGCATCCGTTTAAGAAAGGGCATGTTAAGAATGCCAAAGTTCTTGTGCCACTGAATTCAGAGGTGAATTTTGATACCTGATTACACAGAAGACACTGCAGCATTTCAGCAGTTTGAATGTTTTTCAGATCCTTAGTTACTATACATTTAGATGCTAACATATTCAGAATTATCTAACTAACCCAGAATGTTACGTTACAAAATGCAGGAGTACATCTGTACGGTGAATGTGCTTTGCTCTATGATGTCAAATTTATGGTGCTATATAAATGGTTAATAATGATTTCATAAGCTACGTAAGTAAAACATACAATGACCATACATCACAGAATACTCAAACTATAGATCACACAATTCAAAACAAAATCTAAAAATGGATTGTGTGAGGCTATTGTTGGATTTATGGAAGTGCAACTTTATTTTACATGTTACCTGCCTATACGGTGCCCTGGTTGTCTCTGAGAAATTTTTATTTAATGCATCAGCGAGGAGTCCTAAATTATAAGCCAGAATACCTCACATCTAAAGGTTTAGAACCACCATTAATTTAATATTGGATCTCAAATATAGAGCAAATAGCTCCTAAAAAAATGTACAGATCCCTCAACATCTAAAGAAGGCTTATAACCAATATGAATGTAATGATAAATTTCAAACTGAGTGAGAAGAAATTAATTTGTAGTCTTGCTAAAAAGATAGAGCAGTTGTAGAAATCCCTGGAGACTTCAGACCAGATATTCAGCTGTTGTGAAGTGATATAGTTTTATATGTGCAGTATGTTGGCCACTATGGAAATTTTCTAATACAAAGAATGACAGGGCTCGACCCACTGTGGTATGAATAATTCAGTACATAAATCTGAAGTTGCATCTACTCTGAAGGAAAGGCAAATTAGGCTTGTATTACTTCTTGCTTTTCTTATGAGTAAGACTATTAGGTATGTAAATGCGTGAATTTAAGATCTTGTAACTGTTTGAATACTCACTTCTGTGCCAGAAGAATAAGGAACAGATTATTGGCCTAAATCCATGCTGACCTGATTTGATGTTGTTGTATCTGGATATAACACAGACAAGTGTCAAACCCACACATATAGTTTAAAATGGGAGGAGGTGGGCCAAATTCTGGCTCCCCCCGAATGATCTGGCTGGTGCTGAGGTATATGAATGCTGTATGTTGTCTTTCTTATTCTCTAACTTGATGACTTTAGTTCTTACTCACCCCATCCAATTATCCTGCCTCCTAGTAATGCACAGTAACATGTTCAGAATATGTGAATCTAGCCAAAGTACTGTAGAGAAAATACATGGTTTTGCATTTTTCTTCTTGCACATAACGCAGGTGGAGACACCTCTTTGACAGTGGTGCAATGTGCAGGATCCAGTGAGACACAATAACTTGATCCTTAGATGGAAATTGAAAACATGGCGATAAAGGACCCAGATCATCAGTTCAACTTCAGTGGAGGTAGGCGGTTAACATCATCTGACGATTCACTTCACAGTTTTTTAATAGAGCAGTCTATTAGACAGCTACCTCTTATAAAGTATTTATCTCTCTGCTATTACAGTACTGTCTTAGTGCTTCTGGAGTGTTAAAAACATATTTACCCTCATAAACTGGTAAAGGAAGAAAGTACTTACTTCACAGATAAAGACATAGTATACAAGTACACTTGACACCCACAGCATCGAAGGAGTTTAGGCACGTGCATTTTGGTAAATAACAAGTCCTTTGGAGCATCTGTGCCTAAATTCCAAGCAGAAGTCACACAGGAGACCTGGAGGGTGGGGGAGCAAAGCAGGACAGAGGACTGGCCCTGGTTGTTCACAGTTTCAGATGCCCATACCTGAGTTATTTAACCATTCTGCTTCTGTTTCTCCTTTATTCCAGCAAGCAAAATTTCTAAGAATACCTGATCTCCTGTACTTGGTCCAGCAAAGTGCCTGCATAGCCCCGTATCCCCTGTTTAACAAGGAAGGCATGTAAAGAAGGGTCCTGTCACTACTATATATTCTTAAATTCTGGCAGTCGGTCATTTAGTATTGTGCTATGACTGTATTTAATAGCATCTTGCAGAGCTTTCTTCTATGACTCTCCCTGGCTCCTTTTTGAACTTCTTTAGACTTTTGGCCTCCCAATATCCTGCAATAGTAAGGTCAGTAGTTCAACTGCAAGCTCTGTGAAAAATATAATTTATTTGTTTCCAACAGGCAGCACCATGAATTCATTGGGTGCACTCTGTTTCTTGTATAACAAGAAAAAAGTGAACAGTTGTTCTCTGCCACTGCATTTTGGTTTTTTTTGGTAACTAAAACATTCAGACTGCTCTGATCCTAATGATTTTGGAAAAATATGAAAAAATTCACCCGTCAGTGGCATTTTGGGTAGAACTATTTCTAAAGATATGATCAAAAAAAAGGAGAGTTAATAAAAACAATAGGATCTACAGAAAACCTGCAATTTATACAGTATGCTTTGATCATACAGAAAACAAACTCTAAAACTAGAATTCTCCTGGAGTTTTTTCTAACACAGCAGGTCTTTGTTCTTCATTAAATAAGCCTTATGACACCTCCATAAATTAAACAAAATTCAGACAATTTTGCAGACTTGCCAAGAAGTCCTAAAACAAAACGCCATTAAAGAGAGCATTTCTATTGGGAAAGCTCTTGCACACACGGTTAGTTAATGAAGCGAAAAGACTACTTGTGTGCAGTTAAGCGTATGTTTGCTTCTGTCCTGAACTGGGGCCTTCCCAGTGATACAACTACCACTAAGACTCAATATTACAGTAAACAGAAGCCCAGTACCTCTTGCCAAGTTACTGTAGCTGGAATTTCAAATGAGCCTACTGGAGTTTGATATCCAAGTCCTACTGAATTTCAATGGTCCATTCTTTTAGCAACCTTTCAAAACCCTACCTTAACGAAACAGTTGGCCCTACACTTTCACAAAATGGACTAAAGCTTGCTAGCATATTCTTCCCACATAAAACGTCCCTTGAATAAAGCTTGATACAATTCATTTGCCATACATGGTAGCTTTTGGTAACTTCAAAAAATATAGATATTAAATGGCAACCACTCTTAGAAACCAACAAGTGTCGGTGGTCTTGCTAGTCCGTAACAAGGAAGATATTGTTCCATTGCATGGCATGTACATCAGTCATCGCAGCAGCTTCCAAATTACGCAAATGCTTCAGAAGAGGGAGTTGGCAGCTATCTTACGTTCCCTTATCCACGAGTCTCACACTGCATCCATCACACTAATAAAGCAGTCCACAAGCTGGAAAAAATAATCCTACAGAACAGCACCAAATATATACTATTGATCTGCATAGCTGGGATTTGGCAAAACCCCAGCCTTCTCCTCCTCCTCCTCCTCACAAATTCAAGAGAGCAGCCACAGGTTCAAAACAATTTCCAACAGGAAGACACAGAGGTCATAATGTCTGAGACTCCTTCAAAAGTGACTGAAACAAAGCTTTCACCCATTAGATTTATAGCTTGGAAAGTTGTTCCAGAATTCCTTTCTCTCCAATAAATTAGACATCCCCTTTTAACTGATTGATCCACAGGGAGAATCCACAATGTCTAAATGCTGTGCCTGAGCTCAGATGCTATTTTTTAAACATGATGCAAACCCGTGGACAGTTGGGACAAGGCCCTGTGAAATTTTGCATACATGAGCTAGATGGGAAAGAAATCCCCAGACTTCCCCGAGCTGCTCCAGCATTCCTGGCTAGCAAATGCTCTCATGCACCCCACCATGGAGTCAGGGTGCCAGACCCAAAACATTTTAAATGAAATCACAGTATTTGCAACACGTGGGCCTGTTTGGCATCCCAGGTTGCATTTGTGCATTTTCTCAGACTGTACAGGAAAGGGCAATCTGTTACGCTGCGTTGTGATCCCCAGTCCCAATCTGCCTCCCTCTCTGTGTTGTCACCGTGCCGTCTGAGCTGCCTGGATTGTGGTGCGAAAGGGAACTATGTGCCTATTAACAGGCAATGTAGAAACCAGGCCACACTTTGGACATATGGAACTTATTAGCTTTTAAATCTCCCCCAGAGAAAGTCCATATTTATGATGCCACAAAGAAAACCTGTGTGCTTGGACATATCGAGTGAAATTGAGACTATCAAATGTGTTTACACAATGGTGAAAGTCAAGCAATTGAGAAAAAGGTTTAGTTAAAAGTTTATTGCTCCGACAACTGTCACCAACGTTTTTGTACAGAAACCTAGTTTTTTATCATTATGATTAATACTTTTTCTTGTCATTTTAACTAAAGGGTTTAAGCAGAGGGCATTTATTTTGTATGGCATTGAAACAAGATTCTGAGCAATGCTGGAAGACGGATAGCTAGAAGGTAAAATAATGTTTCCTAGTATAACCCTTTAATAACTCAAACCGAAGAGTTCATAGTCTGAGGCATGGTGGCTCACTAACCTCCAATAAATATTTTGTGATACTACAACATGTGTCTTACTACTACAGAGCAACACTAAGAAGGATCTGCAAAACAGTTTTACTAATTCTGCCGCCTTCTTGGTGTATAATTGTGACACTTAGAATTCCCTGTGCACCAACCTTGTATTTCTTTTCCATGCTGTGTATTATGTGGAAAATCCTAGGGTATGGATAACCCCTCAGAAGAGATCCCTTTTAAGGCCCAGCTTTGATCTACACATTGCTCCTAAGCTACTCATGAATGCTCTTCTCTGTTGCAGCCTCTTGGTAGCAATAGCATAAGACAAAACATCTGAAAGTGTACCAAAGTCTACATCTTCCTATGTTTAGTGGCAGGTAGAACTCTTCACTGGCAAGCATGGAAGAGGACACAGTGTTAAAAGTCTAACTCCTTCCGCTTTAGCCCAATGACACATTCATTTAGCTTTGTCAAACTTCCTTCTTCCAAATATACAAGCTCTGATGTTTGCAAGAAATGCAATATTTGGGGAGAAGGGAGGGGGTGTAAGAAGAATGGGTCCTCATGAATTCTGAAGACTTGTTAATTATTCATTTGATTAAACACACTTTGGAAGGGTCCAAAGATACTAAAGTTTTCTCTTTTGTTACTAGGCCCTCTCATTCTACTCCCACCTTCATATCACTGGCACCAGTGCCTGGCTTTAAACATACATGCACTATTCCAAAGAAGTTCCTCTGAATGTGTTTTGAGGGAATGCCAAGTTCTTGCCCACACATCCTGTGTAGTTGCGTCAGACGAGGACCAGTGTCCAAGTCAGAACAAGCAATCCTTTTGCTTACTGAAGTGCAAGCCCTCAGCCTGTGTAGGAGAGTGACGCCAACATTAAATGCTAACACACAACTGTGCTGACAAAGTGCGTATTCAGCCACCGGAGTATGCTCATTAATATTTTGGGACTGGGTTGTTAGTTCCAGTCACCTCTGGCTGAGAGACTGAAGAGCCATCTAAGATGCTGCAGCAATTACTGAAGCTCATGTATGTTATGAATCAGCAACTGCCATCTCCCCTTTAATGATGGATGTAATTATACCTAAAACTACAATAACATGCCCCCTCAGCCTAAACAAACCTGAGACTCCCCCTACCCTTACCAAAACATTCCAGTGGATTGTTTTCCCCTGCTGCCTCCCTCAGCAATTGCCAGCACAAGCTGAGCGTGGTGTGTGGGGTAGGGCTGAGATGTGCAAGAGTAGGGCTGAGAAGGAACATTTGACAAATGGTCTTCGCTTGAGAAATAATTTTACAGCACAGTAAGAAATTAAATCTGTTACCAGTTAGCTCATCTCCTACACAATTGAGCTTGTGGTTGTACAGGCACATTCATGATTTTTTTCCTGCACCTTTGAAGAAAAGTGCATTTGTGGAAGGCAGCAATTTATGGACTTAAACTCCTCACAGGGTTTACCAGCCTATTTCATGTGTGACATTTACACTTAGTTGAAGCAGTGAATTGCTATTGATCAGGAGCCATTATCAGTTTTCCTAAAGTGAAATGAACACTCTGGCAGTACGTTTTTACCTCTGTATTCCAGGTATTACATACAGACATATAAATTGGCTGCAAACTGTAAAAAGCAGCTTAACAGAAAATATAAGCTTTATTTTTTTTATTTCTTTTCTAGCAAGACACTGAGTTCATCAGTTGGCTAGGACTTAGGAGCTGAGACATTTTTATTGGCACGTCTTTACTGACAGAATTTGTTTTCATGTTATTTGATTAAAGTGCACTCAGGGAATACTTTGTGCTTAGTGAAGATAAAACAATATTTAAAACTTAGGGTTTTTTTCTTGTTTTGCTAACATCGTTTAGGCTTTAAAAGCAGAAAATCCTGAAAAACAATTTACTTTTGATTGCACTGACTTCTGCATGTGTATGAGGATACCAAAGTAAAGCTGACTAGTTTCAATTTGGTGTCCTGACAAATTGCTACAATTTCTAATTGGCATATTGCACATGGAATTCCATAGTCCTATAACCATCGGTGAAATTATTCAAATTTATTGACAATTAAATTATTTGAAATTACTTTATAGCCTTTTTCCCAACAGGTCATCTATTTATAGAAACATGGATCTTCACAGTCTTTAGGTGAATAAAGAACAATATTTTCCCCAAGACCAGGCTTGAATTTTCCTTTTGGGGACAATGGGAGTGTTTTGTTGTGTGCTATTCTCCAGCAAGAAGTGGGCAGCAAAACAAACCCCAGGTTTAAGTGACTGGACTCACCAGTCAGTAAGACAATCATCTGTGGTACTCTAAATAACAATTTACCTTCAAGCGGCAGAGGTTTGGTGGGCTTCTTCCTCTTGGTGCGTTGTGTCATTACTGACTTCAGTTCACCTCTGCTATGCACTAAAGATGGGATTTCAGCTCCTCATCTTTCAATCAGCTTTCAGATGGCTGGATTCATTTTGCGTCATACCCAGATATGATTTGCAGTGTGCCGAAAAATTCTGCTTATTCACAGCACCTCTTAACAGCAAAATCAAGGGCATCAAACCTTTTCAGGGTGAAGTTTTGACATAGAAGAAACCCACTGCTACAGTACACGGACTTGTCAGGATTCTTCATTACTCTGCATTTGCGTCATCCTTTATGGCCACTGATTATTTTCGGCCAGACAGGACTGTAATGGTCACAACTATATGTCGCCATCCAAGGCATCTACCCAATAATTCCTATCCCGAGATCAGGTTGAGCAAGACCATATCTTTAAAAAAAGTATCCTATCTTGATCTAAAGACGGCAAGCGGTATAAAAACCTGTGCCCTTCCCTTTGCAAGTTGTTCCAGTTCACAGTGACTTAATTGTTTTAAAATTTATGTTGTGAGCAGAATTTTCTCTCTCAGTTCTAGACACCTACACCTGAGCTAGACTCTTTTTATAGACAGTGGGAAAAAAATTGGCATTGCCAAAGCACAGCTCAGCTGACCTATTTTATGTCAACTGAAGAGTGACCTAGACAAGTCACTTCTTTTTCTCTCATTGGCTAAAAGAAGGTCTACTTCAGATATATGTACCAGTGGTATATTTACCAGAGATATATTATCTCTGTGCTTGAACTCCAAGGTACATAGCCTCAGGTAATCTACATTTGGAAGGGTGAATCCCCCCTTACCTTTACATGGACCCTGATAATTTTATCTAAAGAAAGATCTTTCTGTTTCAGACCACAATCAACTTACATCCTCATGCTCTCTCCAAAGAACTTAAATGAAAGGGATTTCAAAATCTCCCAGTATAATGCAGATTTTCAAGCCTTGAAGTCACTCTGTCATCATTTTATGAAGCCTTCTCCAGTTTTTCAGCATTTTGGGGGATGATGGATAGCTATATGTGATTGTGCTTTGCAAGCCTGATCCCAGCTGTGTTGTGTATTTGGGTACAGAGGCACTAGCAATGGCCCTGGAGGGACGTATAGACACCTTACTGAGATGCTGTGCCTTAGCTAATTAGTCAAGTGACTCAGCCACTTAGTTCAGGAAAATTGTCATACTGGTGTGACCATATTCATTCACAAGTGACTTGGTTATCTCTGCGTTGCCCTGCATTGCACATCTTAGACATGAGTGCAGTCGGATTTAGAAAAATGTCGTTCTGGTTTGGATGCCTATCACCAAGGAGCAGGAGAGCAATGAATTTAGCTTAATATACTAAGTGATGGAAAAAAGGAAAGTTACAATAGGAAAACAAAAAACCAGACATTAAATAAACATTATAATGGATATATTTCAATTTGGAGTGTTCCTTAAAACAGCTTACTAGCTGGAACACATTTTATATAGCAAGACTTCCAAATAACCAAATCTGGAAACCTATCAATATCAATAAAATTGTTCAACTACATGATCTGTCTTTATGCAGCAGCTGGTAGTTCAGCCCTGTACAATAATTGCTTATTTGCCTTAAGCAAAACAAATCACATACACAATTAAAGTTCACAAGAACGCTAAGGTAAATGTGTCTGGCTTCGATGGGTGTGTTTTATATACATATTACTCTTAGCATCAGAGGGAGCAAATTCACACCCTGGTAAACTTGATGACTAGGGAATTTGCAGCTCTCCAAACAGCGCACATGCCACTAGCAGATGAAATTACATGGAGGGGTGCAGCTGCTGCTTAATTAGCAGGATGACAAATCCCAGGGGAATGTTTGCCCTCTGTATGACAAAAAAGCAGAGGCAGCTCAGCGGCTGGGGGGGAAAGTCAGTCCATTCTGTTAGCACGTAAATCACTGCTGTCTTCTCAAACTCGCCTAATGCTTCAATCCCGGTGCCTGACCTGGAGCCTCACAAACTGCACTGGAGACCTGAGGGGGGAAAGAGAAAAGCTGCAGTACATTTGAAGCAGCTCATTTTGAGCTGAATCTAAAGGACTGGCAGAATTGGCAGATTTCTTTTTCCCTAAGCTCAACACACCTTTCCATTACATTCTTATTTTATTGTGCAACTAAGAGAGAGAAATGAGTGCTCCAGACCTCCTACCCAAATTAGCTCAAACTCAGCGAGTGCTGAGATCTCATCCTGCAAGAGGCCTGGCAGCTACAGAAAAGACAGGATGGGAAAACACTGAGAAGTGTTTCACTGCAATATTTATGCTTGAGTCTCTATCAGTATTTCTTCTTCTGATTGATATAGTTTGCTGTGCATTAACAATATGGGTTTTTCCTTGCCTTATTTCTTTAGAAACCCTTTTACTGATACAACCATTTCCCTCCTTTTTAACTTTTCCAGATCAGTCATTTAGTCATTGGACAAGATTTGCTTTCTGTCTCCATGGAATGGATGGCATTTCCTTGTGAAGAAAATTTGCCTCATCATAACGAGGATGCCCTTGTCAGCACAATTCATTCTTAATGACAACCTGAAACAAGAGGGTACAGAGAGAGACAGCTGAGCTTTGTAGCAGGCTGAAAGGCTAATAATTAGTGGCCCCTGCATTCTGTCGTTTCTCAGGAAAAATTGTGCTGTAACAGCTTAGATGCCTCTATGGGAAGAAATCAGTCTAGTCTCATTGTCTGTCTGAGTTTCAACAGGAAAAACAATTTAGGGTAGGGTTTAAATTATTTCAGAGAGGACCTTAACTAGTATTTTAGTTGTTTCATGCTTGATATATGGAATTCTTTAAGAAAACAACTCATATAAGTAGAATTTTTCTGTTTTGAGAAGTCACCAAGGCTATAAAATGGACTCTGTACCACAGAATTTTTTCTTTTACCTCTAATTGAATGGTTTCTCCTCTTGTTTTATGACCTCCATCTTCGTCAAGGTCAGAGACAGATAAACTGTTTTTCAATATGGGATTAGTGCAAGTGTGACTGAAAGCTAGAGCTAACACCCATCCAATTACTTTTCTTAAAGGTACAACCCAATACAGGCGTATTCTTTTTTTCCAGACACCAGCAATAAAGAAATACATTTCACTGGCAGAAGCAGTCACTCATTTTTTTATCTGTAGAACAGGGAGACAACATAATATATAGCATCATATATATGTTCTCCTGCTGAGGATAATCCTGGCTTGCTCCCGTACAAACCGATGCCAATGTAATGCTGATAGGGTAGCCCTTTTCAGAGATTAATTCATTTAGAGATGGAGGGATAGCTGAGTGAGCAGCTTACAAGTCACAATTTCTCTGACAAACAGCAACTGTCTTTCCATTCCTGGTACCTTGTATCCCAGTTGGGGTAAGGGGCAACTCGTATCACAAATATGAACTGGAAATAGGGACCCTCTGTTGCTCTTCTTTCTCCACAGAAGAAGAAGGAAGGAGCAATATTAAATGAACGAAACAAGAGGTCTGTTGCCATGGCAGCTTGGCTCTGATATCCACTTAGTAGGTATAAGGACCCAAAGCTTCATGTCATTATTGTCATCAGCTGATGACATCATCAGCCAGACCCCATATTTTGGCAACCCACAGAAAGCTCTAAGAGAGGAAGTACCTACTTTCACTCATGTCTTTGCATTGGTGTGTAAGCCAAATCACGTCTGTTAGCCCCTTCTTACTTTTTGATGAGGTGCTGAGATGTTTCATCTCGCAGCTATGCAACATCCAAACCAGAATTTAAACCAACGTGGCAAGCTGGCCATGTTAGAAGCTCTCTAATAATGCAAGAAAACACCTAATGGAATAGCAGCCTTACTTGTCCTCAGAGGTGTCAATGGAAATTTTGATGGCAAGAGAATGAAACTAGGTAACCTACCAACCTACGGATCACAAGTGATTTTTAAAACTCTGAGTTGTTGTTAAAACTGGTAGCGCTTCCTTGGCTCTAGAGCATGAGCTAAGACAACTCGGGGAGGCCGTGGAGCTGCAAATAGCTGCCACTTATTGAAAAGGAGTGAGCGAGAAATCCATGAGGCAAGCTGAGGTAACGCCAGACAACTGCAAGGGATCACTTCATGAATAATGTAATTTCATCCCTCTGCACACAGAGTTTAAATGCTTCTAATTATTACTGCACAGATGGGACCAAGATCCTCTGTGGTTGGTTTGCTGCTCCCTGGAGAGGCAGAGCTCCATTAGAGAGGGATATAAGCCTAATAAAAAAAGAATTGATGGCTATTAAAAGAAAATATGTTTTTTCCTTTCCTTATATTGTAATCTCCCAACTGACAGGTTAGGTAGCAAAAATTTAGGGTAATAAAGAAACATTTACCGGAAATGTGCTGCAGTATTTCTAAGGACACCATCAGGTGCTGCTGAATAATTAATTTTGAATGTATTCATTCTGTTTTACTGTGAACATTGACAGCCATTAGCAACACAAATAACAGAAGATTCACTTTTGTGGACCAATCTCTTGTCAATGTTCATTTTAAAAAAAGTAGGACAAAATATTCCCCATAGAAAGAGGAAATGCATATATTTCATATTCAGATGTAAATACATAGGTACACACACACACAAATGCATATACAGTGTTTTTTTTCAGGGAATGATCTTACACCATCAGAGAAAATCAGACTAGATAGCTTAACAGCACTTTGCCCTCTCTGACCTCTGATTTTACTTTGCATTTAAAAAGCATATCTTCCTATTTACCATCTCTTCAGATAAAGTTTTGTGACCCGTATTGTACAGCACAGATTAACATGCTAAGCAAGTTTGTTGAAACAAAATTATTAAAGCTCTTTAGAGAAAAAAAAAGTGTGAGATAGCTCTGTCAATACATCAATCCCTATCAGTACATGTACAATAACAATGAGTAATTAAGCTAGAAAATCAGACAGTGAATATTAGGTTATTTACTGAAGCCAAGAAAGCAATCTTGATTTGCTCCACTGATAAATCACAGCTACTTTTCTTTCCAGTTAACTGGAGTCCACTATAAACAAAGAGGGTAAATCTGATGCCATAGTAGCATGCAGTGATGTATCTCTAAATAGCGGTTCTATTTGAAACCAAGGTCATCCCCCTTGATTGCTGCCCCTTATTAGCATGCTAGGGGGCGCAAGAATTTATCCCAAAGCCTCCGATGATGTTTCAGCACAAGGTGAAAGGGAGAAGTGCAAATACTGTTACCCATGTGACGTAAGGGGTGTTTGTTGTTTGACTCTGATGGGTACAGACATGCATTTTGAGGTTCTCGTGGAGGTGCATTCAAGACCTTGCGGTCTATTTCAGGCCATTTTGTTGTAACTGGTTTCATATAGAAAGTGGAAAAAGCCAGCAGAGTCATTTGCACAACCATCATTCACTTAGCTAACCCAGACTGTGTTTGATGGAGGTCCTAAACCTGGCAAGTCTCCTCTGGATTTCAAAATGAAAAGTTTTGGGCATCTCTACAAGCAGATGAAAGGGCTATGCTTCTGCACATCGCAGTCTTTCCACTTGCCTGCTGGGTGCCACTTCAAATACAGCATTTTGCTGTTGTCTGAGAACATGCTTGGTGGAAAGCCTCGGTGCAGAGCAGCTGCGTAATGTGTCACTGGGCTGGCTGAAGCCTGACATGAGACTACAACATTTTCTCCAGAGCGGCTACACTCTCCCGGCTTCAAATCTGTCAAAGCTTCTGTAAATGTGCATTTAAGCATTTCATGAGCGCATATTTACTCGATGGACCACAAGATCACATGCTTTCCAGGTCCAGCCTTCGACTATGAATGTAGAGATTGACTAAATGTAGACATCTTTGCTTAGGAGAAGAAGTAACTGTTATTAATGACAGCTAAACCACAGAGAGTCCTTTCTAACAAACTTATTTGCAGTTTTCTGAACTCTTCAAAATGGAGACTAGGATTCTCACAATAGCAGCAGTGATAGGAGCAGAGAATTTGGAGGAGTTCAGCTCCCTGCCAGGCTAGCAAGACCAGGACCTGAATTTGTCTCGCTGTCCCTGCCCTGACGGGAAATACATGAAATGGCCTATATCACAGAGAAGAATAAAGGCTTTTATGACAGTCCAATAAATTTGCCCTTTATCTTATCCAAGCCTCCGGTCCTTCTTAAAGTCCCTGTTTTGTACATCTACCACAGGTGTTACTTTGTCCTGTTACAGAAGAATATGGTCCCAGACCCAAATTCCAGATGTGAGCACTGTCTGTGTTTGAGAGCTCTCTTTCTCCGTATCTCCTATACAAGACCCATGGGTATGAAAGTTGTGTGCTGGGATCCAGTTAGCAACTATTGGATTAATTCTTTCTTATGGCTTTTAAGCATTTCGAGAGAACTTGCCAGAGGTGTTTTGCTGGTGTGATTAAGTGGTGTCTTCTAGCATTACTTTCTGCTTTCTTGCAAGAGAAAGCACAACATTAAATGTTTGGCTTCAATTGAGAACAATCCTGTGAGTTGAAATAAAGCATATTTACACAAACCCCTTGGGAAACCACCAGCTTTCATGAATTCTTGGTGTCAGTAAACTCTGCAGAAACAAAAGCATGTAGCACATTCTCTTAAACGTATTGGGAGAAAGGCATTTCTTCTTTTGTTACAAAGGCTGAGCATCTCCTAAATTACACATACCAAGGCCTCACAATAAATGCACCAGGATGTTTCAAACAAGCCTGCAAAAGACTACAAGACAGAGCACTGCAAGCTCTTGCACCACAAACTAAGTACCAGGCAAGAAGTTGTCAAATAAAACTACCAGGGAACATTACCAAAGAGAAAGGAAGCTATATTCAGACCCAACTGAAATGGTCAACTTTACAACATTCAGGGGAAAACATTCCTTCTACAGAGCTACAGATTAATGTTTATGTTCACATCAACAGTGCTGCAAAATTAAAAGGCCTATTAATCAAACTTTGAAGGACATTCATGCAGTCTTCTGGTAATAATCATAGAATCATAGAAGGGTCTAGGTTGGAAGGGACCTTTCAGATCATCGAGTCCAACCATAATCATGCACCACAGTGGTTACATCCACTGGTCTTATAAATTATTTTTTTTCGGGCAAAGGAGTGTGAAGTTCTTCCAAAGCAAAGTGCTACCGTGTTTTAAATTGTTTAAAATGCACTTTGTGATGCTGTTGGCCTGTCTCCCCCTCCAGCCTAAGAGACAATGAAGAAATCTAGACAGTGATATGCAGAGACGTTCCCCATAGACTTTTAAGGTGCTTTTGAAAGCAGGGGACGTACTAGTGATGGTCTGCATGCCAGAAACAACTCCCACGGCAAATTTCCAGAAGCATCTGCATGTTAAATGGAGGAAGAAAACAGGAAAATACAAAATCTGCAGGGCGGTTCATCTTTGGTTTTGTATATGTGAACACATATACAGGAACAGGGGTTCCCGCACAGGGAACGGGCAGGCCTGGCAAACTGAGGCATTTAACAAGCAGATGCCTCTCACCAAAAATTTGTTCCAGGAGCAGCAGGCTTTCCTTTGTGGAAAGGTGAAACAGCACAGAGGAGGGAGTAAGATGATTGAGCTGAAAACAAAGTTCTGGAAACAGGGCTCGTGGGTCTGATAAACTTCTGCAGTTTTAAGATACAGGCTGCATATAAAAAAGTGAATCCATTGCCATCTGTGCCACATCAGATGGGCAAATAAGTGACTCAATAAAGACAAGTGAAGTGGAGAACAAGTCACTGTGCAGATTGGCATGGCTAGGAGTCAAATCAAGGCCCAAGCCCCCAAAAAGGGCAGCCGCCTTCTCAGATGTGCTCCTCCCTCAAAGGAACAGCGGTGGGAGTATCTTAAACCTGTCGGAGAGACCTTTGGCTTCCTATGGCTGTGTGTTCAGTGCTTTAAAAGACAGTGGTTTCAAAACAGTAAGGCCATGTGACAGAGAGGGAAGAACAACTCATCAGATTAAAAAAATGACTTTTTGATTCTTTCCTTACTGGTAAGGCTGGGACCACTTGTGTTGCTCCATGATCCTGGGGAAAAGACTGCAAGAAGTTTGTCAGAATTGCTTCAATGGCAGCTACAGCCAAACTCAACAAATTCTTTTAGCCAAGAAGGACTTCCGTTTGGAGGAATGGGCACGGAGGGAAGGAAAAAAGGAGTGAGAAATTCAATGTTTCCATTTTCAGACTTCTTGGCAAAGGACTTTGTTTCACAGTTTGCTTAAGTTTAGTCTTTGAAGGATCTCAGTAATGATAACTAAATAAAATACCAGGAAATAGAACAAAAATATTTTGGTCAACTGAAAACAATATTTTTTAAAATTATTGTTTTTCTTTTATCAAGAAAATAATATAATCCCAACTGGAGGAAAAGACATGGGGGGAGGGGGAGGCGGGCGGGCAGGTCTGGCTTTATTTAGGCTCCATAGACAAAGCAAAAACTCAGTTCTTCATGCTTTCTTACTCCCAGTGTGGTGGCATTTCTAGGATAAAAAATGCTAATGTCCTGCCCTTCTTCTCTGCAGAGCGTATTAACAGAGCCCTCAGATCTGCTTTCTTGTTAAACAGAACTGAGTTTTAGCATCAGACATAATCCTAAAATTCATAGGCAGGGCTTTCTTCCCATTTTATAATCTCAAATGGAAACATTTAAGTGGGGTAAAAGGGCATGAAAAAATAAAACAGCTGTGAAACACTGGTAAAGAAAGAGCTGGTACAGTTAGAGAGGTCCTGTAGCCATGTTATTTGAAAAATTCATCCAGGACGCTGCCTCCAATTTGTGTTTATCTTCCAAGACAGATTTTAACGATATTTACTTATATAACTGTCCTCCCTTAGGGCTTTGGCTGCACTGCTGATTCATTTGAGGCCAAGGTTCACCAAGCATTAGATAGATCCAGATAATAAGAAGGAAAGATAAATTGAGCCTAATGGTAAGCTGGGGATGACACACCTTGAAAACCACCGCTGCTGCTGCCACCTGCCTCCTCACAGACTCCTCTGTGGAGGCACGCCACCCGACCAAGGGTATCATATATGAGGCATAAAGATGTGACAGTGTAACAATTTCCCCCTTCATCAGAGCAGGACTGTCAGTCCGAGGTAAGCTCTGCCAAGGAAACCTGCTGCCGCCAGCCCAAGCCTCCTCTGCCCTGTATGCCAGGCCATTAGCAAAGGATTTTCTGTGCGCAGCATTGATGGCTTTATTCAACTTGTGCTGCGTGTGACAAATGTTTCCTAAAGAGAAGAAAGGGTAAGTGCAGAAACAAAAAGGCTTGCAGAGAAGTGCACAACACCAGGCAGGGTATTACACAGTCAACACTGAAGCAAGAGGCATTGCAGGTTTATGAAATCCCTCAGTCTTTCTCTCATTTAAAGAGCACCTTAGCAAAAGACCAGTGAGGGAATCAGGAGGTTTTCTATTATCTTTAGAGCACTGTATCAGCCTCTCCAGATGATTTAGATGAACGCAGGTGAACGAGGCAGTTAAAAACCTCACCTATATAGTAATAAAGTCAGAGCAAGTAAAGGCTATCACCCTGATCTAATGTGGACAGTGAGGTAATGTAAGGAGGAAGAACTGACTTGTAATTCTTAGATCTGCTCTGGCAGGGGGGTTGGACTAGATGATCTTCAGAGGTCCCTTCCAACCCTATGATTCTATGATTCTATGATCAGCAGCTGAAAGATGGTGAACACGAATTTCAACTTTAACTTGTTTCTTTATTCATGTTTCCAGGTTAGGCATTGCCCATTAATAAAAGTGACAACAAAAAATCTTTACAGACTTTGAAGAAAACACAGTTCTTTAATCTTAAATTATTTCACAAGGCTACCTCTAGCTTAGGGGACCAAACTCTCCTGGCTTCACCCATCATAACAAGATCCTCTCTGGGGGCAATTCAAAGCAATTAAAGCCCAGCTCTGATCTGCTGTTGACTATAACAGGAATTTAGGAGGTGAGCTTTTGAAAATATCCTCCTCAGACCTCATTTGGCTGGATTATGGAGTTGAATAGACGGTGAAATAGAAGGGATGAACAGAAAATTTTGCCTCATAAGGGTCCCAAAGAGGTTCTCTTATTCTTAGGGGGGAAGGGGGGAGAAGAAAGGAAAAAAAAAAAAAAAAATCACTGAATTGGAGGCATTATATGCAGTGTTTCCCTGCTTATTTCTGGGAGTTATCCTCTCCTTCAGAAGAAATAGACATTCAAATCAGCTGTAACCAGATTATTCTTCTTAAAGATTTGTATTACAAGTACACCTGGGGGCTGCATCTGCGATTATAATTGATGTAGGCACTGTAAAACTGAAGCATAGAAGAACCTTAGACACACACACACAAAAAAAGTTTATTGTCTAAACAGACAAACCAGACAAAGGAAGAGAGAAGAAACGAAGATGAAGAGGGCAAGATTGCACCACAGGCCAGTGAGAGAGGAGAGCAAAGGTCCCCGACACCAGCTCATTGCCTTGTCTAGTAGCCTATATGCTGCCTCTCTTGATGAAACCCATGATGAACTAGTGTTGGCAAGAACACTCCCAAGAAACGCTATATTAACTAAATGACTAATATTTGTCCTAGAGCATTGTCATTGAGGCTGAAGGGTACTGGAAATCAGGTTCAGAAGGCAGAGTAGGGGTAGTGTAGAAGCCTTCATGCATGTGACTCAGAAAATCAATTTCAAAGGATAGTACTTTCCTACTCCAGGAAGCCAGCCAAACATTAGTCCAAATAGAAAGTAGCCACACTGCAAAATAAGAAACAAAAAAGGAGGGAGTAGCAGAAGGAGACAGAGAAGCCCTCAACACTAACTTCTCCCAAGTGTCATAGTACACAAACCTGTGTGGCAGCAACAGCTTTCTTTTTCAAACCCTTTCATCCACAAGGGTTTTTCTACAGGTGTTGACAAATGACTTTGTATGGGCCAGCTAGGAATCAAGGACTTGAGGAATGGCTACGTCTCAAAAGCCTCCAATGTTCCCCCCTCCCTGTCCCAAAGGAAAATGAATGGGAACTGGGCTCCTAACTCAGCTTGAAAATTTTCCCCAAAGACAGTAGATATGAATAGAGCCAGCATGCTGATGAGTCACTTGGGTCAGCAAGTCTCCACGCAGAGAAAATTAGATGTCAGCAAAGTCATAGTCTTCAATATACGCTCGTTTAAAATTAGATACTAGTCTTAAAAACTGAAAAAACTCTTTTTCTGAATAGGCAATGTGTCGTGTCATTGTATAAATAACCAAAGCCTTTTGAAAATGCAAGAATGTGAATAGAGTAGATAAGAGTAATTAACTTATGTCGAATCTGTAACAGCATTCAGCTGAATATTAGCTTCAACCTTACTTCACTCAAACATTCCCTCAGATAAGTCAGTTAATGGTTGAGTTAGGGAAATAAAAATTGGAAGATGAAGTAAGAGCCATAAAGGCAGCAGAAAACTCCTCAGAAGCAAGACACAAGAGAGAACATGAATGAGGGGAACACATTCATCCACAGGCAGAAAAGACAAAACAGTCAAATAAGAACACTTGAATAGCCAAGTAATACAAAGCAGGAAAAAGGCACAAGGCGAGGAAATTCAGAATAAAAAGCCTAGGCGAAATAAGTGAAAGAAATAAAAAGCAGTTGAGATATTCATGCAAAGGGGCATGTCACAGTAATTGTCTGTCATTATGTACAGCAATTTCTTCCCTGAAGAAAAGATTAAGTCAACATAGAGATAAAATAAGAATTTAGCAGCTGGCTCAGACAATATCTGACAAAGAAGTGGTTATAAAGTAAATTAAAAATACCTTACTAGTAAATTATGTAGCCCACTCAAATACATAGAGGAACAGCAAAAGTTAAATAAGAGTCTTCACAACATGTATTTGTCAAGTAGATGCACAATTTGGCATCCAGCTTGTTTAAGAAAATACAGAATTTGGGCAAAATAAACACAGTTTACTATGCTACAACAAAGGAATTCGTTGGGACAAGCTGTCACGCCAGCAGTGGGTAGGGATGTAAAACATACAAATCCCACTGTCATATGACTGCCCCCACCTTCATTGTTCAACTCAAACACTTTGTTGTTTGGCTTGCAACTACTATCCTCTCACACCCTATTTACATCGAACTTACTGGGACCTGGTGCCCTACTAGCTTAGCCTGAGAGTTCCAATACCTTCTTGTCAAATCAGACATCAAAGCAGCACAGTGCCCGATTCCCAGGAGAAATGAATGTTCCTAAAGCAGCTGGCTTCCCATGGGAGAAAGAGATGCTTTATATGCACAGATGAAAAGGTGCACGACTTTCCACCAGTGCTCCTTGCGTGAATTATGTTGGCACTATGCAGCTGATTGTCAAAGTTAACAGTGATATCTAGCAAGCATCAGCTCTGCTACCCAAGATAGGGTATTTAACATGTGGAAGAGCAGCTTGCAATATCCCTGTGGTGGACTCTGGTTTCTATGCAGACAAGCAAAAACCTAATCCAGCAAACTGCTGCTGGCACTAAAGTCCACAGCAACCAGACCCAAAGGTCAAGGGACTTAGCTTTTTCCAAACCAGGGCAAGTGAAGCCTAGGACCTTTACATAAAATCAATTATTTTCTGAAGGGATGGAGAAAAGCAGATGCTAATCTTCTCCCTTATGTGTGTATCCACAGTCTGAATGTTGGTTATGTGCTAAGCAAAATTGGTAAGAAGCTTGCCAACAAAATAAGAACAGAATAAAATTTCTCATAAAAATGTGAGAGGTGGGCCAACATTCAGGTCCTCAACCACTTTGGTAGCACCAGTGGCAACAGTACTAGGCATTTTCTGGGAATATCATGATGTGTATCCAAGAAACATCCCATTGCTTGGCATAGTGCTATTAAATCTCTAGACAACAGTTTATTGTTGTTCCAGGAGACAGTGGAAATGGGTAGCACATCTCTATCCCCATTGCCGTACTATCCTTTCCTCCTGCCTACCAGATCTGACCTCTGGAAGGGAGCCCCTGGAAGGGAGCCCCCGGAAGGGGCTCGTCACTGCAGACCCCGCTCCATGGCCAGGTGGGCCTTGTTGCCCCTCCATCAGAACAGCATCGTCTGAGCCCCCTGAGCCCATAGGCCCCACACAGCGGCCCTGATCCCCTCCTGCTCGGAGGAAGAAGAGGATCCATGAAGAAAGGGAGAGGAGGGGCTGCAGGAGGGATCCCTCGTCACTTGTGCATTCTCTCTGTGGAAGACTGTGGAAAAAGTAGTGGCCTAGATCCACAGAAGAGTCAGGGAGAAGACAAGTTGAGGTGGGACTGGTTAGCAAAGAGCAGAGCTGGGCTACCCAGCTGAGGACAGCTCACACAGAGCACAAAAACAGTTTCTAGAGTATCAAGAGAGTAATTTTGCTCTCCCATGCATGCAGGATCCTGGCACTAGCTGGTTATTCCTTTCTGCACATCCTTACTGCAATACAGAAGTTTGAAGCTGAAGCCCCTGGTCTGAATACTCTGAAACACAGATTAAATAATTTCTGAGGAGTCCCTTAGCTTCCAGGCTATAGTGTGAGGATATCCTATGTTCTTTTTCTTTAATCTTTCTTTTTTTTCCCATCTTTCTTTTTTCTTGAAAAAGTCTTAATTTCATTACAATGTAAAAATGGCAAACATTGAGATCTCAAGAAAATCCTTTTGGGCAAAATATGTTGATGACATATTCAAGTTTATTAACAGAATTCATTGGAATTTCAATGTAGCTAAGCATATTCAACCTCTACTGAAGTTTAAATGTATATTTTGTAAATGTATGTCTTAAACATATATTTACAAGTTTTTTGCATCCGGTTTTGGCCTATGGAAACAATGACACATGGATTACTCTCAAAGTGGATGAATAACTAAAACCCAAACTTGATCTCATGGACTATATAATATTGGTTGTATTACGAGAAAATCATTACAAACAGAAAGTTCCCTGCTGAGGTATCTATGCTTAATAATACTGAAAATTGTTCATTTCCAATGAGGTAGCAAGAAAATGTGGGAGAATATGCTACTAACACCCACTATCTAATGCCAAGCTGTCCGCCAGCAGAGACACGTGTACCCGCATGTGCAGATCTCTGCACTGACTCACAGCCCAGAGCACCAGAGAGAGTCCATCCATTCAGAAATAGAGGACTGTGACACAAATGTAGAAAGTTATCTCAATCTTGAGCTTTTATTAAAGCTGGTTTACTTACCATGCCTACAACTGGCAACACATACAAATAGCTGCTATGTGGCTAATAGAATTTCATACTAATAAATGCATCACCAGGAAAAGAGATCTGGCAGCTATTGATCTACACTGACGTGATCAACAAGACATTTTGCACTGCTCATGCAGGAAGATCAGCTATTCTGAACAGCAGCAGCTGCAACAGGAATCTAGACAATTATTCAGAAATATTGATTTGTCTCAGAGTGAATCAGAAAAAAAATTGCAAATCACAAATTACTGAAAATGAATAAATAGCAAACAATGACAAAAATTTATCCTAAGCAGAGGTAGCTGACTTGTAACTGAGATCTTGAAGGACATCTACAGAAACAGGTGGTTTGAGGATCCTGCTCATAGACAGCTGATGACAAAACGATAATCAAGAATTTGATGTTTCTAATTGTACACATCCAACACCCAGATATTTTTCTGTTTATTTAGTCTGCTTTCAGTGATGTGTGCAATACCTTTTTCACTTGGTCTGAGTAAATGACTAGAATGGAAAGACTAACTGCAAGTGGTATGACTTTGGTGTCAAATCTCAAGCTTACATTCCCACATCATCCGTTACAAACATGAGCATATTTGTCATCTAAAAAGACATTCTTTGGCTTCATGACAAACTTTAGTTAGATCTCTATGAATACAAAATCAGTACTTAAATGGCTCCTCTCAAAAGGCAATAAAATCTACAGGTAGCATTAGAAATAGAGACGATGGACAGCTTTTTACATGTGATAATTTACTCAAAGTGTACATCAAACACACAATCCGTGCTACAGCAATTTGTTAAACCACCCAGGAATTAGAAACTTTACTGAAGAGTATATTTTTCCAGGTCACCATTATCATTATTTATTAGAGCTACTGAAATCTCAGATGGCAACTATAGAATAT
Organism: Dromas ardeola; assembly: GCA_013398915.1. NCBI lineage: Eukaryota > Metazoa > Chordata > Aves > Charadriiformes > Dromadidae > Dromas > Dromas ardeola. The sequence continues at coordinate 156,982 of VYZM01023523.1, forward strand.
GCTCATTTTTTAGTATTGCAGAAATGTTATGTAAAGTGCCTATTAATATTATGTAACCATTTCAATGGTGCAATGTGATGGAAAAAAAACCAGTTCGCTGGAAGCTAGATAATGAGTATTTCATATCTTAAATAATTAAGAAAGCTCAGTGGCAGACAAACAAACAGCTTTTTGTTTCCCATGCAAAACTTTCAATATCTTGGTATTCTCACACACACACAAAAAAAAAAAAAAAAAAAAAANAATCCGGGAGTAGCACACAGTATGCCCCCCCAAAAAGTTATGTATTACTAAAACAGACGTTCTACACATGATTCAGTAGACTCAGTTTGGGGCTTTTTGAAAGTAAATCTGGAAAGACAAGGCTAGCAAGTTGCTACACTCCGTTCAGCCAGGACTAGAGTTCTGGCTTGTGGCTGCCCTCTTGCTCAAGAGCTCTTTTTTGTAGCCACCTCCTTGATTACAGACTGCAGCTGTGCTTCTGGGTATAGGACTCTGCCTGGGCTTTCCAGGCTCCAGATCTCCTGTGAGCTGCACAGGTGCCCCCTCAGTGCTGTGGTGGGACCCAAAGCTACGTGCCATCCCTCCTCCCCAGCCCCTTGGGGCCCTGCAGAGGCAGGTGCTGTTGTCACACGGAGCAGGGGGAGAGGAGCTGGGCTGAGCCTGCCTTGGGGGGAGCAGAGCCCAGGGCCAAATGCCACAGAACCCAAAATGGGGATCACCACCTCATTCTTCCCCACCAGAAACCTGACAGAGACCTTCACAACTCTTCTTACAGTGAGAAACGTGCTGCATTTCAACAGTAGAAATCCCTTATGCTTTTCTCTCCTATCCAAATACTCCCACCCTCAGTCCCCAAGTGAAGCTCTAGGTACAAAAGGTGACCCACAACCGGCTACTGGCAGCTCTGATAGCTTTTGTACGTTACTCCTTTATTCAACCTTTTTTCTTGCATAATCACCTAGAGAAGCACCCTTAGGTTTTCAAATGATTCTTCCAGACCTACTTTTGTTGGCACATAAATATCTATAATTTTCATTCCATTTTTTCCCTCTCAGGTTATAGCAATATGAACCTCTTTAAATCAAGGGGCCCATTCCTTCATGAAATATTTTTTCGACGCAGTTGTCAATGTCACTTAGGTTAGAGAAAAATGGAAGCAGAAAGTGTAATATATTTAAAATTCTGGGAGGTAAAAAAAAACAACAACCAGCAACCTGTAGGAAGGAAGCATGTTAAAATATGTGGGAAGGAACTTCTTCCAAACATAATGAGATCCTACTGGAAAATTATGCTGGCTGCTACACTAGCTTACAGTGATCTTAATATACAGTAAAGACACCTCTCAGTATCCACCTCATATTCATTTTTGTTGCAAGCTTCTCTACCATCTTAACACTACCTGAAGTGACCCTCGGTTGCTCCACAGCTTTGAACTTAGAAGGTGAACACTAAGGTGTATTTGAAAATCACAGATCTGCTACACTCAGCAGGAATGCATTTTCCACCTAGATCCTTTTTCTTCATGTCACAAGAGCCTGGCCTAGCCACGACAAAAGTAAAGATAAATAGATTGCACAATATTTTATATCACTGTTCCTCTAAAATACACACCTCCACACATTCCCTGCTATCATGGCCAATACCTTCCTAATAATTTCATCAGTCCCACAACTGATACTCATTTCCATTGATGGGTTTTCCCAGTTTCAGACAGTGCTTACTTATTTCCAGATGCCACTGGGTGCTTTAGATGCTTTCTTTTTCAGGTGTGAGGTCTGAAGAAAAGTATTGCAGAGTGAGTGATAAAATATCTTGCTAGGCTGTTAAGACATATGACCTCTGAAAATACAATGGAGTTGAGATGTTGTCTGTCACCCAGACACTCCCATAATGTACTTTGGAAAGGACAGGTGGGACTGCAGGTACAACATGATCGTTTTCTTCCATGTACTGCAATAACCTTGACATACAAAAGACATTTTGCTGATAAACACAGACTAAGCTTTTGCCTATGCAGAGAGCAGAGCATGGTTATTCTCAGGAGGTGGACCAGACTTCAAATTCTGATACGCTTTAGGTCTAGATAAGATGTGTCCTTAAGCAAAACTTACTAAAATCTGTCACCTTTGGGTGGGTGTTATTCAGCTTTTCCCACAACTTCTCAGTGCCAGCTCCCACAGCTATTTCCCTCTTCTGTCAAAATCGGCACCACTGGGGAACAGAAAAGCATTTTCTGCAGAGCTGAAGTGCTTTCAAAGTGCATTCCCAGGCATGTTTCATGAAAATCTATCTAGAAGAAACCAATTAAGTAAATAAAAATAGTATTGGGCTTAAGTTAATCATAGCTTTCTCATTGACTTAAAGGAAGAAAGATCAGACTCCCACTTGCAATTATCATACTGAATACAAGTGGCGTTTCACACCATCTTCTTTTTAACTCCTGTTTATTAGGCATTGCTAAATGCCAATGAATAGAGTTTCAGCAGTGTTTCTCTCATCAGGTAATGTCATCATTAGTACAAAATGATCCAACATCAAATGTACCCTGTTCTTTTAGCTTGGTGCTTTGAAAGATCTTAGAAAATAGTCACTTGGAACAGCAAGGAAGAATATATACAAGATTAATGTGTGTGGCTTGGTACTATAGATTTTTCTTCTCTCTTTTATTCTCACAATTCTATCTAAATGAAAATTCCTTTGGGAAGCTGGGCTTCCAGTTTTTGCTAATCCTGTTTTCTGGCATGTCAGAGTAGCATACCACAAATGGTAACACAGATTAGGGCACTGTCACATGTCCCAGCCAAAATCCAGGAGAAAAATGACAATTTAAGAAGAGGAGGACAGACTGGGGGAAGGTGCTCTCTGGGGCTGTGACAGACTCTAAACCAGCTGTAGGTTGAACTTACCTGGAATGAGCTCTCTGAAAAAGGTCAAAAGGCTTTGAAATTCAAGCTAAACTTTATTCAAATGAAAACTAGAAACTTAACTTTTAAATGAGAGAAAAATTCAGAGCAAGCATGGAAGGCAGAGCAGTTCCACTTCCAGGGCATGACTGCATGGCCCTTTGAGAGGCTGTAACATACAGCACACAGAGCACACAAAAGCAGCCAGTATCACTGGTGAAAGGGGCACTTCAAAACCTGGTAGTAGGTTCTGGTGAAGATGTTTCTGGACTTCAGATTTGTAGCTGGTTCTCCACCCCATCTTTTTCCAATCTGGAAGGGGTTTTGTTGCAACTTGTATCTGAGTTGTGGACATATTCATATTTTTCAACCACTTCAGAAGGTCTCCTTTGTTGTCATTCCTGCCCATCCAGCAGTGATTAGGACAAAATGTGGGGAAGAAAAAAAAAACAAAACAAACACACCCACATTTTATTACCTGCTTTCAGGTACACCATTAGTTTCCACAGGCAACCTTGCTTATGCACTTCAAACCAGCTTCACAGGACTGTTTATAGAAGACACTCTATGTCTGCTAAGAATCTTACTTCTCAGCTAAGCCTTCCAAAGCAGTTTCTTCTTTTCCTTTTCACTTTTTCATGAAACTGATCCTTGCCCACTAGTATCTGCTCTTGAGAAGACCCATACAGCTAGGGAAGCAGTACGTTATCAAACAGTCATGTGGGGGAACCTGGACTTCACAGCACGCTGCTTCTTGCTCAGGCAGCCACTCTGCTGGCAGCATTGCTTCCCAGATTCACACGGTACAGTCTGTGCCAAGAGGCAATCTCTTTCCCTATGAACCTTAATCCATCTACCTTTGCATGTCACAGCTGCAACCACATTCACAAACTAATCACGTATTCTAAGTAGAAGAGGTAGACACAATTGTATAAAAAGGGCTAATACTTATTAAAGTACAATTCTTCTATCTCTGTTTAGCTGTTGTCAAAATAAGTAATACACAGGAGTCTTGTTTTTAGAAGACCTAAATGGACAGAGTAAGCTTTAGCAAAGTCAAAAGTTGATAAAATTACTGCAAATACAGTGTAATTCCACTGTGCTAAGGAAAACAAATAATCATAATGCCTGCTAAATTTTAAATAGCACTTGTTATCTACAGAACTCAGACAGGTCAATATCACAATATTGATATCAGCTGTTACTTCGTCAGAAGCCCGTTACCAGATGGCAGTAGGAAGGGAACATAGCTTGCTCAGTGCCCTGTAGTAGGTTATTAGCGGAGCTGCAAACAGAAGCAGATCTGAAGTGTCCTAGTCAAAAACTGTACACACTTGGCTGCCCAGCAACTCATAGAGTTAGGATTCGTAATTCTGGTTTATCCTTTAATAAACAGAAGCTTTATCCCAGGATTACCAAGCACTATGATAGTAATTAAGAGAGGGGGTTTTTTAAAGGACAAATGTGAAATAGGCACCTGTTAGCTTGCAACAGATGCTAAATGCCCGATTGCTCTCTTTGCCTTTGAAAATCTCTTCCAATCCCGCAAGCAAGGGGATTAACGGTGCTATTTTTCATCTGGGAAACAGATTTACAAAGCAGAACGTGCCCAAAGTCTGTGAGTCCCTGACCTTTACCTGGGGAGGAATCACAGGGCTGGGAACAGCATTCCCTGCCTTACAGTTAGACAACATCTCGCTCTGTTAATTTCGTGTAGTTTTTCCAATTCATTAACTAAAAGCAAGTCATTACCAAGAATGGAAAATAAGTAACTTGCACTGCTATTTTTCTGGTTCTAATAGCAGTCCTTTCCCAAAGGACAAAGCAAGATGAGCTGAAAATTATATGCAGAGATAGTATGTCAAGAGTCCTGTTCTGGGCCAGGTTATAAAGAGGGGGGAGCACCATGGAAGCTCTTAACAGTTTAGCATAATGCCACTTTTTAGGACCAACTGCTGTAAAGATAGTAATCTGACAAGATGACAAGTTCTGTTGAAATGAGGCTATTGTAAAAGGAAGCCTTTAAGCAGCATGATTAAGACATGTGATGTGAATCTAGTATATATACATGCACAAATGGGTCTATACATTGTCTAAAATCTTCAGCTTGTGTAAATATCTGTAGATAAAAGCTGAGTGATGCCAGATGGAAACATGGCCCCATAGTGTGGCTTTGCAAAACCACCAAATTCTCATCCTACCTTTTTCCTCCTCAAAACAAAGCAAAGCTCTCCCAGTTGCAGGCTGTAGTAATGGTCTCTCATGTCATTTTGACAATCTTGAAATATGTGGTGGTTGTTCCTATCCATCCGTTTTGATGATATGCACTGTACAGCTTCCACAGGTCTGTTCCTTCAGTTGCCTCTTGGCTCTGCCCCAGATACTCACCTCCTGTGTCCTCCTGCCTGCTCCCCAAAGAGACCAATGCCAGGTCCCCAGGAAATTCCTGCAGCCAGTAAAGAGGGTCACCACAAGGTCCTTTGTGCACCACGCAGGAGTGCAAAGGTCAGGTTCTCAGCTTGGGTATTTCACAGGTCTGGAGTCCAGCTCACCCTTATTCAAGGGATTAAAGACAGCTTGGTTTACGTCCTTGAGCTCTGGACAAAATCTCTACTCCTTCCACCTCAGAAACCTAAAACCAGTGAAACAACAAAAAATAGATACTCATGATCAAAACCAGTCATATATTAAGGACTTTCTGGTCATCAGATGGCAAACAGTACCAGGGTAGGATCTCATTATGCCGGTGGATAACTACAGGCAGGTTAACACCATCACATGAGACAACAAGAGCTCTACTTTGCTGCCTGGAGAGGTAGTGCTTATAAACCAAGGGAGGAGATATTCCTTCTTGGTGCTTTCAGTCAGGAGTACTGCAGTTACAATCTAGGTGCTTTGCTTAAAGAGAGACAAATTAAAGACTTCAAGTAGAGAAACAAGGTACCTGGAACAGGCCCAGCAATGTCAAGGATTGATGATTTTCAGCAGAGGAGAGGAAGACTGAGAGGAGACATTAACATTTTACTAACAAAAAGATGCTTTAAAGACAACTAGGATGAAAAAATTTCTCATTAGCACTGAAGATAGAGCAAGCCATAATGAGCTTAAACTGCAGTTGCGAAAATTTAGGTTAAACAAGAGAAAAAAATTATAACCATTAGAATAGGCAGCTAAGGGAGGTTATGAAACCAGGAACCATGAAGGTATTTAAAGCTAAATAAATATGCATGTATTAGAGATAATCTACTGCCACTCTGCTCTGATTTTACTGCCTTGCAATACACTGGCAAAATAGGATTGAACCTCATTTGTAGATGAACTGAGGCCTTCTTACATAAAAATAAGTATATCTACCCATAGACTCTAGTAGTGGTTATTCCCGTGACTGTTTTCATGGAAATAACAAAGGTTTTATTGGCACTGGCTTCACATCTGAAAGTTCACCTTCACAAGGTACATTTACTTGCACCTCCCAGAAAGAGGAACCTGCTAGGGACATCGATGGCAGTTTCAGAATCCAGAAATCCAGTTTGCCTTAGGACACCTCCAGCATGCTCATCCTCCTAGGGCGGGCAGGAGCCTGCAGCCCGGTGTCGGCAGTGCCAGCAACGGCAGCAGAACAGACCAGGACCTGATCGGAAAGAGTTAGTGAGTGCAAACGCACACACAAAAAGGAGAAGGCACTTTAGAAACAAGGAGTAAGGTGACCTATTACCAAAACTCAGAGAGCAGGAGGTCCTGCTGCCTTCCACAACTGTCATAATTTCAAAATTTTGAGTGTTGCTGCAGGTAGTTACAGCTAAAACTGAAGATTGTAAGGGGCTTTTCCTACAGCATCTAGTCTCTTCCAAGGCATCTAGAAATAAGCAAATCCCAAATCTGAGAGGACATACAAGAATTCATGTTGAATTTTGCATCAAAATTAATATAATGTAAAAGGAACCACTCATAGCTGCGGTAATGTCCTTGCATTGTTAACGACTTTGTTCCTCTTTTCTAGTTTTGACTTTGCAGACAGTGGGTCATTTGGTAAAAAGTAAGATCACTAAACCCAGCCTTGCCAAGGTCGAAAACAATTTGAACACGATGTTGCTGGCATTCTGCTTTTGACAAGGCTGGCGATGTAGCATCAGGCCTTCTGCATCCCTTCCTGCCACACTCCCTGACGTTCTGCCTGCTCTGACTGCTCCACATCCCCAGGAAACCACGTAATACCATTAGCACCTTTCACAAGCAAGAATCAGAAACATAAAACAAAAGGTGACATTTTCAAAACCCTAGCTAAAAGCAAGAGCTTTAGTCTCACCGAGAGTCAATACAGAAATTGTCTTATCACATATAGAAAGATTTTAACCTCCCCTAGAGAATTCTGTAGGTGCCAGAAAGTATTAGGGATCAAAGAGACAATTCTCTGTCCAGCTCTACAGGGTTTTAGGTTAATTTTTGTTGAACCTTGCCATATGCTACAAAATACTTCCCCAAAATTTGAATTATTTTTGCCCTGACAAACTCTTTTCCAGCTGGACAGTTGATAACTGAAACTTGCTGAGGATAATAGATGGGAAGGTGCATCTCAGTAATTATTATCTCCTGGGGTTTGATCCCTGCCAACAAACGTATCTTGAAATGCATCATTCTTCCAGGCAGGATTCAGGACTGTTTAGTCAAAGAAACAACTGAAGGGAGATGTAACAGCAGCCTTCATATACACAAAAAATAACTGCCGCAAGCAAGAGGATTATTGGTTCTCCAAGTCCAGAGCTCATCAGGTTAAAAAGCAACAAGCTTACGTTACAACAAGGGAGATTTAGGGTAGTGATTATAAAAAATAACCTTCTAATCAGGAAAATAGTAAACCACCAGAATGGATTGAGCAGAGGTGACTGTGGAGACTGCCTCCCTCAGCAGACTTTCTAAAGAAAAATTAACTAAATATTTTTTTTATATAGTTCAGGTCAGACTAGATCAGACCTTGGCATAGGAGAAAGGACTAGATAGTCACTTTGGGTTCCTTTCCTAATACTAGCCATGCTTTTTTTAAAAGCAATTTTTGCTATCAAGTGCAAAGAAGGTGATTTATGACCCTTGTGTATCCATCATCACACCCACAAAGAAACCAGTGAACCAACAACTGACCCATGAACAAAACAAGGCACTGTGTCAGCAACACACACAAGCACAGCAGCCCAGCTTGGCCCAGCATACTTGGAGGAAACCTATTGCTTATTCTGACCACTGCTCCTTGAGTTATCTTGTGGATTAAGGTGCACCTGTATAAGCTGTTCTTTTTGTGCTGGGTTCAAACAAACACATTATTGGCATGGCAACTAGCAATAATAAGGGAATTTATGCCACTGTCCTACTCAGCCACATTAATGCATCTGTGATGATTTGTTCCCTACCTTGCACGCCATCCTTGCTCATCTTTATTAGGGAGGTGCCTGATGGTGGGTCATTAAAACGTGTTACTTTGATGCATGCTGCAAAGAGATGCCAAACAGCTGTGTTGCTGTAGCTAAATGAGTAGCCTGTTAGCTACATCCATCTTCCCTGGAGACTGCTACTCCAGCAAGGTTGGAAGACCTTCTTCAAGGTGATAATGCAATTATTACAACTTTTCAAGGGGGAGTCAAAGCTATTCCTAGCTTTGTCAGTCCCTAGTCATCACATCCCTCATCTCATGTCCTTCTGCCTCCCTGCTGCTGCTGGCATTGCCACCTTACTTCATCCAGCTGTTACTGCTCACAACCCTCAGCAGGCTCCATATGCACCCTCATCAATGAGCATTAGGGAAGTACACTAAAAAGCCAGCAGGATAAAAGCCCGTCATCAGGACTTAGGACTAAGTGTGATAACTAAAGAGGAAGCTTTACTAGAGTGTAGGAAGTCAGTATTATGGGACTGCAGGCAGTCTATGAAAGGTGTTTTGGAGGTTTCACTTCTTTAATTGATGCTATATCTGTGGCTTCTACTGTCTCCTGGTGAAAGGAGGTGGGGAAGGCTTGAAAGCAACACCAAGCAGAGTAATTGGTGGTATGGCCCTTGGGAACAGTTATTCTCCGCTGTACTTAGCAGAGACAAAATCTTTGCTATAAGTGTGTGCAGTAGTACTTTCCCCAGGGCTGCTCCTGCTCTTGGGAAAGTGTAGTGCCTTGGCTGGGAGCACATTGGAGCTCTTTGGGGATTTGGAAAGAGGCAGAACGCTGTATGATGAATGTGTGAAGTGACAGTAAAAATGGAGAGATGTTTTTACTGCACAGTAAAGTACCCAAGTGCTTCAGAGCTGATTAGTATGCATGTGTGAGTAGCACCAGGTATATTATCTGAGGGTAAATGGGGCCAGCACAAGTTCAGTGCAGTGATTAAATCTCTTTTTGGATCTAGCCCAAAATATGTATGGGACAAATCAATTTTCCCCATCTCAAAGCATTCATTTTCCATTCAGCTGTTAAAAGAATTTTTATGAGGGATGATATAGATGGAAGAATTGGAGTTTTTTCCCAACATGCCATTTATTTTCTTTGATTTATGATTTGCCGTCTTTATATGTATAAACCCCATCTTATCTAGTGGGAAATGGGGACCATATTTTTCTGGCTCTCCCCTCTTCTGCAAAATCACTATTCTTTCAGAGGTAATGTAATTGATAGAACTCTAATTCCCCAAGATTTCTATCAATTTATTTTTTTTAATTTAAGAACTTGAGATCAAGTTTCAGACCTGCCTACAGACTTTTATACATCATATTCCTGATAAATGAGAGGCTGTTTAGTATTATGAAACCAACTGGATTTTCATTTTTAATATTACATCCATATATAATGGAATTAAACCTTGAAGCAATCAGTGAATTTGTTTAGAACTGAGTATTGGAAAAGTAGATGGTTTTCTAGATATTGCTTTCATCTCTGACATTGCCAGATTTTCAGTCTCATTAATGCTGCTTAGAAAAAGCAGAATAAGAACTAATAGCTAGAAATAAAAGCCAGAAAACTTCAAATTAGAAAGAGGGCAAAACTTCGCAAACATTTTTGCTAAAGGTGACTACCAGTTAGAAAGAAATCACTGGAGAAAGTAGCAAAATCATTAAAACAAATAATTTCCAAACATGCTTCTCAGGAGGGTGAAAGTTAGCTAAACATACATTATTTAGCTCAGCTCCGACATCTACTAGACAAAATTTTGCTCCACGTTACCCAGGATATCAGATTAGGTGAAAAAAACTGTAAGGCCAGAAAATTTTTATTGAAATTTGCAGATCACAGCTATTTTCATTTAAAAAAAAAGGAAAATTCAGCAACCAGAAACTAGATCTTGGGGCTGCATTGGAGTGTCTGGTGGGATGTGTGTATAAGTCATACATATATAAATCCTGTTTCTATTATCTATCCCTTCATCTGAAAAGAAACTTGCTTCTCAAATACCTACACATGCATTGCTCTGCTCTAGTTCTGACAATATCTGTCATGTCTAAATGAAATGCAACTTCTGTTTATTGTTACAATTGTCATCTGTTGAGACAGTTCCAGCAGTAGCGTGGATATTCAATTATCCCCTTGGATATTCAATTATGTTCTCTTTCCTGGTGTCTTCAAATGCTGTATAATGAGCTGTCCAGGAAATGCCAGCGCTCGTAGGAAATGCACTTTTTTTAAAATATGATTCTTTACAGATTTTGGATTAATAGTTCATGAACAAGAAGTAATAGGATTAGCACAAAGCTTCCTGTAATTGAACCAATAAGAATTATAGATAACTTTGTTATACAGCTAAAAGATTATCTTCTCCCATGCATTTACAAAGGGCTGTATTTGCTACTTGTCTCTGGGCATTAAGATCCTCAGCCTTCTACATTTCGACATGAAGAGGAACATCCTTGTTGATACACTCTGCTAGTTTTCTATTAATCACTCTTAATGGATACAATTTTAGTATTGATTTCACCATTCATTCAAATGGGACCAAAAATTCATACGACTGGACTAATCCTCTGAACTGTTAAGCTCTCAGAGAGAAGGTAATGCTAAATGCTTTCCTTTTCTGGACACAATTCTAAACTAGGGAAAACTAGTTTTTAAATGGTTTTTTTTCCTCTGGAAGAAGGAGGTTTTTGTCAAAATCACTTACTTTGAGGGGGAAAAAAAATCAAAAGGTGAAGACTACTGCAAGGAAAAACTGAAATGACATTTTCCGAATTTCATTCTGAATTTCCTTATCTTGCTTTAATTCTCATTGTCTTATCTTTTAAAATTGAGTTATGTAAGTAGCCATGTATAATAAACTACTGATAAATCAAAATGGCAATGGGATGTGCTTTAGCTAATTAATATCTTGGACCTGTGTAGGTACAAAAGAGACTCATCTGCCTAAATATCAGCAACGCACAGTGAAACATATGTTGATTTCTCCCCTTCCAGAAATATTGTTTAAGGGTTAGCGTTTGCCACGCATCAGTCCAATCATTCAATTATCTTTAAAATTGTGAAGGCTGCTACTTTGCACTGACTGAAGTTTCTCTTTCTACATCAAAGCCTCCCATTTGTATTATAATTGGAAGATTCTGCTCCTGTACAACACAATGTTTTTGAACCATGCACCAAGTACTTTTGATTACAAAATGAAGGCAACATTTTGGTCCTCCAGGGATATGAAAGACTTTATGCTCTGTTACATCCATACTAAACTCACTCCTGTAAGAAGTTCCATATGTATCACATGCATCTCTAGTGGCTCAGACATTTGAGACATACAGAAACATATTTTTTACCTTTTCAGCTATGAAATCACTTACAACATGATCAAATTTTAAAATAACTTGGCATAGTCACAATGTTAACTCTGTTATAAGTCTAAAGAAAGTTTCAAAAACTAACAATAAATTTCTCACAGTTCTGTGGTTTCTAATCACTGTTGCTTAATAACTTGCATAAAACAGCATGGAAGACTTCTTTTTTAAAGCAAAATAATTTGAAGTGATTATAGCGCAATAATTTCACTGTAACATTAAATGTACTTTCACACACTGAGAAGAATGATTCATCTGCTCTGTATCTTTTCTTTTAAGTAGTTTGTACTATCACTAAATTAGACCTAGAGCTTACAGCCATTTGTACTTACAATTGATCTTCCAAATCTGGGCTGTTGAAAGCAAGATTTATATGCATAATAATTAGATATTTCTCCCTTCTCTTGCTTTAATTTGGTTTAGTAGACAACTCATATTCTTATGTTACAGTAATTGAATCATTACTTCTATTTTAGAAAAAGCTGGTTCTTGCAAAGGACTGCACTGATCACGAGGGTGGTTTGGTATCTAGGAGTTTATTTTTACTCACTAATTCAACATCACAGTGCAGCTCTGGCTTTACACCAAGGACGCATTAGCAACACATGGATCCCACCTACTGTTATTTCATCTGTACTTCATCATGCTTCATCTTGCTGGTTACTTCTCTTTTGCACCCTGGGCACCATGACCAAGCAAGATGCCAACGCCATACTGAAAATGCACAAACTCTCTTGTTAAAAATGAATTTGTCATATCACAGCTCAGTTTCAGATATGGCCAAACAAATAGTGACATTGCCAAAAGAATGCAATGTGGGGATACGATGGCAATATGGAGTGTTGCACCAGAAAAGCGTGACAAGAAGACTCCGATGAGGTCCTTACAGATAGGAAGAGAAGATGAGGGGAAAACAAACCCGGCACTCATATTTCTATCACAGTAAATTGCCTCCAGTTTGTAACAGAAAGAAGAAATTATTGCATCACCTGTTGAATAACATTAATAGAGAGAAGCCCTACTGTGTTATAATTGTCTTTTAGGAGCACAAAAATTCAGAAAGAGTGATACCAAAGAGCATCAAATGTGCCTTTGGAGAGGGATGTGGGGGGGTACTTCTCAGAATGGGAAGCACTAAGGAGGTGGTGAAAGATCTCACCAGGAAGAGAAAAGAAGTAAAAAAGGGTAGTACAAAATATTTAGAAAAAACAGCACAATCACTCTGTCATGGCTCTTTGACACTACATCATCCTCTCAAGCCCTGTTTTTGAACTAACCTAGGAATATCTTTTTCTCTTTATTACCCCACCCATCTCCAAGGGATATATCGAAAACTCATAAATAATAAAAATGACCCAGGTAAATAAGCAGTGCTCAGTACAAATCATTTTAGGTTTTGAACTGAGTTTCAGGACATGTCTAGGTAGCGGAAAGCAGTACACCTTCTGTGACTCTGTTTTAAAACGACAAGAAAATTAATATATTTAGTCAGAAGTAGATTTTTTTTCCTAGTTTTTTTTTAAACTGAAAACAATGTCACCAAACTATATTGCTATCCCCTGGCTCAGATCCCCCTTCACTTGCCACTAGAAGCATCCTAGATTCCTTATGATTCATGCTAGCCCACTCTGGCCTACATCTGTCTTGCTGCACTACAGCATGTGTACATTTTATCTTCCCAAAATATTCAGCTCCCAGAGATTTGAAGAAGACTTCTGAGAGTCAACTGTAATTTCCCACTGACTACCAGACTTTTTATTTTGTTTTTAACTGCGAAATCCCTAGTGGTTAATTCTTTACGAACTCATACAAGCTTGCTCATGAAAACAAAGACAGATTGGCTGGAGGTTGTCTCCTGAATCAGCAGAATTGCCACACAGCTATAATCATCTGAACCAACAATTCAGTTTTTCTTCAGTCCTGTATGTGTTCTCCTGACATGTAAATTCATGAAATGCTGATGCTCTGCTCTCACTAAAGGAGAGTTTTCATAAGGAACTTTCTAATTTGGAAAATTTCCTACTTCAATTAGAATTACTGCCGCAAAGATTAGATCCCATGCTTGCAACCATGATTAACAAGAAAAGGAAATTGGAAGCCTTATCGTCCTACTGCCTGCTGTCATCTGTGGGGGATCAAAGCATGTGATCGTGGCTCAGGGTGGAAGCTGGAGGTTTTGCCATCTGATTAGCTGATTATCAGAACATAACAGCTGATTATCAGAACATAAAACAATGAAAAAGCTATAATGTGGGAGAAGGCAGAAAGGTAATAACAGGATGAAGAAAATATAGCAACGATACTATGTTAGACCTAGGGCATACGCAGCAGGAATAACAACTGCACGAGGGATTTCATGCTTTGTTGCATGGTATTAGTTAAATATTTGATATGTTTCCCAAGTATGTTTTTCATTTGAAATGACAATTAAATTGTGCCCATCGTTCCCGTCTCCAAATGTCTGCTTTTCACAACAGCAAAACATCTGCATTGCTCTAGGCCAAACTAATATGAATTACCAAAAGGATTGTAATTTACCCATTTAGACATTTGCTGTCAACTGTTTGACAATTGAAAAAGTTTCCTATTTTTGATTATCACAGTAGTCAGTTTTGCACAGCTGACTAATTGCTCCATAAATGGTGTGTTTTACATGAAGGTTCACACTGCACGGAAAGGAGAGAGCATTCAAGAGTGCTTAATTAGCCAAAAGTAATAGCCAAATGCCCAGCATGGGGACAATTAAACAAGCCAAGTCAAAATGTGCCTTTTTGCTTCATTGCTGACTCTGTATGAGTCCCATACATACTAAAAGAGTATAAAATTGCTAGTGCTGAAGCACAGTCTGCTTTCCAACCTATGATATTTGTCTATAGTAGTGCACCTGCTGTGGTTGCGTGGCACAAACCAAATTGAAAAAGAAACCTGTTCACAGTAACTGTCTACATTTTTACTTAGTGTCTTGATCAGGTTTTGAAGCCTAGGCTTAGTCTGTGGAACAATGCTGCAATCTAAACATACCCATTACAGTTGATATGACATACGAAATCTATATTAGACTATCACCATATTAAAAAAAATGTAATAAGCTGTATGAAGAAGGAAGGAAATAAAGACTTCATGAATTGATGTAATTAAATGTAACCTCCTGTTAGGATAAAATCCAGACAATGACAGTTCATACTCTGTTAAATCTGCACTTACTACTGGTACAAATGCCTTTGGAATACTACAAGCTGCTTTGCTGCCCACATTTCAAGAAAGCTTTTGAAAAAGTAGAAGACTGAGGAAAGCAATCTGGGAGTTGTTAAAGTATTACAACACATTCTGCAGCCAGTTTTGAGGAGCTTACATTTATATTTAGTGAGGCAGCAGGGGCATGATATTCACAGGTCTGCAGATATTTCTGTGGAAGAAAATTTGTGCAAATATAGCTTTCTTCAATCTAGCAGGCAGGCGTAAGAAGATCCAGTGACTTTACCATGAAGTCAGATGACTTCAGAGTAAAAATGAGGTGCACGGAATTATCACTGAAGTTATCTCATCACTGGAACTATTTCCAAGAGTGTCATGGTTCAGGCCCAACTTGCCAATGAAATGAATGACAGATGCTCTACCCCACCTCTCTCTCCAAGGAGAGGAGAGAGAGAGAGAAAGAGATTTATGAGTTTAGAAAGAAAATAAACTACTTTCATGAAGCTATTAATAAAATAATAAAAAGAAAAGAATGAAATATAATGTGGTTCTCACTGACAGACCATCTTAAAAATTAAACTTTTTAATACTTCTGTGCTTTCTGCTTTGGTTCCCTTGCAGCTTATGAAAGTTTCCCTCTGCAACCATCCTTCTCTGGGTCACTTCTGTTCAGATAGGTGCAAAAGGATACAATTTCTGAGCATACACAGCAACCACATCTTGGCTGACACTCCCAATAGTTGGCAAGGACTACGTGCTGCTAAGGTAAGCGTAACTCACCTGCTAGCCAGGTACCAACCAGCTGGATAAGTGTAGGCATCCGTGGTTTCTTGGGAAAGAATGATCATTGAGTTGCTTCTGGTTCTGTTTTGTTTTTTCCTTCGGGTTTTGTACCATTTCATGTCAGTAGTACTCTTTTGTATCCTGTAGTTGCTAATATCACCGATGCAACAGCTTTACTCCATCATTTCACCTTTCTCATCTTGCATGGCTTTAGCCCATGTACTTTCTCACAACTCAAATCACTTTTCTCAGTAAGTATGACCACAGCCACACAGCTCTACTGAACCAAACTGGGCCTTGGCTCACCACCAGCAAGACTTGTAGGGGAGAGTTTATGGTTCTGCTGGGAGACCATCTTCTTCTAGATGGCTCCTGGGGAGGCGGGGGAAGAGCTCTGCAGACTGAAGGCCATTAGAGACAACACTTAAGCAATGCATCAAAAGCAGGACCGTTCAGCGTTCATTACAAGAGTTTCCCTGGTAGAAGTCTCAGACATTCCTAGTATGTGGAAAGGCAGGGAACCATCCCAGCACACGGTGTTGAGAAAATTCAAGAGGTTAACACGCAAGTGTTAAAAAAAAAAAAAATTTGTAAATTCAGTTATCCCTTGGGTAGGCAGCAAATCAAGAATTCAAGTAGGGTGTAAACTGTACCACTGAGGGAGCGAGAGCACTGACCTGTTCTGTAAAGCCTGCTACAAATAGCATGGCCTGTCAGTGAGAAAATTTTAATTGATCTTTTTCCTGTAGCAGAGTTGCTGTGTCACCAGCAGAGCTGGAAGCACTGCTCACAATATTTGCACACAACCTCCACCTCAGATGACACCACTAAAAACATTTGTCCTCTTATAATCACAGTTGCCCAAGACGAGGTGTGAAGACCATTTCCATGACCCTGGAGTAATTACTTAGTGAAATTACTTACTGAGACTTTTCTGCATCTACTTCACAAGGTGGCAATTTTGCACAGGAAAGCAGAAAAGCACGCCCCATAACTAGGTGATCAGCTTGCTTTTGGCTGCTGAGGTTTCACAGGCTGTTTCACACTGATGAAGGTGGCACGTAAACTGATCCTGAATTTTTATTCCAGCGCTGACCTTGTTCTTACAACGGCTCAGGCAAACTGAGCACATAATTTTCCTCCTCTGGGTAATTATCTCTTTAGTAACACATTAGTAAGAGTCATCCTAATAAGGTTTGTGGGATTTAGTCAGAAGAATTTGGTCTTGTCCCTGGGAAAACTCTCAGTGAGGTAGCGTGCCTAATACCATGTTGTAGTTCCCCATGCTGTGTTTAGACATCTGTCCAGGACAGAAGAGAACATTTCCTAGTGAAGAAATGGCTGGGGATACAAGCATCCATATGAAGCCTGTCTTCCATCACCTGTATGACACCCGGAGATCACTCAGCCTCGCCCAGGGTATGGCATGCCGAGGACGCACAGGGGCACAAAGAGCAGGGGTTGAGCACAGCCTTGCAGGCTGCCTACCCACACCATCCACCCCCCGTTAAGGTCCATGGGTGGGAGGGGGAAGGATCATGACTCTCTTGATCCTTCCTAATGCAGGTCAGCGGTCAATGAGGATCATGCCTAAGCGTGATGTGATCACCACTTTCCCCTTGTGCACAAGGGCTTCTTGTGATGCTCCTCATGTGATTTTTCTCCTACAGATGCTTCCTCTCCCTCAAAAGGCTATGCAGACCTGCCCTGTTCTTGTTCTTTGATCATGTCAGATATTGTCAGTGCTCAGGTCAGCACTTTTGGTACTTTTCTGTTAGCAGGCACAAAAGGAAAACGATATAGATGATGTGTCAGATGAACACAGAGCCAGAGTCCCATTACTTTCATGTGTGGAGGAGGTGACCTCTAAAAGCAATACATTAAAATCAGTCAACCCTTTTCAAGACCTCTTAAAATATTTATTTCTCTATTAAAGGGAGAGTAAGGTGCCCAAGTTCTTAACTTGTCTCAAAAATGGCTTAGATTGATACAGTATAGTTGATTTATAGATTAATACACCATAGTTGATTTATAGTTCTGGTGATAGAGCATTTAGAAGATTTTCTTTTATTTTTTTATTAGTAAACATCCCTCCCAAGTTCATCCTATCACTACAATTATAAAAAGTAAAAATTTCTGTAAGCTTCTGTAGTTAATCTACAGTCCTGTATTTTGTACACAGGCCTAGTCATATTTGATTTCTGATTTAATTGCAATATATTAGTTTAATCTATTTTTCAGTATTGCCTTATAATACATACAGTTAGGATTTACAACCTCAACTTATATCACTTGAGCATTCAGAAATCCTCAGAGAGGACAGAAATCTACCTCTTCTGCTATTTACAGCTATAGGGAACAAATCCAAGAGCTAGAAAATTACTTGCTGACAGTCCAATTTCTTTGCAGATTTCTGAGTTAGAAAAATGTAATGCTTTACCAAATCAAAAATTACCTCTATGCAGGGAGTGCAGAAGCAGGCAGGAAGACTGGGGCTGGCTGGCCCTCCTTGCCCACAGTGGGACCTGCTGGTGTAGCCACACAGGAGCATGCAGGCTGAGAGCAGAGGCTTTCATCACCAGCGGTGGGAGAGGGGATGATCCCAACTCCCTGCAGAACAAATTCTGGGGCTTGAAAATGTCACTTTAAATGGCTACCATAATTATTTCATTGTAAGGAGCAAAAAGGGAATTCGGACTCCACATATCCCAGCAAAACATGGCCAGTAGAGGTGGTCTAGGTCTACTGGTGAAAATCCTCTATGCCATAAACCCATATTTCAGGGGACTATCTTTACTTCAGACATCTTTCCAAACAACGCACAATGAACCAGAAAATATTCAAGCACCTATGTAGGAGACTATCTTGATATACAAGATTAAATGCATGTGTCAGCTTATTCTGGAAAGGAAACCCATAAAAACTCCTCTCCTTCTTAGGTGGGTCTTGAGACATAAAAAAAGGGGAGAGGAATGAGAAAGGGGGAAAAAAACAAAAGACATGAAAGGCAAGACTCCAGGGAGCTGTAAAAAGTTATTCTGTTGAATGTTGTCTCTCGGCTACAGAACAGAGCATGTGAAGGTATGGCACCTAGCCTGCAATATATATCACTGTTTGTTAGGCACTGAGAACCAGGTGCTTCTCTCATCCTACCAGCAATGCCTTGAAAACAATAACAGCTTTCCTTTCTGAATTGTTTCTACAGCCTCAAAGTACTCTGCAGCCCCCAAAATACAGCATAGGTGGGGTTCCACCGGGCCACCAGCCTTTCTGGAAGCAGCACTTTCTCCCACAGAGGTGCTAGTACATATAAAGGCATGGGTTTTCTGAGCAGGGGGTGCCTGCAGAAGAGCTCACAGAGCACTTTGTTTTGGGGCCAGAGAGCTGAGGCAGCTCTCCAGCAGGGGCATGTGTGCAGGCAGCTACAACAAGCAGCAGCGGGTTTGGGGGTGGTTTCAGGCTGCCCTCCACAGCTGGATGAACACTCAGTTTTTCCTAATCCAGCTCAATTTGCTGCAAGTCACGGCCAACATGGTGGTTGGCACCATCACCTTGCCATGACTGAACACAATGCCCCAGGGCTCAGCATTGGGATGAGGGGGAGGGACTGTGCTGATTCAGATCGCCCCTGTGCCTCCACTCGCAGTAAGGACAACTCTTCTGTGCCTGGATGTTATGCTTATGACACATGTGCAACATGAGGATGGCACTGAACATCTTCAAGTTCACAGAAAGCCAACAAAACAGTCCTGGGACCCCTAATTGCTGTTCTCTTCACGAGTCTGCCCTATAAGCACTTTCACATATTCAGAACCACCTTTTTAGAAGGGAGAGTAGAATAAATGCTGCAGAAAGTTATTGCTGTGTGGATTCTGCTGCACTGCTCCTACGAGAGAGATAAGGTTTCAGTCTCAGCAGAATAACCTTGCAATAGCCTACAGTAACCAAAAGCAATTTGGACGTGGGGGTAGCTTTGATTTCACTAGGCTGTACTGAGGTTACACCAAAATAAACTCTTTTGCTACTGTTTTCTCCACTTCTGCCAGCCCAACATAACCAAGGAAGAAAACACAAAGGCTTAATTGCCCTTTTGAAGCCTGAAACCCCGCCACTCACATGTCTGCATTTAAGGACTCTTTCAGAGCAGAGGCAGGTTGCTCCAATTCACCTCTTTCCACTCCTGCCACAGTCCCACGTAAGGTGCTTCTTGCTGGCGCAACATGCTGGTGTTGGCAAATGCTCCCCAGAAAGCTGTGCTCTTGCTGGCGAAGATCTCCGCCACTCTGCATGGGAGCAGGGCTCCGGCGATGGTACCGGCGGCTGGCACACGACAAGAGCCACAAAAGGGCTCGCCAGCTTTCAACAACGTCGGGGCGGTTTCCACCAAGTCAACGTCTGTGCTCTAAACAGCTGAGCAAAAAATTACCTTGCTGAGCAGAACTGCTGAGTTTGGATTCAGACCAGCAAAACACATCCTGTCTACAACATCGGAGGGAAGTGTTTCCTTGGAGCATGGCCATGAGGAGAGGCTGTGGGGAAATCAAACTGCAGGTAACCCAGAGGTGAGGAGATGTGGAGATACTTTATTTTTATGCCAAGAAACAATTGACTTTATTAAAGGTGGCAGCTAATTTAGGAACTGGAAGAAGGCAAATCGCAGTTCTGGTCACAAAATAAATCGTTCCAGTACTACCCACAGCTGAATAGTCATGACATGCTGCAAATGGATGTTACGAACAGGAGAACAGGCTTAATGTAGATTGGGATATGTAAAACATAAATACCAATGACCTCCCAAAAAATCCACAGGCAAGTAAAATAAAACTGGAAAAGTAGTTCATGTTGAAAAGCCTTCAATATGGGAAAATAAAACAAAAATCAGCAGTAGTAAAACGAAAGCATTCTAAAAGTGAAGTGAGAGAAACAATGGCACCAGGTGCTTTGGGACAGGTATAGTATCAGAAATACCCATGGATCTGCAAACCAGACGTGGTGGGAGCATTGCAGAAGGCAACCTATTAGTGTCAGAAACCATAGAATCTACTGTTTCTAGTGCAAACCTGGATTGTGCTGGTGCACCGGTGGCCTCCTGTGTGTCTGTGAACCCGTGGACCTCCACAGCACCAGCTGCACATAGACATGGAGGCTGACTGCAGCGGCAGCCTGCGAGACAGTTCTAACCAAAAGCTATCACTACCAGATGGGGCTTCTGGAGAGCTGCTGTGAACTGAACGGGAGGCTCCACCAGCTCAGTTCCCATCAAGCAGCTGTCCACCCTGTTAAACGTCACGGGAGAGGCTGCCAACACCACGAGTTTGCACCCTCGGCAGCAAAGCCAAGGACTGGCTGTGGTCCTGCCAAGACAGTCAGGTTGCCAGAGCAGTGTACAGCCTCGGCTTTTCTGCTGCCTTTGGACCAGCACTCCAGGGCTGCTGTTCTGGCATTTTCACAGAAGAGAGGGAAAAAATTGTTTCAAAATACAAGCCTCACCTGAAGTGGATAAAAACAGAAAAAGAAAAAAAAGAAAAAAAAAAAAAAGGAAGAAAACAGTAAGCCAAAAGTGAAAGAGACAGTATCTACATTAAAAAAAAAATAAACTGCAAAATGTCAGACTAAATCAAAGATAGATCAAGATAGATCATCTTGGCTCCACAGGAGTGTGACTTTAAGAGAGAAAACGAGTGTAGGGAGCTTTCAGCTTCTCCTTCACTTCCTTCAAAGTTAGTTAAAATCAAGCAAAAAAAAATCACTTCTACTAATTTTCCCCTGAGCTCCTCATGAGAATAGAACATTCTGCTACTCATTTTACCCTGTTTTGCAAAAAATATTTCTGAAGCACTGAAATTTATGTGTTGTTTTCAACGGTTCGACATTTCCAAGCCAGTCACCAAGAAACAATCTCCATCACATCTGGACCTCTCCCTTTGAGCTAGCCCCAAGCTTCAGATGCTGACTGAAACTGAGAGCCTGATCTGAGATCCCAGCTGGCCATGGAGGGGGAAGTGGGAAAACACTAAGGATGGTTCCCTGCATTATTGCTTTCCTCCCGCTAGGATACCTTTGAACTTTTGCCCGAAGGCTTACCCTCCTGAGATTTCCAATCTGTTTTTCATGAAAAAAATAATGCCACTAGTTAGCCAAAAAACACTCCTTACTCCAAATCCAGATAGCGTGCTCATCCATTGCTCTTACTTCATAAATTTCACTAACACTCTTCCTCCCCTTAGTCTAGTACACATCTGCCCCAGATAGAACCGGATTTACTAGTGGTGTTTTTCCTCTTAGACTTTTACCCATGTCCCTTCTCAGAGCATAGTACTCTAACTATAATTTCCATGTCTGCAAATACATGGATCGTAGGAGCTGCTTCCTGGCTGCTACTCTGAGTGTGAACAGCATGACTGCTCTAGGAAACCCACGATATCCCCACCACATTAAAATAGACTACGAGTTGTAGTAACAACTACACACTCCAAGAGATTACCTTCATCTATCAGGACGCATTAGATGAATGCCTATGCAATCCTTGCATATCTAATTGCTCTGTGGAGGTCATCTTAATTGCTGCAGAAAGAGCTTCTCTCTTGTGACAGTTCCTTTTTTAATGACTTGTTTACACACTGGAGTCAGTGACTAATGTGCATTTTGCAAACAGCTTTATGTCATATGCTCTGCCCTGGAAACCCCTTGGCAGGGTGGAGCAGGAAATTTAAAAGCTGCTAAAATCTCTTGTTCACTGACACAGGTAAGGCAGGGGGGCATGGACAAGTTCTGCACTGCCCCAGTTCAAACTAGGCGAATAGGGTGCTGTGCTTCATGCCCCGGCTTCTTGTCCACACGTCTGTCTGAGGGAGAAGTGCAGGGAGCGCTTCCACCTCACACTGGTAGGTCTCACCACCTTGCCTCTATCTCCTCTATCTCACTAGGTGCTACCAACAGGGTGATGTGCGTGGGCAGGCAAAAAGGCTGCGCTTGCTGCAGTGCACCCAGGACTTAGGAAGGCACCTTTCTGCATTTTGTCAGCTCTAATACCGCTATCGAGATACCTGCCAATATATACCACAGACCGTAGTAGCCATGGGTTTTTAATTTGAGGTACAAGGTATAATTATCTAGTCAGACACAGTATGTATGACTGCACAGCCTAATCTGTTCTCAAACTCCCAATACTACCTTACTGTGTCTTAGGTCCATAAACAAAAATCCCACAGACTGTGAGAACCCTCTGTTTCAGGGCCTGGGCTTCAGGCCCTCATGACTGATATTGTGGCACTTCACATCATATAATGGGGATGTCAAAAGTCAGTCTTGGAAACTAAAAATAAGAAAACCCCAACCAACGAATCTACTGCTCTTTCCTCCCACACAGACCCCAAACTACTTCACCTCATTTTATAAATGACCCAGTTGCCAAATACAGATCCAGAAGAGTACAAGAGCTTTGGAGACGCTTCTGGTTCACTTTTGTTTACCGTAACTACAAGCAGCAATTTTCTTCACATTTGCAAAGCAGAAACTACAGGCATTATCCATTTCCAAAACCTTCTTGCAACAGATTGTCCTGGTTTGAGGTAAAACAGAACCAACTTTCTGTTCAGTAATTTTATTTCTTAGATAGGCCTCTTCTAACTCTCTGAAATTAACAGCATGCTGTGTCGGAAGCGATTCGTTCAGAATAAGACAGTTTGTGCCAAGGAATGATATGCAGCGAGGCTCTTGCTTGTACTTACTGCTGTAACAACCAAGGGCAGCTAATTTTGTTATTTGCCCCGTTAGAGGGTCGGAAGCGGAAAAGCGTAGAGGGGTCACACCTATAGGGAGGAGCGGTCAGGACAGGTGCCCCAAAACTGAGCAACACGGGTATTCCATCCCATCTGCCCCAGGCTCAGTATAAAAGCTGAGGGATCAAAGGGTCAGCTCTCTTCCTTCAATGGCTGACATCCGAGGAGGACCCTGCCTGTTCATCTGCCTTTGATCCTGATCCGTGGGTTCCTGACTCCAGCTCTGGAATCCAATTCCCACCCGTCGCTGAGTCCAGTTTGAGACTTCCCCAGTGCCTGCCGGTGACATCATCCGGGAGCTTAATACAGTTTTGTATATACTGTATCTATTTCATTATTTTCCTTTTTATCTTACTATTAATATTTCATTAAAGTAGTTCAGTTTCTTCTAAACTCATAAATCTCTCTTTATCTCTCCTCCTCCTCCCCGTGCACGAGAGGCTGGGGGGGAGCATCTGTTGCCAGCCATTGGCCAATTTGGCCAAAACCACGACACAGATAGACCCAGGAACTACACCTATACCAACAAATCATGCCCGGTGATTTCCTTGGGCCCTGTTCCATTCTTGCCCACATCCATAATTAACAAACTCCTGTCCAAACCAAGAGACTGGCATACAAAGTGGTTTTGGGAATGGTCCCTGGATTGTCCTAATTCCTAAACTGTGCCTGGCAAACATTTGGGAGACCCCCAGCTGGCAAAGGTGCGGGACCATGCTGGCAGCTTACTAATATAAATGATTGTGTTCCTACGCCTGGGAGCCAGCCCAGGCACCACGGAGTTGACTAGCAGAGATGCAGCCATAAAGTCTCCGGCAATGACAAATAGCGGATCATAACTCATCTTCATTTCTCCAGCATGAGAGTCCACTGAGGACACCAGGAGCCACTCTGTTACACTACATTTAGACCCAGCTCCCCCTACTGAAATGAATGCTCTTACTCTAGCATTTACTGCTACAATCAAGTCATCGTTCAGTCACCAAATAGCCTCACATGTGTTTTGACAAAAAGCTTTTTGCATGGACCTCAAAGTGTTATACAAACTCCCCCCCAGTATTCAGATGCCAGCCAGCGTCAATAGCTGTGGATAATGGTTACATTAATCAGTTACATGGGATTTGCCCTCCTAGACCCCTGCGTTTGCTAATATACCTAGCTCTTGCAGAATAATAGGAGAGGTCTGTAAGGGATATTTACTTCTTTCAGTAAAACAAAACAAAAAAATCATCCCCACAGCAAGCTGTATTTTTAGTGATTTTGGAAGGATCAATTTTTGCAAGTGGAAGAGCCTGTCCAAGAGCAACATTGTTCTTAGAAAGAGTAACGCAGACAGCTGCTGAAAACCAGGTCCCAGCAATGCCTCAGGCTGAATTTGGAAACTGCTCAGAATTCAGCTGAAGCACCACTGGATCCTTTTGAAAATTCAGACCTTAATCTTTTGTTGTGGTAACAACAGGCTAGGTAAGGTTAGGTATTTAGCACTGAGATTCTCCCATCTGAAAAAGGACATGTAGAGAGAGTATCAGTAATTTTCAACTCTAAACTCTGCTAATGATTTCTATTTCATATGTGCTTCTCCAACACTGCCCGGGTAGCACTTGAGTCCAGTTTTATCTTCCTCTGGAAGTCTGTCTTTGGAGGGGTAAATGTATACCAACCCTTTACAAACAATATCTGAGCCTGTCAGCGATATCAAAGGCTTACAGGTATGTTGAAAATTCCCAACAATTTTAATAGAAACGTAAATTACTAGCAAGATTGTTCAATATATATTTCTGGGCAGTTTCATTTCTGCTCTTTTCAAATCAAACTGAAGTAAAGTTTCTAATTCTTTTGCCTTCAGCTTTTCAGTGAACTGCACTTGAACTCGGCTTACATTTTTATTAATCCTGTGTAATTTTTCCAGAAATCCTGCTACTCGTTTCTTTAAATCCAAACCATCTGTCCACATGTTTCTTTAACACAGAAGTGAACTTTTCCCTTTACACATCAGATTTATATTGTTCACACTCAATCTGAAATCAGAAAATTGTGGTTCATATTGTTTCATTAATTGTATGGCAAAAGGCTTATGAGCTATTGAAAATGGATTAAAATATGAACACGTTCCTTCTAATTGCATTATATCTTGAGACAGACCTCGACAATCATGTTTCTTAATGAGAGGCAGAAGGGAAGAAGAAAACATTGTTCTGACAAGTTATGAAATAGTGAACACCCTGGTCTCCAAGCAAGCTGCAAAAAGAGGTCCACCTTTTCCTCCAGAAGCTTTGTTTGCTGAAACTTTTAGCTCTAACTGGACTCAAACTCAGCATTTTCAACACAGAGACACATCTGGGAATGTACACAAAAGGTATCTTGGGGACAGAAGCCAAGTGAGAGCCTTGAAAATCCAGTCCTTTCAACACAGAAGTGATACTGAGGCAGAATGTAGTTGGGCCTGTATTCATCCATTAGTAAGGCTAAATGCACACATTAGTAAGGCACATCCACACATAGATAGCAGGGTAATTTGATAATATAAAATAAATAATTAAAAATTTTAAAAGGATAGAAAGAAAGATGAAAAGAAGACAAAAAGAACCAGAGATCTCAAGATCTTGCCCAAACTGTTTCCATACCGCCAGAGCATTGCTGATGCAGCATCAACACAGGGCTCTTGCCGTGTGGAGTGGGGCAGTGACAGGAAACTGCCCAAGCAATTGCCATCAGTTGCTGGTTACTCAGTAATGCAACAGTTGAGAGAGAAATTACTATCTGGCTTGAACCTGAACCAGCAAAGAGTATTTTAGGCCAGAAAATCAGCTAGTTGAGACAAAAAAAAAGGATCCAAAAGTCAACCAGCTTTAGCTACTGGACTCACAGAACTCCTTCTTACTTATATCCCCACTGACTCAGCTCTTCGCAGTGCAGATGCCTTCTCAAACTTTGCCTACTAATGACATCTATTCTGCTACCAGTTTTATGCTGGAGATGATTGCTTATTTAAGGTCCTCCATAAACTTCACCTTCACTAACCTCCAGACACTGCCCTACTGGCTCCAGAGACTATGAATTACTTCTGCTTCTTGGAGTCTACAGTATGATCGGATGATGCCCTTTTATCCGAGGGCTTCTCAGCTTACTTTAGCTGGATGGTGATCAAAATTATGAGGCTTTTCTTGAGGTACACAAGAGAAAAGGAAGAGATCTGCCCTACTTCTTTTCAGGTGCCCAGCCTGTATCCTTGCCCACTGAAGTTTTCCAAGTGTGTTATGACATATATGATTCCTACATGCACACAGAGAACACTCCTGTGGCCAGGAAATCCCATCTCCCATGGGATCCCCCGTTTTCTTGACCCTTTCCAGCCCTTATGGACCTGCAGTCTCTTTGCCGGAGCTGTAGCAGTAGCACCAGTGAGAATCAGTAACAGCCTCTAATAGCAAACACAAAAGAGAGATCAATCCTTTGCAGGCTAACAGTGTTATAAAAATATTACTGGTTCAACAAGGCCGGACTCAAAAACACACACTGAGATTGCTGGGTCTTATCCAAGGTTGCTTCCCAAACTATCCTTGTGTATATAGCATCTACTTGAAATGCTAAGAGCACCGGCCTTGAAATGGGGGGAACAGCAAAGAAAGATCTCTGGCTTGGTGAAGGCAGCACTGTAAATCCTGTGCTTATCACCTGCTATTAAAGCAATTTGCATTGATACTTCCAGGCTTCATACTGCAAACCCTGTGTCATGTTGTGCTCTGCACAGCCTGCTCCCATCACACCCCGCGTAATCCCACGGGTCCCACCATGCCCTTGACCTTCCATCCCTCCCTGGGACTGTGGCAAAGGATTTGCACATCTACACAGTAAGCATAGCTCAGGGCTGGGTTATACCCTTGCTTTTCTTTGTACAGTTTATGGCACCCTTCCCGCTTCCCTGTTAAGTCCAGAGAAGAAAAACTCCCTACTCATAAAAGGGAATTTTGATACCTGTCTGTATTACGTTACTGCTGTGCCTTGTATGGCAGCATGGAGGGGCACTGATGGGACCTGTAAACAACCCCCTGGATTTTGATATGGTTCCCAGAGCAGCTGGGCATCAGGCAACGGTGCAGCTGTGCCAGTGAGGGCACCTGTGACATCTCTGTCAGATACACTGCTTTAGGGATACCCTAGCAAAGGGGACACACCAGTTCACAGACATCACTTGTAACACCAAATAATAACAATTTTTATTTACAAGGCTTCCTTCTGCCACTTTGCATAGAGTATTTTAGATCAGCTATCCCGCCTTGTTCAATGGGTTTGTGATGCTGTCAGTAAATAATGGAGATGGCCAGCCTGTGCCAGGCATTTGTGGAAAAAGTTGCATAATATTTGTTTCCACTTTCTAAATACATCTGTTCTGAGCTCTGCCTGGTGCCAGCAGGGTTTGCAGGATTCAGCTCAGGGGATCTATGAACTCAGAAATGCACCCGCTTTTATAAATATTAAGTTTCATAACAGGTTTATGCTGTAGATAATACCCATCTGGATTATGGATGGATAGCAGTATCTGTTAGAAGTGCACCACTGGCATCATCTACAAAAGCACCCTTTTAACAGTATTGGGTTTTGGTACTCCACTTTCTCTCCCCACTGCATGGTACCCTCATATACGCATGGCTCATATCCCTGACTTATTCAGGTCTGCTGATATTCAAAGTTACAGAGGGCTAGGATAAAGTGGAGCAACGCACAGTGCAGCATACACATAAGGCAGTGGTAAATCAGAAACTGTATTGCTTTTCTCTTTTATGACCATTTCTTGCGTGACTTTTATGGAGGCATTAATTTGAAATTATTTTGGAGATTTTGCAATGAGGCATACAAACGCAGAAGAGCTCTACAAAGCCATCAAGCATCAGTACTTCTATGCCTAAATGTCTGGTTTGCCCATTCGTGAGAAAGAAGACACCTGAATCTCTGTGCAAGAGGCAAGGGATGGAGATCAAAACCTCAGAACAATAGTTCTCGATATGCTAGGCCTTGGGTGTTTAGAAGAGCATCACAGATAGGGAGAATAGATAAACAGAATGTCTTTGTCTTCGATCACAAAGGTCCTAACGTGCCATTGAGGAGCTTCCCTACCCCAAAATGTTTCACAGTGTGATATATGGCCCTTGTCTTGGGAAAAACAGTAGTTTGTTATTAACAGTGAGGGAGCGCCTAGAATACCAGCAGAATGACGTTAGAAAAGACACCAAAACCCAAGTCAAGAAGATGAAGCTAAGGTGTGACCCCCCACCCAAATGAACCTCACTACAAATACTGAGGTGCAGCTGCCAGAGGAGCTCACAAGCATACGCTCTCCCCTGCTCTCACAGCAACAGCTGTGGACTTTTGGGGGGCTCCATCAGAAATCTCCAAAGCCTCTGAGAGGAACAGCACGCTGACAAGACAAATGGAGACAGCACCCTCAAGTGACTTTCCACCCCATGGTTTTTTGTCTCTAGCATCAGTTTGATAGCTTCAAAGTAGTCTACTGTAATGATTGTGATCAATAATACAATCTCTTGAATTAAAGTCAGTTCAACCCAGGGTCAGCCATCTGCTAACTTTACGTTAGGGATAGGATCACAAAAGCTGGTAATGACACTTCATGACAACTCATACTTCAATATAGTTCATTTCTACCAATAGCAATTGACTGGGAGAGATACAGCAGGACCGCAAAAATCAGCTGGAGAGTTGCTGGTCCCAGTTGGGTGCTATTAAGAAGCACCTTATCTGTCAACACAACCCAACCCCAGCTGGGTGCTATTAAGAGGCACCTTGTCTGTCAAGTGCCTGTGAAGAAGTTGGAACTAAATTATGTGTCTAAGCTCAGGATAGATAGTGCCAGCCATTGTTGTAGGATAAAATTGAGAGCAATATATTCTGAAATATACAGTAAGCAGGTTGGGTTTCTTTTGGTGGCTATGCTTTATTTTATTTGAAGGGAGAAGGGAG
The DNA here is from genome assembly GCA_013398915.1 of Dromas ardeola. Classification (NCBI taxonomy): domain Eukaryota; kingdom Metazoa; phylum Chordata; class Aves; order Charadriiformes; family Dromadidae; genus Dromas; species Dromas ardeola. Next base: position 186,408 of record VYZM01023523.1, read on the forward strand.
CAGATTGCCTCCCAAGATGTCATATTCAATTTCTCCAATTTCTGGCAATTCCAGTGCTGCTTTTCATTGGATGAGTACTCATTTTCAATGGCATGAATATGAATCAAGCTTTAGAATATAAGGCACTATGTGGGAGCAGTGTAAATGCTGATTTTTATGCACTATACTATACAATGCTGAAAAGTCTTCCTGTACTTTAAATGGATAAACTGCTTTAAGAAGCAGTAGAAATGTGAAAGAAAGAAAATTAAAGGGACAAGAACACCCATTATGCTATGTTATATTATGATTATGTTATGTTTGTATTATTACACAATATTATTTGTATTGTGTTTTCACCTAAGGATTCTGGATGAAGTTTTAACACTATCAGGCTAAATCTAAAGGAAGGGAAAAAATTTACAGGTAGGAAACAGAGGCACAACAGGACTTTTTCAGCACCAGAGGTAGAAATTCAACATGGACCTTCTAAAGCCCAAAGAGGTGCCATGGTAATAAAGAAAGGAATAAACACATCAAGGGTGTAGATCATCTGATCTAGTTTAGGACAGTCACCACACCCCAGAGATGCCCATTTCTTCTCACTGACTCCAACTAGGCAACCTCAGGAGCCACAGCAGGATTGGGTAAGGTGATGAGGCTGCTCCAAACCAGGGCAAACTCACAATGAAGCATGAGGAACAAGATTAGTCATCTTTGCCTTCACCTCCTTAGCAGCCTCATACACTTGTGGCTGCCTGCTCTAGTTTGCTCCCTTGTTCTTCTTTCTGTCTGAAGACCTGAGTACAGACTGTGTCAGGGCAAAGCACACCCTGACAAAATGCTGCTAAGCTTTAACATTAACACTTAGATTAGATTCAGAACCTGCTTATAGGTGGGTATCTGTAGAGGTACCTGTGAAAATTTCTATAGAAACACTCAGTAGATTACATCAAGCTAAGCTTATGCATTTACTCCAGCTTTTTCGTCATTCTTCCTTCCTCCCCAAGAAGTATTCAAAATTACTAATACAAATGTCTGAGGAAATGTACAGAAAACTGTATCTGAAAGAACTACATTCAAAGCACAGTAAATCATGAGGCCAAGCATTTCAAAATTAGAAATGCAAGAATTAAGTTCGTCTGTGCAACATTCAGCTCCCAGCTCCTTCCATTTCCCTTGTGCGCCTGCACTGTGAGTTACATACTTTTTTTTTATTTTTTTCTGAACAGGAATCTCTTCTTTGTATGCTGAATAAATAGTTATTTATACTTCTTTTTTATTCAGTGCGGTTGCCCTGAGCTGTCTAGAGTTCATACCATCAAAATACGTGCTGATGAAAAAGTATTTGCTTTCTCCAGGCTACTTTTGTGGCATTTTCCCTACAGCATCTGCCTCAGTCTGTTAAATATCTTTAATGCAGAGCGGCAGTTTTAGTAATGCCTGTAGGGATCTCAGTGGAAACAACTGGGGAGCTGAGACAACGCGAAGCCTGTGACCAGAGTGGGGGGAGCGGGCAGGGAGCACCACAGACGGCAGGACCCAGAAGGGAGGCAGAAGGTTGGAGACCAGAAAGAAGTGGGGGGAGCAAGTGGTAGGAGATGAAATGGAGGAGAAGGCGGCAAAAAGTAGCGTACTCAAAAAAATTGGGAGAGATGAAAGGTCTGAGAGGGGTTGGCCAGAGCAGGTGGGAACAGGAAGAGATCTGAAAGGCAAAGCGAAAACCAGCCTCGCCCACTGGAGCCCAACCCCATGGAAACATGAAGGGAGATGCTCCATCCCCCTGGTCCCAGCCACCCTGGCACTGTCCTGCCAGCCTGTACTGTCTGCTGCCCACAGAGGAGATTGACACCTGTACGCCGTCTGGTCATCCTCCTCTGTGTCAGGCTTAAACAAAAGAAAATTTAGACTTGCAAAAGGAAACCGCGAGGTCCCTTAGGCTGTTGAACAGCCCCACTGAAGAAATAGCAGCAGTCTCATCAGGCAATTTGTTTCCAAGTACGCAGGCCAACAGTGTCAAAAGAAGTGCTCTTACATGAGTCCATCTGGAATGAAAAAGAGATTTAGGAAGACATTCTTCCCTCTCTTGTATGATGTAATTGCTCTTGCCTCCTGCAGTTCATGGAAAACAAAATGCAGGCTCTTCTCTTGGCAGTCCGATGTCACAGGCGTAAGAGAACAGAGCTTCACATCTGGGTGCTGTAGCACCCAACAACCAGACAAGTTTTAGGTTTCACCCTCCAGGACTCACTTTGTCACACAGCACTATTATTGACATCTCTGCTACTCACAGCGTAATGCAGGTTGGAAGGGATATGTGGAGCTCAGTCCTAACTTCAGTGTTCAGGCAAGTTTCTCAAGCCTTGCCCAGTCTTATTCTGGATGGACGTCTCCAAGGGTAAAGGCTCCACAGCTAGCCTGGGGGCCTGGTCCAGTGTCTGAGGAATCTCATAAAATTTTTTTTTCCTTATACCTAATAGGAGGTTCCTTTTCTGCAACCTGTGGCTGTTGCCTCTCATCCTTTCACTGTGTACCTTTAGAGGAGCTCAGCTCTGCTGTTTCTCACCCTCCCAGCAGGACGCTGAAGAGCACCATAAGCTGCCCCTGCAGACTTCTTTTGTTCAAGCCGAACAAAGGGGCATCTGCCCCCGTTCTCTTTAGGTATCCTGTGCTCCCACCCCACAGCCATACCAACTTGCTCTGGACTCACTCCAGTTTTTCAGTATCTCTGTTATAGTAGGGCATCCAACATCAGACATAATAACTCCAGAGGCAGACTCACAAATACCTCACACAGGAAAAATCCCCTACCTCAACCTCCTGTCTACGCAATGTGGTTGGTGTTTACCATTGCAAGCTCATGCTGTTGACTTAACGCTCAAATTGTTGTCCACCGGAGCCCAGGCCCTCTTGCTACAAAGGCTGTACCCTAGCTTGATGGTGTCTGTCCCATGTGAAAAACTTTGCACTTGTCATTTTCTATCAGCCATGAACTTTGCTGACGGCTGATATCTCTAACAATTATTCATCCAGACAGCTAATAATTCCAAGAGCTAAACCACGTTTGACAAGCCACATGCAATCCAAGCCAAAAGTGCCATGTCACTCAATGAACCTAAGGCCATACCGCTGTCACTCATGATTTCCTTTCGTTGTCATGTTCTTGTCACTCTTCCACTGTCCCCAGACATGGCCAGTATGTCGCCAAGGGTGGTTTCTCTCACTGAGGATTTGTCAGTAACCAGTAAGTGTTTCAATGGCAATGAATGGTAGATTTGGAGAGGGGGAGTGTGAGGAAAGCAAGTGGTTAACACTGAATGGCAAAGTGCCTGATCTACCGTAGATGGGCTATCAGATTTTTAAAATTGCTTTTGCTAACAATACATGTTCAAACTGTTGAAGCCTTCAAATTAAATCTTTTTATAACTTGAATGAGACAATTTTTGAGACATCTAGGTTCTAAAAGGGACTCTGAAAAATACATTAACCCAAGATAAAAATGCTCAGTTATGGCATAGGATTGTAAAAGAGATTGTGACAGAACTATTTTGAATTTTGTGTAGTCTCTCCCATGCATATTTTCAGTCTCATCTTCTTACTGGAAAATGTTACACTCACTTAATTTTCAAGTACTTTGTTTTATTTTAAAATACCTCTTCTTAAATTTAAACACCACACACAGAGTCTGATGATGATTTGGCATATACAGTTGTATTTTATTTTTAGTACCATGACAGATCATTTCTAAAACAGGGATTCTGAATAGCTTTTCCTTATCATTTATAATGTTTTTCTTGTAGTAAGCTTGCATAACATAGTAAAAGAATGTTCCCTTTCTTGGGAAAGTACTCCATGTCTTATGAAATATTTTTTGTATAATAACATGGGTATCGATTAATTTCAATAGGTACATCTGTAAGTATCACCAGCTTTAATTCTAAATAGTAAATACAAAGTTCCAAGAAATCTATGTGCATATGCTACCTGAATATTATCTGGAAACTTTTTTGTGGTATTGATTTTTCCTTTGGGAATATATACATGTGCTTATCTGTTTTTGACCGTTTTGCAAGTTGTTTACATTGCTGGTACTGATTAAGAAAACCCTACTTTTTACACTCATTTATGGGCACATAATAAAGTAAAAGTACAAAGTGGATGAACTGACAGATCAAAATATTGACAATACTACAAGAAGCTTTTTGAGAACTGGATCAATTTGTGTTGACAGGGACTAAAACACATTACAGTCTTACTCCTGTTAAATGCCTGCAAAATAAAAGGAGTCTATAGCAGAGTGGACCAGAGTCAGTGATTCCACCTCACTGTATCTTTCAAAGTAATGAAATTAATTATTTTTCTACTTTAGAAAAGAAGCCCATACAGATCTTTTCACAGAAAGTATTTGTGTCCTAATATTCTTTCTAAAAAATATCCAAATGGTTAGGGTTTCTATTTGGATTTTCTATTTAGATCTCTCTTTAGTCAGAAGTCTACTCTAAGTATCTTAAGACTTCTCATCAAAACCGAGGATGTATGCAGAAATGAAATAGAATATTTACATAAAAAAAAAAAAAAAAACCACAAAGACAAAAATGTTCTAGTTCTATATTTTAGTTTCAGTTGCTAAACTCATCAGACTTGGAGATCTTGAGGTTGCCAGGGAAGAGGCTAAGAGCTGGAGATGAGTAAGGCGTGATCTGACAACCACTGAAAATAGTGAAAAGACACATGGTAATTTAATATCCATAGGATTCTAAACGTTCCACCTCAAAAAGAAAGAAGTAGGACCAGAAAGACTGCAGGGAAGCGCAACAGGCATAATCACAGTTACTGGATGACTTTCATTAAAAACCATGGCTAAATAGGCTAGGGAGTCTTAGTCTGGAGGAGAGAAGATTCAAGGCCTTTGGCTTGATAGATGGAGAAAAAGCTGCACTACATGATTGGAAGTTGATTACCACACTGAATGGGCAATACAGGAAGGCGCTTTATGAAGTATCAGTTTAACCAAGATGAACATAATGCAACCTCTCACGGTAGTGGTACACTTAAAATATTCTCTAACCAGCTATGGCAAAGCAAAATGTCATGGTGACCTGTGACTAGCATTCAACTGGATGAACTTCTATAGGCAGAGCAGCTCATTTCTTTCAAGACTCCAATTCTCTCTGCTAGAATTTTTCAAAAAACATTAAAAGTGTTTTACTCTAACGTCTGTGAGAGTGGGAAAAATTAGTCCCTGTTGACAGATAGCAGCAATTTGACATAAAGAGATTAAACAGTTTAAGGGGATAAGCAGGCAATCTGTAGCAGACATCACAAGCAAACTCTATTCTCCTAAGTCATATGTGAGTGTCTTCTCCTGAAAACCTCTACTTGAAGTAGTTATTTGTATTACACATAAACCTCTTTCATGGTCATTAGGAAGACAGCACATGCCGTGCATCACCTGCTACCTGATGGAGGCTAAAATCTCTTTGTTGCTGAACAGGCTTGAGCAAACATGCCACAGCCAACTGGCAGATCCCTGTGCAAAAGCCTGATACAGCAACTTCATAAAACTTCTGAACAGAGTCAGGCACAATTGCACCAGACGGGAACATGTCCGTTAAACCATACTTATTAACGTCACAATACTTACACTGCAGTTCTCACTGACAGATGGTCTTTTCATTTAGTTGTGTATTTTCTACCAGACATCCAGATCAAGCAATAGGTGATGTGTAACACTTCTGCTAAAATGCCATGAAGACGAGAACTGGGAAAGTACATAAAGGAAACAGATAGTCAGAAGCTAATACCCTCACCGAGCCACCCAAGCTGGACAGTGGGCTAGAAACCTGGGTAGAAGAGGATTTAAAATGAGATACCAAGAGAATTTCGTGCATTGGATAGGTTTCTCTTGTCCCAGCAATGACCTTCCCCATGACATTCGAGCATCTCCTGTCAAAGCCAGATGGAGAGAGTCTGAGGTACTGTTACCTGTTGATGTTTTGCCTTTCTATGGAACGTTTTCATACAAGGAATGAATATTAGGTCATTAAGGCTGAAGACCTAGGAAGAAGAGGCACGGGGCTAAAAAAAAATACCTGGGGTCAGTGGTATAGCTAAGATATACCACTGGTACTCCCTTCCAGAGGGAAAAACTTAACAGTAGCTGCAAGAAGTAGCTTTCAAGTAGCATTTTACCTGATCAAACCGAGATGTTGCTTCCAGGACCTGGAGACTGAATTAGGTTTCCCACCGTCCAAGACGGTATCGGCAATGTGCACTATGCAAGAAAGAACACAACAGAGAAACCCTGTGCAGAATCTTCCACCCATTGACAACTCACCTGGCAGAAGTCCTCGGAGGAAGGGAGTGATCATTTTGTGAGCCCCCATTGACATTTGTCCCTCCTCATAACGCGAAGAAATCTAGTGAGTGACCTAGAGGGAGATGGTATATTCTGAACGTAAAGAAATATTAAATGAGAAGAACAAGGAATTCTTATTTACTCACTGGGTAGGAAAATGCATTTAGGGAAAGGAAATAAACGTGCTGGAGAGCCAAGGAAAGTTAAGGCATCATCTGAGGAATTCTATCCTGGGACTTCAACCTCAACTGGCTTCTGCAATTTGTATCTGAGTGAACTGGAAGTTAAATTCTCTCTCCTTCATCTTCTATTCACAGTGTTTTGAAAAAGAACAATTGTGGCTAAAGGAAAGAGAGCTTCTGTCTTCCCTTAGCAAAAACCGTCTTTGCTATGGATAATTCTTCCAATAAAATGAAGACAGAGATCCTTGCTTTTTGTATATACCAGGCTGAGGAACTCTACTCCAACTGTCCCTGGAATGGCCAGGACCATTTCATCCTATATCTTCCGTTGGTTTTAAAGGGGTGGGGGAGTCAGAGGGAAGTTTAAAGTGAGGGAGGATGTTTTCATAATCTCAGAAGGAACTCAGAATCAAACTCCAGCTATCTTGAAGACGTTTGTGCACAGAAAATCTAGCTTGAAAATCTGAAGACATCTAAAATAGGTCAATCTGATGTTTAGATACTAGAATCACCATTTGCTTTAGAAAATGTACTCAAGACCTCTTATATGGGTATTAGATTGGTCACTGGAACATCCAGTCCAAGCAAGTGGGATTCAGTTACACTGATTCGAGTGCAGAATGGGAACCTCTTTGACGAAATGCCTGTGTTTCCTTGGGATTCCTACATGCACCCAAAATTGTGTTTCTGGGTTGTTCTGGGAAGGCAAAAATGTACACGTTCAGCCCCAGGTTAATTCTCAGAGTGACACTGTAGATAAATTTGTCCCACTGACTAAGCTACAAAGGAAAGGAATTGAGTAAGCAGAATAACCAGAAATATCAGATGAGGACAATGGATACAAATCTTGACATGATAATAGACTATACAGGACAACATAAAGAGGAAGAGGAAATGATCTTGATTGTTTGGACATACTGAGTTAGAGAATGGGGAAAAGAGAAGAAAAATAAGCCCCACAAATACTATTTTCATTTCTTAAAATGGAGATATTTATTTGTTAAGATAATTAAATCCAAATTATAAATAACATAATAGGTACCTTTGAAAAATTCCATCAAAATTAAACAAAACAATGAGCCTGTCCCTTCTGATCATGCTCATTAAGACTCTTCAGCTATGAAAAAAGTCATGGACTACTATAAAATTGAGATTTGTTTCTGTCCACTTGCACGAATATTATAAATAAGACTTTCCTTATAAAAATCACGAGATGCTTGTGGCATATTTTGTAAAATGCAACTAGAAAAAGACAACAAGATACGGTTAATAAATAATACATTCAATAACAAAGCAATTTTTGCTATTGAGAGACATCTAGACATTTTGGGGTACAGTCACCATGAAACCACCTGAAAAAGAGACATTCTTCAAAGGAGCGCTGCACATGTTAAAATGAACAAATCTACTGACATAATAGAAAATACATTATTGCCAGGCAAAGAAAGATAAACCCTTAGTCCTTTTAACAGTGTTATCCCACAGCAAACATTTGCTACATTGGAGAGAATTAGATCGAAGCCCTAATCACAAGACTCTAAACCACAACACGCTTTGTGATGTTTAACACACTCCACACAAGTACCTTTGCCCCTGAGTGTGCCAAAATGATGGTGAGTCAAGGAGATGTTTACCCAAGGGCTCACGTCACTTTGACACAACATCCAGCCTGTAGCGCTTACATACATCATAAATGATACAATAAATATTACATGCCAGTCACTGGAGGTAAGACAAATCCATGAAATTATGCAACCTCAGAGGCATAATGGTTTCCTTATCTACTTTAAAACCATCTCAAGACATTGAACTACCACGTTACCATCACATTTTTCAATAAACCGGGCAAGATAAGAAGGAGCGCAAATCAAAGTACGAGAATTACACAAGGGCAAAATTCACCAGTTAGCACTGACATCCCACATCACATTGCTCCTTTGGAAATATTGTGTGAGAGAGCAAAAATGGCAATTACGCCCAGTCCCTAAAGAGACAGGAGACGCCTTGCGTCTTTCCTGCCTGGGCTATTGTATACCAGCATTACTATAAACCACAGACTGATCCCAAGCCAGCTTGTTTTAACCAGACACGGAGCTCCTTCCAAACACACGTTTATGGCATGGTATGTTTCACCATCAATTCAAGCATCGCTTGCTTGAGCACTCCACCAGGAGGAAGGCTTGCCTTCCCTCATAGCCAGCCTTGCACATAGGGTCAGCTACAAAGCAGGACGTCTGAGGTGTGCAGATGGTATGACAGGGAAGGTGAGAGCAGCTACAGGTGGAGGCAAGCAGAAGCCAATCGTGATCCCTCCAGCAATGCTTCCTGGGCTGCTTGCCTTCAAATAACCCATTTTGTTCCCAAAGCAAAACATCAGGGAATTGTTATTGCCCCAGTGATGAGCCAGCTGTGGGTTCCCTGGGCACCTGTGGCTGGGCAGGTATTTCAGGATTGCTGCAGCTTTGGAGATAAGGGAACAAATGTCAGGCCCTCCTGAAATCACTGACTTCTCATAAATACCTCGGTCAGGTAAATTCAAAATTAATAATTTTGAAAAATCTTTGCCTGGCCCATTTCTGTGCCAGTGAAGCTCAAAACTCCTTCCTCAAGTTGCGTGCAGGTCTGTGCCTACAAGAAATGAAAGGGAGCTCACAGCATTTTAGCCTGCACTTCAGCTTCCAGCCATAAGCAAGCAGCAAACTGTACCAAACCAGAGTCACTTTCTTCCTGGCACAGGAACAGACTATTGACTTCTATGGGCAGGAAACACACGGAATGGCATCATCAGTGAGCCCAACTGATCTCCCGGCCAGTGCAGCCCTACGAGCCCACGCCTGGGAAGAGGTCTGATTTGCTGGAAATGTAAATAGTATTTAACTTTAGGAAGAGAGCAGGTTTTTTTATTACCATCCTAATGGCAAAGCTTATGTTACCCGAATCTGAGTCTGGTTGTAAAAAGGGAGATAGGCAAAACTGCCCTGCAAAAACTGATAGAACTATCTTCTTTCCATTTCACTTCTCTTTTCAGTATTTTACCACTACAGAGCTCATACTAATAATCCAGCTCATGGACATGACATTCAAATAAAAACACATGCAGTCTTTTACATTCATCATTATCCGCATGCTACATTTCACAGTTCATTATCAAAGCAATGTACCACTCTATAAAAATATCACAGCGAGGCACCTTTAATTTCCTTCATATCTTTGTTTGTTTGCTTTTCTCTTGAGCTTTCAGAAATAGCCAGATGGAACCAACACTGACACAGGTTAAAGCAAGGTGTCTGGTATGCGTAAGAAACAGAAAGGTTTAGAAGTCCTTATAGGACTTCAACCATGAAGGCAGGATTGCTGTGTCACCTTGAACTGACAGAGCTGGAGAAGATGAAAATGACTGTACAAGATTTCAGTTGCTAACTTAGATACTTATAATTGTTCTTCAATACATCTTTTAAGAAAAAATCTAGGTTTCTAAATAAAAACAGGAGACATTTCTATCCTATGCCCAGGGTGAAAAATTAGAATTTACAGCAAACTGTTTGCACATTCAAACTTCTTGCTCTTGACCTGTAAGTGACTAAAGCATGGCATGAAAACGCTTTGCATTGTCATTCCTTTCACAACAAAGGAAAAAGAGCCTTGTTGCTGTCACTGTTACACTTGAAGTTTCTTCTGCTTTAAAGAGGGCCCAGACACTTGCTGGTTCATCCCTCAGCAGATGTCTCGGCTCCACCTTGGCACCGGGAGGCTGCAGTGCGGAGCCACTCGGCTGAGGGGAGTGCCCAGCGCCCAGCACCCAGCTCTGGCGATGAGCTGCTCAGGACGGGGAAAGGCAGGGCTGGGGACAACATAACCACGCTCCATGATTTTTCAGCTGGGAGACAACTTCTCAGATTCAAAACTGTCCTTGCCAGCAGGGTCAGCGAGGCTGGCTGTGTCTGAGCACCAGGCAGCCCATGCCACATCCTGGCGAGGCAGCCCGGAGGAGGCTCCTGCTTCAGCCTCCACCAACCAAGAGCTGGGACCACACTGTGCATTTCATCCAGGGTTCGTATCACCTTCCGCTGCCCCACTCGCTCCCCTCTTGCCCGACCGGACTGTGAGCACCCAGCAGCCTCAGGAATACCCCAAATCCCTGTGCCAGCCTGGCACAGCCCAAAGTACAGCCCCAGCAGTGCCCCTGAGGATCTCCCAAACACAAAGAGGTTCAGGAGCCAGGGGCTGCCCTCTGTGCTGGGGCACAGGTATTCAGCACAAGCAAGACAAGACCCAGGCAGTGGGTTTTAATGCCTTGCTTTCTCACCCAAACAGTTCTCCCTCAAGACGAGGATAACTCCCCTTCATTTAAAATGCAGACTGCTAGTAAACTCTCCGGTGGAACAGAAACTTTACTAAATGCAATTCCTGGAGACTGCACATAGTAATAACTTAGGTATTGGACGAGAATCTGACAGATATTCACTGAGATGCCAACAGAATAAAAAATGAAAAATAATACAGTCAATGGAAAGAATACATGTACCAAAACCAAGAGTACAACTAGACTGATACTGATTGCAGTTGTTATATCCTTGTCTAAGCTTGTAACTTCCATGAGACATAAAATGAAAATAAAAAATATTTTTATCACCATGGCAGTTACAGGCCATTATTAAGAAGGTTTATTAAAAGACCCCTTGTTTTTCACTGAGGTTGAAAGCAATTTTGGAATTGAATTTATATTTTATTGATGCCTGATTGACTATGAGTGCACTAAGATATTGAAAAGATTCAAGATTTGACTGCATGCAATTTAGGCTAAAACACAAAGAAACTTACAGCCAAGATTGAGTTTTATGAAAGCCAGAAGAATTTTTATCACTCAAAGACTTTTAATGGTTAAGAAGAAGATAATTTGTTGAGACTTCATTGTTGATCATCATAGGTAGAGTCATAAAAAGAAGATACTGTGCACAACACAGGAAAAAGCATAAGATCAATATTTTTAAGCCAACCAGCTTCTGAAACCAGAATTGAGCCTCAGATATAAACTGTCATTTAAAAAAATGAGAATAAAGAAATATTTCTTCGCTGCAGGAACTATCAAGAAAGGAAAACTGCAGTTGAATAGCGGGGCGAAAAGATCATATCATTACATCAATAAAGTCTAACAAAATTATTTAACAATGAGTGGAAACATTAGCAGGCATCAAATCCATCATGAACAATAAATTACTTGAGGATATCTAATTCCCAGATACAGCCAGTCAATGGTGAAGCTTCACACTGCAGAAAAGTCCTTTTTTCATTTTCACTTGGCTCATACAATATACTTGACACATAGAGCAGCACATGGATCACTTCTACGCAACTTGCTGAAACAAGGACATGGCTTAGATCACGATTTGATTTCAGACTGTGACACCTTAGCACAGCAGATGTTTCAAATGCAGTAAGATATCTGTCTTACCAAAACAACCAAAGAATAGCATAAAGTACTCATGATCTACACTTGTGGAAAAAAAATCCGTAGTTTACAGAACAGGAACCTTTAACTAGGTAGCATAATCTGGCATTGCTTTAAAATACCTTAATTTAAAATTTTAATACGATGAATTCCCTTAGACTTGAGAACAAACAACTGGTTAAAATCTGGGCAATTCTATTGATTTGGCAGGAGTGAGAGCAGTATAAGAGAGCAGAGAATTTGGCTGATAAATTGAAGGTCAGGGCAGAGAGAAGAAAACCTTCTTTTCTCATTAAAATGCATGGCTTTTCACTTTCCTACAATTTATGCATTATCTGAAGGTAATGTCCTTATTGTACTTACTAACAATAAGGGTGGATTTTAACACAACAGCATAAATTCAGTTAGATAAAAATTTTTGTTCGTTTGCTTGTTTTCACTGTTCAAAACAGTTAAACCTTTATATTTTATAAAATTTCTGTTTCTTTCACTTTACTTCCCAAGCATGAGTTAACTAACTCTGAAATCATCTAAGCTAAATATAATCTCCATTCACCCGACAGAGAAATCGCTGTAGGAAGAAAGATTTCAAACATTCTAGGTTAAGTTGTATTGGAAATAAGAAAGCCTTCGTTTTAGTTCTGAGTTAATACAGTAATTAGTACTAGGAAGATGTGAAATACTGCATACAAGCTTGCTTGCACTCAGTATTAATAAACCTGAAGTGTTTTATGTCTCTCTGTTATGTTTTTAGGTTTAGAGCCCAGAGGAAAGGTCACGGTAGTGCACAGGAGATTTTAAACGACTTGTGAACGCAGCAGGTATCACCCCAGTAAAACAAGAACGGAGGGAAAGAGAAGCGAAAGAATAAAGACCTAACATCTGCTAATAACTTTAGGTCACAATTCAGCCAAGCGTTTAAATACATGCTCGCATCCCTTTATCTTTATGAGAAATCTTGCATATTTATCTCCTTTCTGATCTTCATGTAGTTCTTCAGACACCATGACTAAATGGCAGTACATAAACAATTACAGACTTCGGAAGATCTGAACCTCTGTCCTGAGTTTGTTTTTCTTTCTTTTTTGGCTACATTTGGAGTATAGCATTTAATTTTTTATCTAAGGACACCACACAGAGTAGTCTAAAATTGGAAGCTTTGCAGAAGTATGGACTTGAATACAAAGCTAGAAGCACAGAACAACTTGAAAACCAGGGGAAACACATATCTCTAACATAGCATTTTTTCAGTTATCAGTGTATTTTAGGAGAAAAGAAATGGGATCTTTTTTCACATGTAAAATTTGTGCAATTTTTTTTCATTAAATGATTTTGAAGTAGTTCTTCAAGATACTAATCAGTGTTTGAGATATAAATTTCAGACTATCAGCTACTTTGTTTATATTTATATAATTGTTTGCAAATATATTATTTGGGTAGTCTATAGAGACCTCTGAAAAGGGCTAATAAGAGTTCTGATTGACACTTCATTCCATTTTCAATGCATGGTGAAGAGCACAAACAGAAGAGAAATCTACTGTTTCTGCCTGCGCATGGAACAATTCTTGGAAATGCTTACAGGGTAGGAGTTTCAAGAGCACTGAATGCTGACCTAATGCAATATTGGCTCAATGGGGATTTCATGATTGGTATAAATAAAAACACAATAAGTGTTTTTTGGAAGTCCTTGCCCTATGCAGCATCATTCATTCACCTTCCAGTGACCTCCTCATAGATGCAAGTCTCATAGTCAGACAAAATGGCTTTCGCATACAGAGAGGTCTGTTTTATAACAGGACAAACAATCCAGCATGACTAAATGATAACACTTAAGGACTTATTTCATGTTATTTCAATGCTCATTTCAGTTTTCAGTACGTTCAAAGTCCATTCCTTTAAAATTAGTCAATGTATGATCTTCAGGATCAAAGTCCTTGCTTGAAGAGCCCTCGCAGAACTAAGAAATACCACCCAGCATACGGGAGACATCGAGCAGGCAGAGCTGCAGCTAAAATATCTTTTTTTTATTGTCAGTGCAGCACGCTCTGTATCATCTGCTGAAATGCTACAGGTCAAGAGGCAGCAATCAACTTGCGTGTTTGCAGGAGCCCTGCCAGACTACTCCAAATCTCCTGAAAATCAGACATCTTCTGTCAGTTTTGCGCCACATACTGAAAACTATGGGTATCCGAAAAGAAAACTCGCGCACTCTTGAAAAAAGGAGTGTTTCTTTTCAGTGCACGTACGGATTATATAAAAAAGTGTTCAAGCATTTTCTACAAAAATTAATAAATGTAGAGAAGAAAAAGAAGTTGTGATTATGGCACTTTCACAGCACACCAAGATCCTGGTCAAAGACATCCGAGCAGGGACTCAGATCTGGGTCTCAGTGCTCCAGATTAGACTATTCCGATCAAAATCTCTTTTCCTCTGTGCATCTGTTTTCAGTGGAAATGTTTCCTTTACTAGCAAGACAATCACACAATAACAAAGCTCCTCGCAGGATATGTAGATACCCTAACTTCTTGATAAGAATTTAGCTTAAAATATATTATGCATCTGAAATTGCTCCCTTCCAATGAACAGAAAATGATGCAACTCATCTTTGCTATGGGCCCCATCTGAGCAAAACAATTAATTGACTATACAATTAGAAATCACCAGGAACTATTCAAAAGGTACTTCAGTGTTTTACTGAACACCAGATCACTCATAAACCCAGAGAACAATCACCTGTGGTGTTGCTTTCTTATACTCACTTTAGAGTCACTCGCAATAGTTAAATCTAGTGTAAAAGAAAAAAGGGTTTAACTTGGAAAGTGAAGACACCAAATAACACAGTAAATTCCAGATGGTCTAAGTGCTAAAGGTTCACTTGCCTTAGAGGGACCCGAACAGGATAAATATTCAGTTCAACAGAATGCTGACCAACTCAACAGCAGCAGGGAATACACATAGATTATTTTAAGATGCAGTTTTAATAGGCCCTTCTGAGACTTGCCAGGGATCAAAAGTGTTTCAGGGCAAGAAGCAGGCTGGTCTCCAAAGGGATGAGCTGCCATCATTTCCAGTAAGCCCAGCACTTCTGACTGTGAAGCAGGAGAGGGCTAACCTTGCCACAGGTAATTATCTAGGACCTGGTCTGCAACAGCACTTGCCAAACTGTACCAAATCTACATGGAACCACTCCGGTGACTGCCAAGTCCCAGCAGCAGTCAACAGCGTTATCCTTACCTGCTACCACCCCGAACGTACCTGCTGCCTTCACATGGGTGAGGACTACTCGCTGTCCCCAAGGGCCAGCAGCACACCAGGGCTGTCTGAACTCAACACACAGCTGAACTCCTAAGAGAGGGCTGGCATCATCCGCATGGACTACCAGGAGCAGGTCATCGAGCTGCATCCCCTGCCCCGTGCAATGCCTGAGCACCGGTCAGGACACCATCGGTGGGCACCTGACAAAGCTGCAGCAGTACGCTCACAAGCAAACTATACACCACTAGGGGAAACGCTTCAGGTTGTGCTGGGCCCTGCACAGCTTAGCCTTACAGACACAGCTGGCGTGTTTTCACAGTCTTGTGGAGACCTCTGAATGCAGCCTATATTCAGAAAAAAAGCATGAATCACCATCTGGAGATGCCCATCTCTCCTGATTGTAGAGAGAACCTACGCAACCATTTTCAATTAACAACACTTTTTTTTTTTTTTTTTACAGCTGAAAAGACAGAGTGAGATTCATTTTTAAGTATATGCATTAAGCTGAAGAGGCTGAATACACTAGGGCTCAACCTGCTGTAATAAAACCCGAAGAAAGTGAACAGTCAGGGAGGAATAAGTAGCTGCTTAAGTTCTCATTGCTGCCAAAGAAATATCAGCTAGGGAGAACAGGTTAAGCCTCCTGTTGGGTATTTGTGTTACACTTAGGAAAATGAGTTTGCTAATGTTTAATAAAAATGCCAGTCTTTTACTAATTGTTCTGTTCAAAAACTACCAAAAAGTCAAACATCTGATGTATTCCAAGTGACGAAATATGGAAATTAAAGGAAAGATAAGCTAATCTACAATAATCACTTTGCAAAGCACAGCCTTCTTCCATCTTCTTTTGCTTCTCCAGTGACAGAATTACCAACACGTAACTGAAGTCATGTTTTTGATTTGGAGCTAACTCTTGTCGGATTTACCAACACTTTAGAAGAAAAGATGGTTCAAAATGACAAAGTATATTAGCTACCTCATGGCCTTTTTTTTAACTCACACTTCTAACCCCAATGAGTATGGTTATCAGGAAGGACAGAGCATAGAGATCCTTTAGGATGACATCTTGGGGCAGATCATCCCAGGGAGATCTGATGGAACCACATGACGTTAGGAGCAGGTCCCATTAGGGAGGTCACAGCACACCAGGACAGCCACAGCCCCCAGAAAATTCCCCAAACAGCCACAGAGCTGGTGAGTTGGCATTTCTGGACAAGGTCTCATTAATTTTGTTTACTAGGAAGTATCAGCTAACAGAAATCCCACCACATCATTTCATAAAGGAGACAGTGACATAAAATAATAGCCGGTTAGTCCATTTTATATGTGTGTTTCGGGGAGAGTAGCAAGAGAGACGGGAAAGACAGATTTTTCATCATCATTCATTGTTCCAGTCTACTTCCTTTCTGTTTGATCCCAGTATCCCCTCCTCGTAGCATTTTACTTTGCTGCCATCCTGCAGAAAACCATTGGTAGGTCATAGGTAGTTCATTTTTCATAGTCACTACCAGGAGAAAATGTTCTACTGTTGCTTAGAACTGCGGATCTTTATCAAGACTTGCTACACTCCAATTTGTTACACCACTGATTTGATCTTCCCTTTTTCCAGCATCATACAGCTCTTCAAGAACTGCCTGTCCTTCACATAACCTGGACGTCTTCCAATACTTACTAATCTACTGAGATGAAGAAAAGAACCAAAGCAGGCAGCAAACGGTGAGATAGCGTTCACCTCCTTCAACATCCTCACTCCTGTTCTCCTTATTAACTGCAGGCAACGGTGTGCCAGATATTAAACCAGCTTCCATGAAGATGGACAGAGGAAGGGTTTTACATAACTATCACAGTTCAGACATTCAGTTTCAAAAAAGCAGATGCTTTGCTTAGTTTCAGCTCCCACGGAGGTGCAAACTCCGCAGTGTACGCTATGACACCATTTTGCTGAAGCTAACAAAAAGGTGAAAGCAGTCAAGTCGACAAAACAGCCAGTATTTCAAAATTCTACAGAAGTTAAGCTGTAACGGAGGCTTGGACCTTTGACTTTTGTAGCTGCTTCACCCCAAACCTGTTATCTTTGTTTCAGCAAAAATATAAAAATAGAACATTCATGAATGAGAGTCCTTAGTATTATAGCAAGGTCTGTGCCAAAATTATAAGTGTTTTTATTCTCATGAGCACACACAGCCCTTCTCTATGACTTTAGTTTGCTGGCTTCTCTTCTGCTTGTCTGTTTTTAGAAGGAGCTCCAAAGGCTTCATAATCAACAGGATGGAGAAATTTTACATAGTTTTGGTGCAAGTTCAAAAACTGATCTTGATTTACTCAAAAGCATATACACCCCCAAAGAGATTATATCTAAAGCTATTTCAGTACTGAATTTCTTCCCCGTACAGCTCTTGTAAAGGAATTGAATTTATTCTACTTACAAACTTGGGGCAGTGCTTCCTATGCAGAGCAGTGATTCCAGCACTTCTGTACCTTGTCACCTCTATGATAAAATTAACAACTAGGAACATTAATAAATCATTTGGCCAGTCCGAACTAGTTTTTATTGAAGATGAATTGCGGTATCTTTCAACCTGGCAAAGACTTGTGCAGCTTTATCTACTCTATTAGACAAATTCGGAGAATTGCCATGGCAGTGGAAACAGAGAATCTAGAGTGGGAAATTTCACTAACAAAATAAACATTAAGATTTCAAGTCGCTCAAGGAAAATATAGCAACACCAGCAATGAGATGCGATTAAGGGAACTGCCATCAATGGACTGGAATCAATCAAGAGGTAAATGCTGGATTGATATAATCACTCTGACCAAAGTTTGCCATGACTGCAAGATGCTGATTTCTCACGGTTAATACAGCTAGCCTCCTGGATTTGCCTGTGCCTGTCTTTAAGCAGAAGTACTGTCTTATCCCATGGTGTGACCTCCCTCCTGAAGAAGGACACAGCTTTAGCCACTTGCATGCAGTGCTGTATTTCACATCAATGATCCTATACATGGATCCTTGCCCCTCCTAGATTTACACAAGTGAATCCTCATGCTGAACAGCAGCGTGGGCAGAGCATATTTACTCCAATGTTTCCGTCAGGCAGCTGCCATTTCCATGTTCCCAGCTGCTTTGCTTTTTTTTGTGTGTGTGTGCTCTTGCCACAAAACACTTGCAGGACTCTCCCTGCATCCCTTTTTACTTGCTGGGCAAAAGGTTGATCGGTCACAAGTATTTGCATGGACTGACAAGTCAACCAGCTAAAACAGATTTTACTCTCTCAAAAGGGGTATTTATTTTTGTTTCTCTTCTTTCCTCAGCTGCCAGTTTTCTGGAAGTTATAGAAAGTTATTTACCTTTTAAGCCTTTACTTACCCATCAAACACAGTTAACTTTGTAAGATGCAGTTATATTCACCACACATAAATGTGAATAGAGCCAGAATTATCAATTTCTCCAACATCAGTCAGACATCACACACAGTCTCGGTCTCTCCTACTCCCATAATTTTTTTGGAAGCTATCTCCTTCCAAACGTCAGGACTGCAGGCATCAGAAGGGACTCACAAAGACCACAGGCTACAGGTTGAGTCTGCCTCAGTCTTACAGAGGTGGGGAATACAACATCTCCAGATACCCAGGGCACCAGATGAACATGAACAAGCTAGACATTATGAAACACTGCACAGTTTTCCTACAAAAATACATGTTTTTCTCTTGTTCTTCTAATCTGATTATTTTCCCAAGGCATGGAAAAAAGGATTACCAAAGGGTTGGACTGCTGTCAGAGAGGTTCAGAACTAAATTCCCAAGTATTCGTAAAAATACACAAAAATGACCAGCAAAGAGGCAGTTTCCCATTACTCTCCTCGTTCCCTCCCACCCCCAAGGAAATACTGGCATCCTGCTGAAGTGCCATTTTAGCACACCATATTTCAACTGCTGTTCTCACAGATAACGTCATCTTTAAAGCACTAAAAGGTGCAAAACTTGACGCGTACAATAAACACCATACAGGCACCTCTTCTTCTCCAAGAAAGGCAGCTCAGTAAAATTCTGCCATAACAAGCAGTAAAGAAAATATTTTACTTTCAAATTTTTCAAAACTTTACTCATCAAATCTATGATGAGTACCCACATCATAGATAAAACAAACATAATGAAAGGGAACGAATTATCAAGTGATGTTCCATCAGTGTGTTGACTGTACTTTTAACAAAAATATGGACAAAGATAAAATGGGTTATAGAAGCACATTCAGATCTTATCAGAACAATCTCTAGAACACTATTTCATCCAAATCTCCATGTGACAGTTTAGCACTGCCCACTTTATGCTTGGAATATCCATATTTAGAAATAAGATTTTATTGTGAAACATAGGTTTAAAAAGCAAAACATGATTTTTTTTTCCTTCAAAGATCGTTTAAAATTCATATTTTAAAGAAGAGCCACGGATTTTGCTTTTTTTTTTAATTATAACTATATAACTTGCAGCTGGTAGTCTACAAAGAGAGACGTTGTCAACATATGAGAGGACACATCCCCCCAAATACTAGCTCTTTGGAGCTAAAACAGGTAGCACAGGGAATTGTTGTGGAAACCTGATGATAGTTTTGTTGTTTCAACATTTTGACTAGCATTTCAGCTACTAGTGATGGAGGGATAAGAAAGAGAACACCGGTCTGGATTTTAAAGTTAATGGTGATAACACCTTGCAGTTGAAATTGCACCATGTTCTGAGCTGGTATTCTCTTCTTGTCCTACAGTGCTAAACCAAAGCAAACAAACAAAAAGATTTCTCATTTACATGGCGATAGGACCATCTGCTGCCCAAGTAATAACCCAAAATAAAACAGTCCTTCAGGCGCTGTGCTGGCCGTAGCAGCGCTCGTGCAATGCGCACACTGACATAATTCACCCACTGCGAGGAGACAGGCTGCCTTACGTAAGGGCCTGCCATTTTCTTTTTCTTTTTTTTTTTTTTNTTTTTTTGTTTTTGTTTTTTTTTTTTGTTTTTGTACTTTTTTCTTGCTGGCTACGCAGTTTTTCAGTGCTCCCAAAGGCTGTTTTATTTTTCAGACTGACTATATCCAGAGACAATCTTGCGAGAAAAGTACAAGTCTTTAAGGCTAACGTTACAATCCAAGCAGAAGAGCTAGTCACACACAGAGAAAAGATTTTCGGAGCTTCAAACTCATTTTAAATGACTTACATTCATTTCTGCAGTTTTTCTGCTTTAAGCGAATGAAGAACCTCATTCTGCATTCCACTGAACACCTCAAATCCCCTTGACATTCAATGAACACCTGGAGTCCAAATGAATACAGAATTAATCCCCAAGGCTGGACAGCAAAACAGGTCAGGAACCATCCCTGCTACAAAACTCACTGCGGAAATCTTGCAGCAGGTCAACTGAAATCAGGCTGCACTTCACTACTGGTTTTGTAACACAAGTTTTATTTTCGGACCAATTTCCCTTTACCAGCTCTTTCCCACAGTATAGCATCAGCATAGCTATACGTGCAATGACCTAAACTATCCTGATAAAACCTACAGCAAGCAGGTCCACCCATACTCAGTAGCAGGGCATTCCTAGGACATTCTTCTAACCAGATTCTTAGCACCCGTCACTCTCCCAAGAGTCTTTGGAGGAGTTGATGGCACCCAGCTCCTGGGGCTTTTAACCCTCTCCTTTTCCTTCCACTGGGGGGAAAATAAAAATTAAAAGAAAAAAAAGAAAGAAAAAGGAACGAAATGAAGAAAGTCAACAATACACACACGGTCTCCTGCACACCCACACACTCAGAGGAAAAAAAAGGAAAAAGGAAAGTTGTACGAGGTGCCAATCTGGAATGAAATGGATTTTTGAACAGACAGTCATATTTGGCACTGTCAGCAAAAGCTTGTGTGTGGCCCTGTGTCTCTCCGAGCCTTAATGCCCTTTTTACATCGGTCATTTAAAAACGTCCCCTGGAAAGTTCAGCTGTGCTGCTTCAGATATTATTTTCACAATGCTGCTGAATGTACTTGATGGAGAGATTCACTTCCCCCCCCCTCCCAGTTCCATAAAGCACTACACATTAAGGACGTATTCCATTTGGCCTTCAAGTAGCATTTTTATGGTCCATGCAGATCCACGATTATTTTCCCTTTAAAAAGAATCAACAGAAAACAGAACTCTCTGTTGGAGAGCATGGAAATTAAAAACTACTGGATCTCCCAAACCGACTCCTACGATCCTCAGGCAGAAGACTGGATTAAAGGGTCCTCACATGGTTCTAGCTGCATTCTCAATACACCACTTTTATGAAGAAACCAGAGCTGTAGAAATTCCTCCGGCATGGCGTGGAATCCAGAATCGGGCAAGACATTGTCGTAGTAATGATGGCTAATAAACTTCCCGTGCAGGTCCACCGAGAACGGCCAGAAGCCATAAATTGTTACTTCTTCACACAGACCAAGGGCGGCACTCACTAGGAAAAGTCCCGTGGAAAGCCGTTTGGCATGGATCCCTTTGCTCTTCCAGAACTTGCCAATGTCACGCAGGAAATTGGGGTTGGCGAAAAGGACCGCCTGCTTGGCACCGAAGTCCTCCAGGGTGTAATAGACACGTAGGGAGGGTCCTGTCCCTGTCTTCATCGAGAAGGCTGGCATGTAGATGTAGCTGTGGTTATACACCTTCACACTGTCCACAAATGCTTTTCGAGACCACAGCAGATTCTGGAACCTGTAAAACAAAAGAGAAGAACAAGTTGGTCACACATAGGTTTTCCCAGTCATTTCGAAACCCAGCTAAAGGCTGCTCTTCATACACATATTTACAATTACCTGCACGCCTTTCTCGAGCCCAGAGAAAGTCCAGACAAACTTCTGAGTGTCTGACACTGCCTCTCTTCTAAAAACACAAACCTGAACAGACAGTTGAAAACTATCTGGTATCCTGCTAACTCCGGAAAGCAAAACATTTCTGATTTCATCTTTTCAAAAAACCCTGAATGAATACTGACAGTTTTCCTGAAAATCAATCATTTTTAGTGACATTTTTCTTTTTGTCCAAAACCCAACTTATTTTTTTTCAGGCACAGGAATCTTTAAAAGAAATTTTAAAGTCTGTGTTGTTCTTGTTTCTTAAAGGCATACTAAAAAAAGAATCCAAGTTGCATGCTGAACGAGCAATACCAAGAAATATTTAGATAGAAATTTTGGACTTGTAAAACTTGTAAAATTTGTAAGAACTGTTTTTGTTATGCCAGTATAGTGATTTAGGTTGTGCTGACATAATAGTTAATTCTTGCTCTGGAACTGAGAGAAATCTCAAAGAACATGCTTTGTTACAAACAATAAACCAGAAATCAATGGATTTTTAGGATAAGTGGCACCACAAAAATTTAGCAACAGGCACCAAATAATATTCAGAGTTGGTGTTTAAGACAGCATGATATACACAATGAGTAAGTTTAAAAGCAGCTGGTTTTTGTAGCATGCAAGTTATAGGAGAGACTACTTGGCAACTATGAGGAGGGCAATGCGTACATATAGATTATTTCTCTAATATGATAGTCTTCTTATCTCTTGATATAAAAACTAGATCAGGTTACAATTTGTTAAATTACCAATAACTATTTGCTGATGACTATTTTATCGTTGATGTTAGAGTTATATACTACTCCAAAACTAGTACCCTGTCAAGACTATAACCTTTCCTTGCCATATGCCTCTGGATATGCCAAGATGAATGAGAGATCTGGCAGGAAATCCTAGGCCATTCACACACACCAAAACCTGCACTGATGTTTGACCTGTCCTGATGTCTTGACACTAAACAAATCACCTTTCAGTAAAATATTAAAGTACCCCAAATATGTATCTTTCAATGTGACACATATGGAGATTACCCAGAGCCACAGCTAAAATCCAATACCTAAACCACAAACTTGCTAAGTACCTGTAACACTTGGTGTCCCATGGTGTTGACTGCATTGGAGGGTACCTTTGCGTGAGAAAGTCACTATGATTTACTCTTGATAACCTGCTTTCTTTCCAGAGTCCACATAATCTTCAGAGCACCAGTAAGTCCTCCTTGCCTTTACCATGTGACAGCATCTATAGACTTCATCACGCAGGCAAAGTTTACTACATTAAAAGCCGCTTCTGCACAAGCCTCACATGCACTCCTTTCAGTGCAGCTGGGCTGCTCTCCCGCATGTGATCCCTAATTTTTTCTCAGCTCCCAAGTGCCCGTCTTGCCCTTGTTGGTGCCTCCTCTCTCTCTTTCCTGCAGCTACAGCTAATGTGTTGTGACTCATTTCATAGTCATGCAGCAGAGTCGTCAGAACAGAAAACTTGAGACAGCAGCACTGGATTTTTTTCCTTTCTCTGGTGCAGGCAGAGATAGGAATAAGAATACCTTTTTTAAAGAAGAGGTCAATTTTGTGTATAGACCTCTTTGAAACAACAGCAAGACTCACATACACAGCAAGACACGCAGGTTTAGGTAGGATGCCAGATGACCTCAAGAAGCACCAGGTAAAATTTCAGCTGAAACAATTGTCAACAAAAAAATATAGCTTCAACAGCATTGAAGTGTCTTATGAACATGTGCCAGGTTTTTTTGAAGTCTCTGTTTTGGCAGAAAACTTGAAATATTCCTAATAAGCTGAAAGGTTTTGCTGACATTTTCAACATGCAATATTTGGTCTCCTGATCTGCTACAAGTTTCTTTCAAAGTTTC
Organism: Dromas ardeola; assembly: GCA_013398915.1. Lineage (NCBI taxonomy): Eukaryota > Metazoa > Chordata > Aves > Charadriiformes > Dromadidae > Dromas > Dromas ardeola. The sequence goes on from VYZM01023523.1 coordinate 210,352, forward strand.
CTTCAAGCAGGATTAGAATAAAGCTGTTTTGAAGCAAACCCCCTGATATCTGCCTGAGTCTTCATTACTGTTTTGCTCTGCAGATCTGCTCCTACTGCGTGATGCTATTTGCTAATGTAGACAAAGCCACTGTCTTCCAATCAAGAAATCAATTCAACCTGAACATACAAAACAAAACAATAAAAATCATTTCATAACTTACTGCATTTGGCATTCTTTTCTGTAGAAACAGCCAAGATACAGATGAATATAGAAAGGCAGCCAAGACCAAGGTGCCCTGGCAGAACTTCATTGTCTGGCTGTAACTTCTCACATGGGCCCTCTCACTCCATTACTATCAGACCTCAGTTAACTAAACGTTCTCCGAAACAGGCTTTACCATCCTCTCTTTCTAAGGACCAGCAGGACAATCTGTCAGATTATCAAGTACAGGAGTTGGGTTCATCCTATCAAACTTGTTCCACTTCCATCAGGACACAGTCACTGAAGGTAAAAAGAAAAATCCCTAGCTTAATACTTTCAATATTCACCACGGTGCTCAGAGCCTCAGCATCCAAACCCTGTTCTAATAACTCTAACTGCTTTTAAAAGGTAGAATAAGACCTGCAGCAGGCTTTCAGACCATTGCCCTCCCCAGAATTTGGGACATCCAATGGGAGGTGGGAGATGCAGGTTAAAACTTCCTTTCGCAGCAAGGGGAACTTGAGCACACAGCTTGATGCGATGGGGTCCCTGAACCTTGGCTGAGGGGAAGGCAGAGTCAGGTCCTCTGTCACTCCTGGAAGCTGGTTCCACCACGTCCTCTCCCACTTACAGCTAGTTAACAAATTTCATTTCAGATGGCAAATAGATGTGGTTATTCTAAAACTGCATTTTTCAGCAAATTTACTATTCACAGAAAAGCACCGCACAGCTCTAAGACAAATACACTAAAATTGCTCAGATACAGTCACAGAGGGCCAGGAACTGGCTCTGAATATTCATTTGCTATCATTGCCACAACGCACTTACATTTTTTCTAGATGAATCTCCCCAAATGCCTTAAAGTAATGAGAAGTGAACGGCACTGCCATGAGAGCGGTGCATGGGAGGGACTTCCTGCAGAAGGGACACCATTTGTCTTGCTACTGCAAACTGTCCTTCAGGAACATCATCACCCCCTGGAAACCCATACCTCATTCCAGTGATCTGGATCACAGTCTCTGTAGGCATCATGCCCAGTTCAACAGATGGACATTATACAGGTGGCCAGGAGCCCATGTAGAAACATAAAACATGCTGATTACGGCTGGTCTGATGGCCTAACACAGCCAAGAAACTGATGCCCATCTTGTGCTCCTCATGAGGGGAGATACTAGAAGCAAATAAAATTTTCTGTTCCTCATTTGTAAAAATAGGAGCCCTGTCCAGCTTTGTGACATTCCACAGGCTGAGAAATCTGGGGACAAAGACTGTGCATCAGCAAGTTTCTAGAAACAGTACTGAAAGCTCAGGTGTATTTTCCTTTAACTCCCAATCCAGACAGGGAGTCCTGCAGGTAACCCCATTCCAGCGGTGGCTTTGAGGGTACCATACCGCATCTATCCTGACAGACAGCGATGAGGCCTGACAGAGACCAGGAGGGCTTTTCCTCTGCAGCTGACCAGCTCTGTAGTGTACTGTACGCGTGAGAATGACAATATGGGTTTTTTTCCTGTTTGTCCTGGCATGGACGCCGCCAGCCTGGTACAGTCCTTGCATCCAACATGGGCACAAACGCCTTCCCTCGCGCCGATCCTCACCCAGCCTTCTTTGAATGAGGAGCCGCTAGTTCCTAGTTCGTACTTGCCTCTACCTGACATGCTCTGAACATTTGGCACTCTCAGTGGCACAGCCCAGAAGCTCCTCCCCACTCACCGGGCTTCAAAAGAAACGCATCAAATGATCCAGCCCCTCGTGCACGAGTGCATCTCGGGTGGCATTATCTCCCCAGCTCAGCTCTGAGCAAGAAACAGCTAAACCGCTTTCAGGGTCGTCCTCTGACCTTCTGCAGTCAAGCTCACACAAATGCAGGGCGGCTTGCCAACATTTAGATAAAACTGGATCTGGAATCTCCCGAGCCCTGAGCAGCACCTGAAGCCAAGGAGAGTTGCTCAGTAATTTGCAGTAATGCATCCCGGCAGCTTGACAGCAGCGCGGAGAGGCGCTGGTGACTGTGAACGCTGGTGAAAGCAGATCACAGCGCATTCGGCCCAGGCGCTTTACTTCTGCTACTCTCATTAATGGACAGCAAGCAAATAAAATCATCAGCAACACATTTTTGCTGTCAAGTCCATATGACAGATCAACTTAAAAGCAGAACTTTCAACAGGCACGTGTGGGCACAGCTGCAGAGATATCAGAGAAATAATTTCCTTGGTATCAGATGTAGGATTCCCTCAAATGTTCTGCTTTTCCAGAGAGAACGATGCATCCAAGAGAAAACTGCCACAGTACATTGTCATGACAGTACGATCAAAGACGTAAGAGCTTTAAGCGTTTTGCTTTTTGTTTTTAATACGGTTTTAATGTTCTTATTGACGTTCTTTAGCAGATATTCGGGGACAGGACTGCCCTCTGGTACTAAGAGATGAATTCCAGTAACCACAAAGAATTTGCTGCAGTGACATTGAGCTAACCCGCTTGCAGATAATAATGGCAGCATTTTCTCGCATCTTGGTTTCTTTTTTGTCTCCCTGGAGAGTCGCTATCTCATGCCTGTGATATCCCAGTTATTTACTGTGTTAGCGTCTGCAAAGTCACAAGTTCAGCGTTCTGGATTAATTGCAAGTTGGCTTATCAAAAAAAAAAAGATTAAGTAATGCGGGGAACAGCTTGGATGCCAAAGAACTAGTGTATTATTTTAAAATTAAGACAAATAGAGCTCAAGGGAATAGAGCAGAAGGCATATAAAGACGTATGTATTTGTCCCTATGGCAAAGGATAACCTCAGAAGAATTATTTAGATAATTTGATGTCAGCATTAGCCAAGAATGATTTAGCAATTTGCTGCAGCTGTTGGAATACGCTTACAGCTGGGGTCACAACAAGTCAGCTTGCAACCACAGAGCTGAACCTCCACTGCAGTGACAGAGGAGTTCTTCTGCACTCATTTCTCAGAGCGCTTTTACGCTTTCAAATAGTGACGCTTTCCTTAATGCCCTGTGCTCTCATTCATATAATGCACTTCTTGATTATCTGCTCCTTCGGGGCTTGTGTAGCCAATGTTGCTAAAACACAGACTGTGTCTGAATTAACAGCATGCTAGTTTCCGTGTGCTCATTCTCCACATAGGCACTTTTAGCATGCATTAGGTGCAAGGTAGACTATTCTAATTGTCCACACAGGGAGCCAGAAATGAGCACTGGAAGTACTCTAAATTGACACCCTTTCTTGTTTTATTCCAGCTTCCCCAACTACACAAGCCACCGTTTACTTAGCCTAAGGATAGCTACCTGACTTAAGATTCAATTAGAATCCCATTAAAGTCAATGGCAAAACCAACTCTGATCTCACTGGAAGTATGCTCAGAGCTTCAGGGAAAAAAAAAAAAAATCAGGCCTGCAATACACTTCAGGGAGATTAGAAAAGGTATGAAATAACACGATCAAGAGAAATTGCAGATGCCAAACATTCCCCATCAATTGCAGAAGGCTTTTATTCCTGTTGTAGAACCCCAGTGCTTTGTCTAATCTCATTTCAACCAGCTTCAGCAGGAGGGCTTCTCCCCTCTTCTCACTGCGGGTCCTTCCCCAGGCACCATGGTCACCCAGTGGCATGGATGGGGTGATGCTATTCCCATCTTTTCCTTTCCTTTTCCCATCCTCCCTGCCTCACCTGACTGCCCTTTATGGACCCAAAGACAGCAAATCTTCCACTCAGACTCTCAGCAGAGATGCTCCCTCCTCTCCGCCTGGCTCCAAAGCTCACTTCAGCTGGTCCCTCAGGCACAGCCTGCAGCCTGCTGAGACCCCACACTGCCTCCTCTTTCTTATGGACGGGGACTTTCAACCTCTAAGAACCTGTGCCTTCCTCTCGCCTCTGGTCCCAAAGATTAAAGACAAATAAATTAGCCTGATTCTCCTTTTTATACACCTTTTCAACAGCGTTTTCCAGCTCAGGGATTCTGGTTACTCCCACCATCAGCTCTGAAGACCCAAAGGCAAGGAAACACACTCTTGTGCTTAGCACATGACCTTCAGAATAATTCGATGCACTCAAAGTCCAGTTTGGCATTGCAGAGGTAGGCTCTAATCCCCATGAAGAGGCAGGCTCCCCTTCTGACTGGATTTGGTATTAATTAGGGGGTTTTTTTTTAAACCTCCACCCATTACTGCTCTTACGCTGTCACCCTGGGAATACTATATATAGTGCCAAGGGAAAGCTGACTCTCTGTTTTTCAATGGAGCACAGAGCTATCCTATATACCAAAGCAATGAAACATTAAAATCAGTGTTCACTGGTATTTTGGGACTGTGTGTGATCCTTATTCTGCCAACTCAAATTAGAATGTGCTTTTAATAGCTACTCTTTCCAAAACTAGCAGAGCTAAACATCAATCCTTTCTGTTATCTGACAGCTTGAATCTTAGCTTTCAAAAGATGAGCTGTTCATCTTCATTTGACTCTTTGGAGATTGTGGTTGCTAAAGTCACACGCAAGTGGAAATAATATAAAAGAATAGGCAGAACAGCATGGCTGTAAACTACTTTTTTTGTCAAAATGAAATTGCTGCCTAGTATTTCTAAATCTTCTGAATGTTTCACAGCTCTTGGAGCCAAAAGTCTGGAGGATGAGAAAATAGAGAACCAATGAAATCAGCTAGGAAAAAAAAAAGTTACAGAACTAAGCCTGATATCTTTAGCATTTAATTTCACTGGACTGCATGCCACAGTGAGCCTGTAAGAAGACACATAACCAGATCACACATTTAATGGGAAAAAGAACTGCAACAAAGCCCAGATACAGTCTTCAAAAGATTTACGTTTGATTAAGACGGGTTCCCTAAGACAGTCTGCGGTGTCTTTGGGACAGCAACCAAATAAGAACAGAGCAGTGCACTACCTCCTGTGCTCCTGGGTCTTCTACCCAACTACTGTCCAGACACAAGTCTATCTAGATCACTGCCTGCAATCACACTGCAGCAAACACAAAGCTAATAATGTTATGCTTTCCTGTCTCTTCGTGCTGGCCTTATATGCTTTGTAACCCAAATATAAAACATACCAAATGTTTACAGCCATGAAAGACCTATTTATAGCAAAGAACAATTTCTGGCTGGTATACTTGACTGCTTGATAAGTCTTCTGAGTTTTCTCTTTAAGCTCCATGACCTCCTTAGCATATTAATAATTTGCAAGTGTCAGTGAAGGTGACATTCAACTGTACGCTCTCTTCAATCTCTCAGAGCTCTTTCCAAAGAGAACTAGATGTAGAAAGAAAACAGCAATGTTTGAATTAAATGTGTTTTCTTTTTAAAGACACTTTGTGCTATAGAAGTGTAGACTGAAGAGAAATTATTTAGAGCAGTAGATGCTTTGACAGTCATTATAACAACAACTGTAACTAGGATAGGCTGTTTATTTTAAACTACGGTTTATGTATCACTGGTGATGTCTGAGGTCTCTGCACATGGCCTGCAGCTGGAGCGCAGATCCCTATTAAACAACATTGTCAACTGAAAGTTTGGTAATAAAAACAGCTGTTCAGAGCCCATAGGACTATGTGGTGAATCTACAATATTTCAAATAGGGTAAAATCAATTCACACAACTCTAAAGTATGCAGAAGACAATCTCTCTATTTCCTCTATTAGTGGCATCCTCTGGACAACCTCACCTGTTTTGGCATCCCTAGGACAATGAGCATTGCAATTAAACGATAAATTAGTGGCCAACTGAGTAGAAGCAGAAGGGGTGATAATTTGCTCTGGAGCAGTTAGATTAGCAGAAGACAAACATGAGGCTAAAAAGATGGAAAAAGAGAGAAACAAACAAGTTTCCTCAAGTGAGGAAATACACACTACTGTTCTTTCGGCTCTCATGGGTGAGTCCAGTCCTGCCAATACGTTCACACCGATCCCGTATCTGTACCATAAATTCTCTAATAGTTACCTCAGTGTCAGCCTGCTGAGTCTCCCTATGGGCAGAGGGAATGTCCTCAGTTTCTTCCACAGTGAACACAGATGCAAATAATTCATACTGTCTCTCTGTGCCTTCTCTGACTTCTGTTATACCTGGTCGCCAATTGACCATACACACATGATGGCAGATGGGAGGCAGGGGTAGGGGGGGACGGGACGGGTTTTGCTGTTTTTTTGGCTTGTGCTGTTGCCTGGAAGGAGGACGTAACATTACGCTTTCATTCCTCTGCTTAGTTCTTTTTGGAAACTTTTTCTGCCTGACACATAGATAAAACATTTAATCAGCCAGAGCTTATAATAAATTCCATTTCTTTTGGAAACAACTTCAGCTTTTGGTAGGACATTTCCCTGTCTCCATTAATCTCCCTTTTCTTTGCCCTTTAGTGATGTCAACTTCCTTTTACCTTTTCTTAAGGCTTGATAGATGTTCCTAGCACTGTGCTTCTGGTATGGCACCCTTAGGAGACTCCACTATTTTGAGTGGATCATCCAGACATATTTTCCAAGATGTATGGTGATTAATGCTAAAAATGCCACTTAGGTCTTTTCAACACGATTAAACTGACAAAGTTTCTCCTCAACTCTAAGTACAGCCTGTACTCAATTTAAATTGCTATAGCTAGAACACTCTTGATCAAAAAAAAATGAAAATCCAAGTATGGATAGCTGAAACGTGCTGGAGCTTTTGCTAATCTCTTCAACTGCTTTGACACCTGTGAAAGTGATAGAGTTCCTTCACCTTTTTGCCCCTCATTAACTTCACTCAAAGGAGATACAGCATAAAAGAAGTAAAAAACAAACTTTATTTTCTTTTAAGGTAGCAGGAAATAAATGCTATTTGCTAGGACTAAAGTAATATTTTTGAAAGGCAGTGCATGTCACCAAGTACAGCCCTTGACGCACTGGCTGAGGAAAGTGGAGCAAAACATTCAATTCACTCAACTTCTCTTAGTTTCCAAATGCCAGAGAAGCGTCAGTGGCATTGATACTATATTATTTAGGAGCAGCTTTGTAGCTGTAGTTGGTGTTCTTCCCCTGTGACGCATCTAGAGGTGCTTTGCCTCTTGTTGTATGTAATACACTATAACTCTGATGTGGTCCCACCTTCTCACATTCTGAAACATCCAGCAAAAACCCCTTTCTCTCTTTTGTTCCCTGTCTCAGGGCACAGCCAATAATATCGAATTGTCAGAACAAGATGGAGCCTGGCTCCAGAAAACACCATTGCCAGGATATTCACCCGGGCAATGCAATCTCAAATTTCAGCAATGAGTGAAGAAGGCGTCTGTATTGGGTTTGTGTGGCAAGGTTTTAGTAGCAGGAGGGAATACAGGGGTGGCTTCTGTAAGAAGCTTCTAGAAGCTTCCCCTATGTCTGACAGAGCCAATGCCAGCTAGCTCCAAGATGGACCCGCTGATAGCCAGTGGCCATCAGCAATGGTAGTAGTGCTTCTGTGGTAACATATTTAAGAAGGGGGGAAAAAAAACTCCTGCAGGCGCAACAGCATTCAGGAGAGAGGAGGGAGAATATGTGAGAGAAACAACTCTGCAGACACCAAGGTCAGTGAAGAAGGAGGAGGAAGAGGTGTTCCAGGTGCCAGAGCAGAGATTCCCCTGCAGCTCGTGGTGAAGACCACGGTGAGGCAGGCTGTCCCCATGCAGCCCATGGAGGTTAACGGTGGAGCAGATATCCACCTACAGCCCATGGAGGACCCCATGCTAGAGCAGATTTGCTGGCAGGACTCGTGACCCGTTAGGGGACCCACGCTGGAGCAGGGGAAGAATGTGAGGAGGAAGGAGAGGCAGAGACAATGTGTGATGAACTGATCGCAACCCGTCTTCCCTTGGGGGGAGGAGGTACAGAAAATTGGGAGTGAATCACAGAATCATAGAATTGTCAGGGTTGGAAGGGACCTTAAAGATCATCTAGTTCCAAGCCCCCCTGCCATGGGCAGGGACACCTACCACTAGATCAGGTTGCTCAGAGCCCCATCCAGCCTGGCCTTAAAAACTTCCAGGGATGGGGCTTCCACCACCTCTCTGGGCAACTTGTTCCAGTGTCTCACCACCCTCATGGTGAAGAACTTCTTCCTAACATCTATTCTGAATCGACCCATCTCTAGTTTTAATCCATTCCCTCTAATCCTAATCCTACCCGACATCCTAAAAAGTCCCTCACCAGCTTTCTTGTAGGCCCCCTTAAGATACTGGTAGGCCACAATAAGGTCTCCTCGGAGCCTTCTTTTCTCCAGACTGAACAACCCCAACTCTCTCAGTCTGTCTTCGTAGGAGAGGTGCTCCAGCCCTCTGATCGTCCTTGTGGCCCTCCTCTGGACACGTTCCAGCAGGTCCATATCTTTCTTGTAGTAGGGGCTCCAGAACTGGACGCAGTACTCCAGGTGGGGTCTCACAAGAGCAGAGTAGAGGGGGAGAATCACCTCCCTCGACCTGCTGGCCACACTTCTCTTGATGCAGCCCAGGATATGATTGGCTTTCTGGGCTGCAAGTGCACACTGACGGCTCATGTTGAACCTCTCGTTCACCAAGTGAAGTTGAGCCCAGGAAGAAGGGAGGAGTGGGGGAAAGGTGTTTTAAGATTTAGGTTTTATTTCTCATTATCCTACTCTGATGCGATTTGTAATAAATAAAGTAATTTCCCCAAGTCGAGTCTGTTGTGCCCATGACAGTAATCGCTGATCTCTCTCCCGGTCCTTATCTCGACCCATGATCCCTTCATTATATTTTCTCTTCCCTGTCCAGCTGTGGAGGGGAGTGATAGAACGGCTTGGTGGGCACCTGGCATCCAGCCAGGTTCAATCCACCACAGGGTCTTTCAATCCCTCCTGTTAAAGCTAATTTTACTGGACATAAAATACTCATTAAATCAGAGAGGAAGACAAGAAGAGAGTGACCATCTAAACTGGTGGTGGAGTCACCTGGCCTTCAGGCCTTCCCTGTTTAGTCACATGGACAGTATCAGCAGATGACACCAGCCCAGTATGCCCCTTGCTAATGGTTAGGACTGCCTCATACTAGATGAAAAACAGAGGTTTAAGTCTCCTCAAACAGAACTGAACTTGGACCTACCGCAACTCAGTGACTGAGGGGACTACTCACCTCTCACATAAAATATGGCATCAGCCTTGGGCAGTTTCCTGAAATGAGCTCTGTGTTGTTCAGCTGAAACTACTCAGTCTGATTTTGTGAACCGTTTGAGGACAACTTAAACTGTATTATCTGAAAGTTTTAGTCAGCAAAAAGCCCTACATCTAGCCCCAGCTTCATTTCTTTTTATATGATTCAGGTCTTTGCACCAAGTCCCTTCATGAAGGCACCAAAACTTGACTGCAAGAGGAGTTAGATTGAGATGACCCACTGATATCACATGGGTTGCAGAGGAGATGGTAAGCATCTTCCCAACAAGTGCTATGTATGAAACTTTAAACTCCTAGTTTTGTACTTCTTTGAGCTACCTTTTCTCTCTGAAACACAATGAACATCAGCTTTTGCAGATGTTCACATTCGAATGATTAAGGAAAGCAAGTTGCCATCTCCTACAGAATCAAGAAGATTTCTTTCAGATCAGGCAGCACAAAAAATAAGCTCCTTTTCTTTAATGCTCAGAGTAATTAATACTGAATTATGGTAGAAATTCTATCAAAGGACTTCTGACAATCACATTAATACTAAATAACTTCCACATGCTTTGTGCGATTACAATAAACTCCAAAGATGTGAACACAGATTAAGCCATTATTTTAAAGTATTACTGAATAATCAAACAGGAACAAAAGCTATCCATTAGTGGCTTGTCTCCCTGAAGCAACAGTAACACATTACCAGAAAAAAACCCTATAGATTTAGACCTAACAACCAGGCCAAAGGGTATTTTGGAGTGAGGAGGAAGATATGGTCTCAAGTCTACAGCAAAACATAAAGACAGGAAAACAGAATACCTTAAGGGCGTCCATTTGATAAGGCCCAGGTATTTTTCAGATAAGGCCAAATTGTAGGTTTGAAAGTTGTAAATGTCAAGCTTGTCAGCAGCTCTCAAGAACCTGAGGCTGGCCATGAATCACTCAGGACAAACAACAGCCATGGCCATAAACTCACCCTTGAGGAAGGAAGGGGGGGTTCCCAGAAGGTTTCCAAATGCAGGGAGGATCATTCAGTGATCAGTTGCTTTGGCTGCTAGACCTTTAAGTCCCTAGCAGCTTGGTACGCATATTCCCAAAACAGCTAATCAAACAGTAACAGTCGTGAAATTCAGCCTTTTGTTTCACAGATAGAGGCCAGAATAGTTTGTACAGTGATATGCAACACTCAGAAGCTATTGCTGAGATTTTTATCCAGAGGCTTTATCCAGATAATGATTTGGAAAACAAATACATTTTTTAACAAGCAACATAATTTTATCGGAATTTGCCTCAAGGCCAAAATTTCCCTTCCCTAATCTGCTACTCTAATAAGCCACAGTGCACAATGCTGCTGTGCTTTACCAAGCTGGAGCCAGGAGCCTTACATGCTCCAGCAAATCTAGCACTTTGCTTGTAATACCAAGTCCTCTTCAAACTGGTCCTGCTTGCTCTAAAAATTAGACCATTTCCTCTATCTCCTCCCATATCTGCATTTTTTATGTTAAAAAACCCCAAACTGATGAATGTCGCATTTTAAAGGATTCCTCTATTTTGAATATACCTTGAAACGGAGTAGAAATATGATCATTAAGGTCCTGTCTTGATGCTTGAAATCAGCACGGTTCCCCTGATATCAACAGATTTACACTAACTTTTCATCAAATGAGTACATAGGTCGGCCTTTATGATATCACATGCCAGACATTTAAAGTTTCAGAAACCACCAGTACACTGCATTATTCAGGAAGCACACTGTGAACATACAACTAAGGACAATGATATTATCTGGATGCACAAGGCTATGGAGATGATTCATTCAGCATGATCATTTGCATTCCTGAACCTTGGATGTTTAATGTACCAGGAGAAATGAGGGATGGCAGCAACTGTGCTGGAGCATGAAGTGAGAAAAAAAACTTAGCACTCTGCTCTGGCAGAAAAGTCCCGTGTGTTCTATTCCAGCAGCTGTACCCAGTTCCATTTCCAGCTTAATGGACGTAGGAGCGTGGAGTCAAAAGCATAAACAATTTGCATGAGGCCATACTAGTGTGCCTAATGAATTTCCTTTCAGAAAGCCAGTTGGCAAAAATAGTTCAATCAGTACATGCCAGCTAGTTGTCTGGTTTCCTTTTCTCAGTGCTGTTCTCTGCAGCCCCACGTGCTGAAGTACTAGGTACCCAGAGGGCAGATGCATGACCTAGTTCAGCTACAGTATACCAGCCACCACGTCTCTTGGGATAGCTCAGCAGCAGTATCTTTTTCAGCACAATCTAACTTCAGTTGTTCATGATCAACTCATTTGTGTGTAGCAGCATGTACAGATTTCCCCAACAGACAGGGAAACAAAGGCGCAGGTACAAAGGACTGGAGGGATCACCTGGGTTTACGGTGGCTGCCTCAGGGACACGCTGCAGATGTTCTGGCAGAGCTGAGATGCCAGAAGGGAAACCAAGGCGGAATGGAGAAGAGGCACAGCAAAGAGCTTGTTGGAAATCCTGCAGTGTAAGAGATGCTGACTTCAGAAGGCTCTTTTGGAGCTTCCATCAGCCCTGTAATGCTTCCTAATGTCCTGTAACTAACATAAAACCTGTAATAAAGAATCAAATACTACAACTGACAGATGTTCAAAAAAAAGCAGAAGAAATCAGGGGCAACACCAGCATCCTCTTGCCTCTAAACTATGATGATATTTGCTATAAAAAAAGCTCACAGATGATCTTAAAAAGCCGCCTGTGGCTTGTACTGCTAAATCTCTGAGCAGACCCACAGTTCTCACCAGTGACATGGAGAAAAAACTTCCTGCTCAGCCCAGATGCAGAGATCAGTTTTCTCCCAACACTTCTTTAAACTTTTTCTCCTTTCCAGATCAGGAATCCCAAGCTCCAGCTCTCAAACCCCACCCAACATGGTTCCAAACTCAGTGGTCTCAGTTTGTAAGACTGGATGGTTCAGAGTTGCACAAATTGAGACATACAAAGCTAAACGTACAGGCAACTGAGTGCAGCCATACCATCTTCACTGTCTAAGTCTTGTTCTAAAAATTCTCCTACCCAAGAGAACCCTAAGAACTTGTGCAGGTATCTGTTTTCAGGACAACAGTTTTGTACAATCATACCTTATAACTCCTGGGGATACAGTATTGTAATAGTGCTGAGAAATTTATTGTCCCTGTTAAATTAAAAAGGACCTCAAAGCCAGCAGAAGGATTCCTTATTGCTCACATAGCTTAATGATGTTAGCTCACTCTTTGGCTCTGGTCCAGGTGCTCCAGCTAGTTCTCTCCAAGACAAATACGCTACAGGGACTCAGTCATTTCCCTCGTAAGCCAGTCTGTGCTGCTTGGCTTCGGAGTCATGGATTGGTCCCTAGCCCTCTCCATTTACTGGTGTAGCTATGCCTCCGCTACACATCAGGTAAGGGAAGTGCACCAGTGCAGTGCAAGAGAGATAAGGAACAAGCCACATTTTGCCACTGTCACAAGCTGACCCTGTGACTACAACTGGGAGCCTAGCGCCGCACAGGGAGGCAGCCAGTGAACATGTCTTGAGGCTGTGTAGCTTTACTAGCCAGGAACAACCAGTGAGGGTCTTAGTGATGTCCGTACAAGTCAGTCTGGGATCTTACAAGGGAATTGGAAGCAAAGCCCTGAACACTTTGCTGCTGATAAAAGGTTTGTGATCACGCTCGGGTACAGGTCACACACGGGCTTACTGAGCCGAGCCCGCCAAGGGCAGTGCTTCGCTTTCCTGCCAGGTTCCCATCTGAAACTAGGAGTAAACTTCATGCTCCAGATATTTCCTGCAGGAAAAAAAGCAGGGCAAGGCCATCAAAGGCTGGGGAAGGGCAGAACACTGGTCTCGCTCAGGCTGTACCACGCTGGTATCTCAGGGAGGAAGGACCCAAGGAAGGACAAGAAGTGCGTGCCTCCCTTTGAAGGATCACACCAATGTATTCCCCACTCCAACATGAGGGGACAGAGTATTGTGTAATACCCTTTACAGCACAATCTGTGCACTGTCAACAGCTTTTAACTTTATTTTTACATTTATGCTGAGTATGTCGCTATATGCTTTCACATTCTTTCAACTTCCATATGCGTACAATCTTGCACTTAAAAATACCCTGCTTGTCATCTTCCTGAATTTCATTTCCTTTGTGAAAGTTCCTGCAAGATACAAGTAGCCACATTCTAATTTGCTGCCCTGAATCATGAAAAAACCCTCAACTTTCTTCCATGACAACATTCTGAAACTTCACAGGATGACACATTTTCTGAAATAAACGTGACAGATTAGCAGCCCATACCCTCCACGTAGACACCTCATTTAAAAAAAAATAAAAATCTTTGTTGTGTTTGAACACCAATGACAATAAAGAATAAAATTCTAGGATCACAGTATTCAAACTCACAAACTCACAATTTCAAAGAGAGTGTTACCAGTTTTACACTTCTAAATATACAACAATATTTTAAATAAAGCTCCCAAATAACTTAAAAACATTAATTTGTATTAGAAAGCTCCCTATTTACATTTCTTTAACATTAGCCTTGAGCATTTCACAGCTGAACTGTAATTTAACAAGAAAAATCCTTATTACAACCATAATGGAAGAAGTTACTTTCTCATTTTCGTTCCACAAGTCCTCGTGGCATAAAACTTTTAAGCATCTGCACTGCTATTTCTGTGTTTGATGGAAGATTAGTGGCTGTCGTTAGTGAAGTACATATTAGCTAAGAAATCAATTACAGCTGGAGAGAGAATTTTGCTAGGGGGTTTTCAGCTAGTATACTAGAAAAATTCTCCCTGCGCCCCACATGCCAGGAATTTGCTACACAGGTAAATAAAAACTGTTTAATCTATTTTTCCATCTCCCTCTATTCTCAGAGTCACTTGCAACTACTGTTATTTTTTCATTGCTACTGAAATAAAACGCGTAGATTCAAATTCTACTTTTAATTCATTCTGGGGAAATTTCTCCTTCATGAGAACCACATTATTCTCTGCCCTATTAAATTGCATTATACATACTGACAGCCTGATTTTCTCCATCCTGCTTTATCTTTCAGAAGTACCATTTGGTTCTCTCTCAGCAAAATGACAGCTTTTGGCAGGTTTCCGTTTCCTCTTCCAACAAACCAGCTATTGTGGAAAAACGATGAAACCGAGATGAAAAATTCCAGCGGGTCATCTTTAACCTACCAAACTGCTCCATCTATCTTGAAAATCACTGTGCTTTTGCTATTTACTCTTTCAAATCAGAAATTAAAAAGCACGACTGCTAGAGAAAAAGAAAAAAAAAAAAGAGAGGAAGCAGGGAATAGAAATTAAGTATTAGGGTGGCACATCTCTCATTTAACTCATTCTATAGGAGTTCTTGCCTGTAATACATTCCAGACCAGATGTCAGAAAACTGCCATGAAAAACTGATTAAAACAAACTTCCTCAAACAGAGTGACCCAACTTAGGATGAAAGCAGTTTGTCCCATTTGCTATGTTATCCAAATAAAACAGTCAGAATTTCAATCATTCAGCTTTTCCCCAAAAGCTACATAAGATAGAGAAACTCAGTCTTTAAGTTTGAATGTGTCTAACTTAACTGGTGAGATTCGTTATGGGATGGAATACTATTCCTTTCCTTTTGCAGACAAGTGCATTTGTTGGTATAAAACGTAAAGACAAAAACCCACAGAGGATTTACTAGCTTAAAAATAAAAATTTTACCCAAAAAAGCATGTACAGAAATAATAATTCATTATCTTTCTAAGTATAGCTTTAAAATGAAAAAAAAAAAAAAAGTAACTTTTTACTGCTTTTTCTTCCTGTTAGTTTTGAGAAGCCAAGAAACACAGGAATTAGGCTGACTTTTCTTATTTCTTATACATCATCAGCTCAGCTTCTTAGTAAGGATTGCACCCACCTCCCATTTGGCTGTTTCTGGGCAATGGATCTGAGCTCAGCTGAAATCTACTATACTTCTTGCAGAGTACCAGAAGAGGATAAAACAAGATTGCCAACATTTTTAAATCACTCTCTGTGTGCTGGAGATCGCAGGATGCTTTCCTCGAAGGATTTTTCAATTTCCTACTGTAATGAAGCAGTGAAAGAATCTAATGGGCAAAGACAGGAAACATGATCTGAAAGACAGGATTAAGCACGTACGAATGCCACCTGCACTAGGTAGTAAATCTGGATGGGTTCATCAAGGCAGAGAAAAAACAGAGCATCCTGGAGGCTCGTTTGAGTGGCAAATAGGAAAGAAACAATTCATCACAAACTTTGCGTTTAGAGGTACGACAAGAGATTTTTGTTCTTGGTAGAACCACTTATTTCCAGCACACACTTCCGTAACATTCTTTCCCCTCATGTCAGTCTTTAGGATGTTTCTGCCTAGATCTTTGTTTATCTTGGTCAGCATAAAATATTATTTCCTCTTTCTACTCCAATCTACTATTTTCATCTGCTACCTCTTTTTTTCCGGTGTTGCTGGAACAATTTCTTAAGACCTTCTATGCTGCCTGTGCTTCTCTCTCCCTTAACATACATCCATCTGGGTCTTATATACTCCTTCACTAAATATTTCAACAACCAATTTTATAAAAGGTCTCTCTTCTCTAAAGTTTATATAAAGAAAAGATACTATGGGGTTTTATTTCTTTTTAAAATTGCTTTTTAGTTCCTAGACAAATCGGGGCGGGGGGGGAATAGGAAAGGTAAGGGTACATGGAAAGATGCTGTCTGCTTCTTTAAGGCTACCTGCTCAAGGACCTCTTCAATAAATAAATATTTTTGTGGGTTTGTTGTTTGTTTTTTTTTTTTAAAGGATAGTAAGCAAAGGAGAAATCCAGAAACAAGAACATAGAGGGACACAAACCTGACCAATAAATGACAAGGGAAGCAGCGAGGAGAACCAAACCTGGTCAGTCACATTAACCAATAAAGGTATGAAGGAGTGTGAGAATGTTTATTCCAGCAAGGTTGTCTGATCAAGGAAGTCCTAAATTGGGTTAATAATAAAAGGAGAAGATAAAAAAACCCAAACATACAGAGAAAGAGACCTGACAGAACAGACGTGGAGACAATGACAAGAAACAAAGCTCACCATTCAAGAAACTGCAGGTGCTACTACCAGGAAGATCAACCTGGGCTTTACAGCTGGAAACCAGAGGAAGTCCTGGACACCGGCTTGGGAGGGATGAGGGGGACTGGTACAACTACAGAAATCAATGAAAGGATGGATGAAAGGACACGCAGGGGAAGGGGAGCAGGGAGGAACAAAGCAAGGGTAGACAGAAAAGGCTATAAAAGGGGCTGGTCACGTGTAAAACACTTGTAAACTACGCTTGTCTGGCTGAGCCCTGTGCCTTACCGCCACACCCTGTCCTACCTTCTTACTAAATCTTTTCTTAACTATCTCTCTGCGTAATCTCACTCTCTATCCCGTATGTGTGCATGCTGCAAGGAACAGGCACCAGCTTTTGGGGCAACCAGCATGATTGCACTGGGGACCAGCTGCTGGAGTCAGACCAGGGCTGTATGTATCCCTGGGTCCGTGCTGCCAGCTGCTGAAGTGAGGGGAGGTCTCTGTCCCTAGCCACTGGGGCAGCAGGGGTGTATTTCCCAAAAACCAGCTACTGGGAGGGCTGGGACGAGTGAGGCACCAGCAGCTGGAGTTGGACTGCGGACCACAGCCCATGTGCCTGGTGCTGGCTGCTGAAGGGGGGTGAGTGCCTGTATCTTTCCCAAACCTGGTGAGGGGCAGCTGGACAAGATGGTAGTATGAGGCTCTGGTTGAACCTGCAACTGGGAAAGCAGCAGCCATGTCCTTCAGCATAGAGAGACACCCTGGGACCCCTTGTCCCCAGGGCATCGGGCTGGGCAGGAGGGTCCTGGCCAGGGCTGCAGGAAAAGGTGGCTAGTCCTAATGCCCCTTAACAGGAAAAATATTTTTCTTTCCTTGGAAAGAAAAGGATAAAATGTTTCATTTTATGCTCTGATTTTTACTCAAGCCAATAGAAAATGCTCTGTTTGGATTTGTTACTCTGCACGTCCTGCTTACTTATAGATGCATCTTCAGTACGTTCCGGAGAGGGATCTTACCACCTTCTGCAATATAAAATCATTTCCTGACCTGAGACCTCCTGACTGCCATCCTATTCTGTATTTATACTTGGACCTTTTCTTTTTTTGTGTTTGCTTCTGGACTTTCAGTTATCCTTGTTGCAGACCATTTGGAAAATCTCAAAATGAACTAAGTTTTTTATTGAATAAACTACTACTGTCTTGAGAAGAACTTGTAAACCACTTTTGTGTCTTACAAAATGTAGTGTATTGTATTTTTCAATGAATAAATTATTCTTCTGGAAAATGTACCCCAGAGCTATCCAGCAATTGCAGCCCCACCACCAAGGCATGGGAGCTGTTTGTAATACATAAGTTATGGATCCCAAACCTACTTCCTATACTGTGAAGGGTGATAATAATCCAGGTTCTGGAAATCGTTTCAAGACAGCTACATTCAAAATTATGCTCGTGATATATTAATGCTTTATAACCACAAGCATCAGAAAGACATAGATGCCCTGATGAACGATGAACACAGCTTTAGAGCTCAGATCTAAAGTAAAACATTCAGCTTTTGTCCTTTCCCACCCACTCTCTCCAATTCATAAACATTATCTTAAGAGAAAACACTAAGAAAAAAAAAAAAAGGGGCTTAAACTCCAAGGACACTGGGCAGGGACAAACCCAGAAGAGCACTGGACTAAGAAAATCAGAGCAAGAAGGAGCCAAGATTGGTCAGTGATTAGGAGACAGCTGTCCTACTCCACGCACAGACACACCAGGAGGAAAGCACACTCCGAAACAAAACACTTCTGCCCGAAATAACAGATGCCGTGACAGCCAGGGACAAGCCGCTCAGCATGCACATGGTGGCTGTTGATGAAGAAAGGTAATGAGGAGGAAGGCCAGAAAGACATGCTTAGATACTTGAGAGGCGACAGGCTTCCTCCCAGACTCTTGCAGTTCTCCGCGAACCAGAGGCAGAAACTTAAAGTGTGCAAACTTAAAACATCTTTAAAAGTGTATTTTGCTGGATTAAGGCTGTCACTGGTGCAAATCGTATGCACATTTCTGATGAAGAGGGTATAAAAAGGGATTGCCAGTGAGCAAGCAGCCCTCGTAACACTTGAATTGCTGGTCCCAGGTGGAAGCTCAGCCCATGCTGGATGTATGGCGGGGAGCAGTCCTCCTAAGTATGTTGTATCTTCAATGTGACTGAGCAAAAAAGCACTGTATAAAAACCATGCCTCATCAGCTCAATGAGATGCATAGAAATCTATAATGAGACCAAGGGAAAAAGGCCAGAAGCAGACATTAAAATGCATGTAGAAACAAACAGCTCAGAGATGGTGAAACACAGAAAACCCTGGCACGCTCTAGAAACAGATGCCATCGAAGAAAAGAGACAACAACAACTTTCAAACAAGAGTGTCAGATCCCACTCCCAGAGAGCTTAAAAAGAAAATCCTGTTGCCTTCAGCATACAGGAACACACTGCATAAATCAAATGTGGTAAGAATTGTCTGGAAAGTGAAGCTGTCATCACTTGATGAAAGTGGACTTATTATCCAACTGCATCATTGTCAAATGAAGAAATTCACTGGGATGAAGTTATCTAAACCTAACAAAGATTAATTCAATATCACCCTGATATATATCCCAGGCGAATGTACTTTTGAGATGATATATATCAGCTTAGCTTGAAAGATTGCATTTATCCTTGTAAATTATGGGGATGATGGATCAGTATATTATGCACCAGCAGCGCACCCTGAACATGTTGTGAGAAGTAATCTGCTTGCCAGCAAAGAATAATGCCTTATCTAATGCTGGGATCTTACATCGAACGCGCTGGTTAGACAACAAAATTATTGAAAACGACAAAAAGTCTGCCAGTGAAAACACTGACCACATCCAAATCCCCGTGCTGCGCCTAAAATGCTGAGGCTGCACCTCTTATTGAAAAATGTTATGCATTTGACGTAGTTCCAGCGCACCGATTCGGGATGAGGGAAGTGTGCCGTGGGACAGGAACAATGGACCCAACGCTCGCTGCCTGCGCAACACTGCTGATGTCATGTCTGACCTCCGTGGAATCGCTCCAGGATTGTTCTCAATTAGGGCACAATTAGTCCAGCGGTAGCATTTTGAAAGATGCACGCTGGTCAGGGGAAGGAGCAAAGGAAGAGAGGAGGAATATCGCTGGGACCTTATCCAGGACTTTTGGAGTCAACAACGGTCTGTCAGCCTCACTAGACCCTGTGCAAGAAATGGGCCACAACCCCTGAAGGATGGCGACTTAAAAAAACCTCCTTTGCCTTTAACTACTTAGACACGTATATAAATATTGAAAGGACACGTGTGGATATGCCTATCACGCAGAAAACGACAGGAATGATGGAAACAAACAATTTCACCAGGAGCGCAGTGAAAACACTGCAGCTGCAATCATGAATAAAAACAAAGCCCCATCAGCACAGCCTGAAAGCCTGCTTGTACAGCACCAGTGCAGGTGGTCAAAGATCAGGCATAACGGCGTCATACCGGTTTTTAACTCCCCAAGGCAATGTCTTGCCCAGCAGATGGCCCATCCTCCTGCTTTTTCATTGTTAACACCTCGCCCGATCTGTTTAACACACTGTCCTCGCTCTGCAAAAAAAAAAATTGCACCGTGCAAAATTACCTCTACCTTGGAGCACTTTGAGCATGTTACGAAATGAGGTAGCTCCACAGACTAACACCAGCTAGCAGATGCAGACTATTTAAATGGCTAATCATGCCTTTGTTGCAAGGCTGGGGCTGTAATATAATGAGACAAGAAAAAGGCAGAGACAAAAAAGAGGCAAAGGTTACATAGACCACCTAGGAACAGGCTGAGGTCAGAGCCAGAGAAAAGATGCTCTGAGAGCTGCAGCATAAAAGCAGAGTGAGCAAATTCCCAATAAAACATCAAAAAGCAATGAAGTGGAAATAATTTTTTAAAACTGGCAATGTGCAAGCCACAGGAGAGTCACAGGCTGAGCTCATTTTATGAGCGGGCGAGAAAGACAAAGGTGACCTGAAATGGCACAGCCTTACATGTAAGTATAAACACCTTTCAAAAAATCTCTCCATTGCCTTCTCCAGGATATGGTTCATGCCCAAAGGCTCCAAACGTGGCAGGGCTTCTCTGAACCTTTTCATGCTTTGCTAACATCTGTTAGCAAAATCTTTTCTCTCTCTCCTAGCATCAATGAACATTAATCTAGACCCTGGAGGGTCCACTGTCCCTACAAACTATGTGCTGACCCAACACTGAAGAGTTAGCTCCATCATCCAGCCGCCTCCTATTTTATTAAGCAGAATCATAAGGGCAGTCAGCCGATAGCTTAAGAAAAGGCTACGCTGGTGCCTATAATTCTATAAATATTGTTCATGATGAAGTACGACATTTCCCCCCCTTTTTTTTCTAGTTTTATCACTATTACCGCACTCAGTAAGGGGTACCTGAAATGCTTAGTATAGTAAGTCCCCAACAAAGGCTCTGCAACGAAAAGGTTACAAACAAAGCAGACTTACAGACACTGTCGAGACACCAAATAATACAGAAGAAACTTATACAGCTATAACTAAAGCCTCACAGAATATGAGGCACGTCAGGTATTTGTATACTCTTTTAACGAACCAGCAAAAACAAAAGCCAAAGCCGTAGCTACACAAAGGAATGAAACCCTCCAAAATATTGCAACTAGAGAGACGTGAAAAAAAAATTAGTTTTAGGAGACTTTGCAAAGAGCTCTTCATACCAGAGTTTCTCCAGCAGCTCAAGTGACATGACAGCACGACACGTTTACCCCAGCTGTGGATCTGCTGTTTGTGCGTGCACATGTTTGCCTATGTGCAGTGATAATGTGGCTTAATGATTACAAATAGGGACCTGGCCCAGCCTGTGCTGTTACACACTCTCTGCTCCCATTAATCTCTTTGAAATTGTTGGGGTCACAGCGGGAAGAGAAAAGGCAGACAAGGAGGCAGGAAATACATGGCACATTATAGGATGTGCTCAGCTCCTCAGAGGAGGGGCCCATACAGCCACAAGGAAGAGAAGCCAAGAAAAATACACACAGGGAACAAAACCTCTCAAGGAAGGGCAGTGTATTTTAAACACTGCACAATATGTGGAAAAGGAAGAGGGTAACCAGGCAAATTCCTTCAGGAAGCTACCTGAAAATAGAAGGAGGTAACAAGTAATTGACAGGTTATCACCAAAGACAAGGACAGGGCAAGTGGAATGGCAAACCAAAGGAGAAGCAGAGCCAATGGGCTCATTGCATTGTTTTTAAATACTGATTTAAAGGACAGAAACAAGGAAGAAATGGGAAAAAAAAACGAACCAGACTGCACGCAACTGCTTCTGGTGTGAAATGAATGGGACCCACCTGCAATTTTTAATTCATTTTCTCACCCAAGGAGAGCTGCTCTTCACTGGAACCAGGTGGTTCCTGCTAACAGCAGAGTTTAGCAAGGAGTAAAAATGCTCATCAGAGCTGCTCCTGAGGATCCTGGAAGTCCCTTTGCCACATCTGTGAGAGAAGCCTTATCCGTAAGCGCAGAGAGTGGTTTGCCTGACCTGCCTCTCTCACGCCAGAGGGAAATCGAGCAAACCAAAAACCAGAGAGAGAGAGAATCTGCCCCCTGGTCAGTACTGCGGAGCTTTTCTGCATAGTAACAACTAACCACCCCTTTGATCTACCCACTATTTCTCTGTATCACAAAACCTCTCAATACCTTCATCATGACTGACCGCAAGCGATTTTCCTCATCAAAGGCTGGTGAGGAGACGTATTTGCAAATTATTTTGTAGCTAGGCTGATGAGGGCAGACTGATTTTTGGTGGTTTGTTAGAGGTTTCAGTTTTTGATGAGCAAACAGCTGTGAATCTGTTAGGGCTGCTCCCATTTCCCATTTCAAACCTACAAACGACATTCTTCAGTGTTTCAGGTTAACCAGCGGGCTCATACCCCATGTCGTGCTGAAACTCACACCTGCATCCCTTTTCAAACAAGTGATGGGTTCGTGGAGGTTTAAGATTCTGAAATAACTATTTTCAACGGCTGCAGAGGAGAGCTCTGGGGAAGAAAAAGCAAACCTAACCATTGCCTCAAATGCCTAATTCCGCAGGACTTGGATTTATAAATACTTAAATAAATACTCTGATTTTATTTCTCACATTTCATTCAGTTGGAAATGGGAGCTGCAATCATGACAGCAAAAGCATTTATTTTGCTTATAGGAACACTAGCAAAGTAGTAACCAAACTGAGGCAGTTCAGTAACATGCTCCCTATCCCACAAAACTCTCTGGAGGACCCTTGTCAATTGACTTACAGCACAAAGTAAAAATCTCATAATGCTTCCTGATAAATGATTTTGTAGCAAGTACCTACACTGCACAATATTTCTCACCACCTCCCTCCCTGTTTCTCCTGTATCTGCCTTTCCTCCTCGCCTCCCAACAGCATCTCATGAACTCTCAGATGTCACCACAAGCCCATTTCCCCACGCTTCCTCTTCCTATCCCTGTTCTTCATTAATCTTTTCACATCCTCCACAGTACAGTAACACACAGGTGGCTCTTACCACAAAAATAATACACAGCAACATACACAGCGTTTGCATCAACTGATTGCATTGACTGCCTTGAAACAAGGCCTCCAAGAACAACAAGGAACTGCCTTATTATAAGCTGTGGACCCAAGGGTATTTTTGCCTTTGCTTCCCAGGAAGCGACGTCCAAGAGGAACCAAAGTCTAATGTTGTAACTGAGTCAAAGATCAGTGAGGAAATAAGCTTTAATCATCTTCGGGATTTCAAACAACAGCTTTCACTCTCAGATCTCTTGAGCACATATTTATAGAACTTTCATTTAATTTGTACTGAAATAAAGGAAAAACGAGTGCAGAACAACATGTCAAGGCCAAGTAGTTTTACCGCTTTCACCTTAATCATTGAACCATTGCTCAAAATATTCCTTTCCTGGGGGTAGATCTACTGCCAGAAGCAAGGCAGACACACTGTCCCTTTCTTTGTGACTCTGCTAAATGCGCCAGACATATTTCAGGTTGGGCGAAGAAAGGGCTGCTTGTAACAGAAAAGGAAATAATCAAGGACCTCTACTCCTCTTTCAGTCATGCACTCTGAATTACGTGTTTGTCTCAGCTTATCAGTGCAAGAAATAAAAAAAAATTAAAAAAAATTTCATTTTTGTGAAGAGAACATTTTTGATTTTCTGGGGAGAAAACCCTTGATATTGAAAACAGCTGCCTCCTATCCATTTTTAGCTAGCATGGCTGTTGTGTAATTCAGGGATCAACTTCCCACTTTTGCTGATTTAAAAAAGCTTTACTCTAAGCTCTCCCTCTCATTCTACAACAGGGAACTCTTAGCAGGAGCGTCTAAGCTTGTGCAGTGCTGAGGCAAACAGGCTGATGCCACTTACTGAAAAATAGAGATGCTCCCCGTGGAGCATTCAAAATTGTGGACTATAATGTTCCCTCCAGATACCACAGTATGGCTTACTCCAACTGTCCTTCTATCGTACACTGAACAAATATAAATTCCTCGTACCTCTGGGTTTTTTTCCTAAGAAGCATATACCCATCACAAATCAATTCTTACTTCTCACTTTTAAATGCACTTCAGGGGTGATTTTTTTTAACTTATGTTGGGGAAATTACAACATTAAGAGACACTGATGCTGGCAGATGTAAATGACGGTCAGCCACACAAAATCAACACCCCTAGGTTTGATGTCCTATAGGAAGGACAAGAAAAAAGGACGCCTATTTAAAAGGGGTTACAATACACAGTCGAGAGCTAAACAGAAACAGTTGGATGCATTTGCAGAATTGCTTCAGGCTTTGACTCACATTCATTGTGATGATTTCAAATGTAATGACCTGTTCTCCCAACTGTTTGTTCCTGCCTCCTGCTAGGGGTTACTAACTCCAAGGAAAGTCAGTAAAATGAAACTTATGAGGGCTGCTTCAACGCAACACTCTGCAACTTCAGTAATGCCGCACTCAGAGGTGCATTGAGCTCCAGACACGGAACATGCACCAAATTCCACAAATTCCGCCTTGAATCAGTAGCAAGCAGCTAGGGATGGGGGACAGGTAGCACTTAAATCCACCTCCAGTGTTGGCTAAGTAAATACCTAATGCATAAGGCCCTTGTTCCTAAGCCTGTGAGTCTATGGAAAGGGGCCAGAAATTTAAAGCTTACCTGAAGAATAGCCACTCGGAGGGATTTCACCAGCTGGTGTTGACATGCTTTTATCTGAGGGAATGATTCATCATCCATAAATTAGCTGATTATCCTTTAATCGGCATTTTTTTGAAGCATCAAAAGTTAAAGATGTAACACTTTGCACTCATTAGCTTATTTTTAATTCATTAAAATGGTAAGTAAACAGGGAAAAACTGATTTTCTTAGTTCACAGCAGAACTCAATAACCAGGTGGTGGGGATTAGGATCTCCTAATCTCCCACGGGGAAGATATAATTCACGTTTCACTTCTGCTAAAAGGGGGTGAAGCAGTAGGCATGGCTGTCACATGTGAGCTGTCTGTCCAGCTCGGCCACCGACTCCATGGCTTCACACGTATGCTTGGTCTGAGCCAACTTGGCCAGGTGCCACTTTCAGTTCTCAGTGCTCAGCTAAAAGATCTGTATCTTTTCAACTCACTTTATAATCAGTTAAACTGTTCTCACTGCCACTGAAGTTGTGAAACTGCACCCACTCTGGCCGTTTAAATACAAGGAAAGGTAAAGAAGCTTTTCCTCATGTTCAGACTGCTCAAAGTGTCCCCTGGCAAAAGCAAAATTGACCAGCAGCGCCATGCAAAAATGCAGAGAAACCGGTCATGGAGCTGGCTGCAGCGAGGTGCAGAATAGGTGGTACCTGTATCTATACAAGAGACTGGCTTTGAAGGTGACCAATACATAAGCAATAAAATTCAGTTGCGGGAGAAATTCATAAATCATAATGGGCAACACCAATTACATTGTCACCAGAGTCACAGGACTGCTTCTCGGTTTTGTTGGTCCAATATTGTAACTGCTGCACGTACAACACTTAAAAATATTAGCCCAAAATAGGAGTTACTCCTCTGTCTAGAATACTGCAAAGTCGTACTTAAAAATGAAGACTACTTTACTAGAGCCCATCTCCTTAGTCATAGCATTAGCCGGTTAGGGGAATGTACACTGTGACTTAACGCTTTTATGTACGTGCATTACAGTAAATTAAAAAGGGGTAACATAGCCTTTTTTAATAAATAATCCACTGCTGCTGCCACACATATTACAGGCTGTCTGATTCCTAGAAATATGAATGTTAGCATTCTGGTGGCCAAAAGCAGACTGCTGTTTTATGGGTAGTCATCAAAATGTCATGTTTCAAAATATCAGACAGCCTTCCCTGCTATACACAATGAAAATATCCAATTACACTTTCTAAAGAAATCACATGAATTTAAAGGTACAGGCACCAGAAAATATATAGGAACTGAGAGTGACAGCCTTTTGGAAACACTAAGACTTCTATTAATATTAATCATGGCTAGAAGGACTCTCTTAGTCATTTCGAAGTTCATCATTGAATAAAAACAACGTGAAATTACAATTTCACCTAATAATCGTTAGCTTCTGGTTCTTAATACCTTTGGGTTTTCTACAAAACAAACCCAAATTCTGCTTTTAATTATGTAACTGCAAATCCAGAGTAACTGATTTGGGAGATAAAATGCTACTATGAGAATAAAAGCCTACTAAGAGTTTGATTCAGAGTTTTTCTGCTTGCTGACCTTAACTGATGGGAATTAGGCAATGTTTTTGATGGAGCCTTTTATCCGAAATGCTTAGATGCAAATCATCTCACAGTAAGAGCTGGAGGGGAAAAGTATCAGGACATTTTAATATATTCTAAACAAAATAAAGTCAGGTCTTGCTCTGAATTGTATTTCAGATTTCATTTTTCTCAAATATAAATACTTCTAGTGCTTCAAAACAAAATTAAATACTCCAGTCTGATCCCTCAAAAACATTTCTTAAAACTCAAAATAATTATTTTACTTTCTTTGGACCTTCCAGCTAACAAAATAACTAGCTATTTGCACTGCTCTAAGATTAGACTGTCAAAAGCATATCTTGGTATTTTATATATATATGCACATGTACATGTACATATATAAGAAAGGGAGAGAGAGTTGGGTACATCTTACTGTTTCCTTGAATGGGACATGCAGACTGTTTCAGTCTATTTGCAGTAACACTCATTAGCAAACAATTTTTGGTTTGTGTGGTGGTATCAAACAGACAACAAGAGCCATGTCAAGTCTACTGCACAACACTAACAAATCAAAATTTCGTATATAGAACAACTTCCTAAACCAAAAGCTGCTGGCTAGTTACCAAAGACGCTTTCTAAAGCACGACCCAGCAGCTGAAAACATTGCTCACCGGGAACGGCAGCTTCTTCTCTCTTTGAGAGATCGGAGAGGATTGGTTTTGGAAAAGGGCTAAGGCACGTTTCAATCTAAGCAGGTCAAGATTGAATCACCACGTATCAACCTATACAATCACCCCTATTGCCAGCTCAGAGCAATATGCACCTTCAAAGGGCGGTTCATCTTCACAAGGCACTCTGCTCTCTCCCTCCATTAAACACAGAAGTCTAGAGGAAACCCTAGACTTCGTGATACCCACAGTTATGTGAGATGATTTGCAGCGTGGTTGGATCTGAAGCTCTATAGCTGTCCCGAGTGAACAACTGCACTTACAATAGCAAATTCTGTATTTTGTGAGATGGAATTAAATTTCATCCAAAGCAGTCCTTCATTTGCCCACATTACTACAATCTTACTCTTTTTAATACATTTGGCCAAAACCAGAAATAATGCTGGAGTGTTGTTTTCTGTACTGAAAATTTTCCCAAGGACTAAGGAAAATACCATTTGAAAAATATTCAAAAATTATTGGACTGTGTCTTTAAGAACTATAGGATTTCTGTAATAGTTTGTATTTGTTTGTGTTTCAATGTGGAGGTCTGGAAAGCACGTACAAAAATGCAAATAATTAAAATGGTAAAGGAAATGGGGAATCTGTCTCTGATTAATTAAGGGTTACAATACGAAACGGTCTTGTGAATTGCTAATTTAAATAACGAGCCTTAGTTCAGTGCTACCTTCATTACAAATGAAAAATGTAGTAAAAATCACAAGCACCTCACAAGAAACCTAGATCTGGTCCTCCAGAAGTGCTGCATACACCTCGATTTCGAGGAAAGGCAAAAGCACCACCCAGCTTTAACACTCAGTCATTCGAAAGAAAACCCATTGTTTATAGGGCACTCTGCCCTATTCAAACACAAGGGATATCATTAAGTTCTGTTGGAGAAGCACAAAGGCCCAAACATAAGCTTTGGCAGCTGAAAGAAAGAGAGCAATTGCAGAACTATAGCTGTTCAGATGGTGAGAATCAGTGTAGCTCCCTTGACTTCACTAGAATTATACAGATATAATACACCAGCTGAGGATGTCATCCATTATCTGTAACTCCAGCTGTGCCTGCATTGCTAATCCAGCCAGATCTTTGAGTAAAGACTTATATAGCATGACGCAGACTGCTTAATATAATTTAAATACAAAGAAAAGACTTGTAGATAATTTCTGCCTGAACTCACTATGACTCAGAGCAAAGTTAATATGGCAGAGCAAATAAACCAACACCAGTTTTTGACAGGGTTACTAGACCGTCCACCAAGTGGTCCATGCGCACACAAAAAAAGGCATTGAAAATTACTGATTTGTTGAAATGACTTGTGTTGTGCAATTTGTGAGCAGTTTGTTATGAGCATTGAACACTCCAAGTTGTCACTCGGCATAAAGTCCAAAGCTGCTGTAAGATGGGACATAGCCAAAGGGTTCCTACCGTATAAACATTTTGCTCTTAAAATTCTTTGTTTAACCACCCTTTTTTTTTCTAAGAAATGTGCTTATCTGTTGTGAGCGAATGTAAAAAGGCAAGAAAAATCTAGGTCTGAACAAATTTTCTCAGCAAGTTAAAGGATATGCACAGAAAAACAGCGACAACATATGCCCGGCTCTATTAGTGAGCCACCATCCTGAAAGCAGTCAGTTCATCGTGTACTGGGATGTCTTCTTTCTTCAGGCTGCTGCTGTCAGAGCTGCCTGAACAGCTTGCACTTCTTGATTACAGCCTATGCACGCAACCGCTCAGTCACTTTGCACAACTCAAAACTTCTGGCAAACTGCGTAAAAGGAATTTGCAAAGAACCCTCTGAGCAATTCACAGAGGAGTCCTTGCCAAGCGGCCGCTGAAGGACGTTCATGACTAGTCAGTATGCAATAGAGAGAAGCAGAGGGAACACGTGCCTCGTTAGGGGCACATGTTGCCCCTACATCCCTCAGACGCATTATCGTTGCCAACTCTCCTATGGCAGTGGCATAGTTTTGCGTCCAATCACGCAGACCTGGCATTACATGTTTAGTGTGTTACATGTTTAGTGAGGAAAGGGGGAAAAAATAATGCAAGAAAGATGAGAAGCGGATCTAAGGTTCAGCTCTTTGTATCTGCCAACCACCCAAACACCACTCTCTTCCTCCACGTTGTCTTCCAACTCTCTGTACCATGCAGTAGCTGCCAGTCCCCCCATACCTGCCAGGTTTCAGCAGCAGCAGCAATTTTCTTTGTCAGGCTGTGAGTAGGCTCTGAAGGAGCCACTTGGCTAGCCAGGCTGTGTTTGCTGCTTGACCAGCTATTCCCCATCTCCTCCACAGAAAGGGAGATAGACTGGACAGAAGCTTTCCAAAGACTAGATTCAGCATGCGCCACCCGCCCCCCCCCAAGTTAAACAACGCTGCTTTACATATAAAGCCAGATTAAAGGATAAAATAGAAAATGCGAATGATATTACCTCATATGCCAGCTCAACTCACTTAAAAGAACTTCACCCTGCTCAAAGGCAAAAGCAGTCCACTCCAGTTTTAAGGAGAGGATGTTTTTTTGAATTCTAACCAAGGTCACCAGGAACTCCACAAACATCTACTCTAAAAATCAACCCCTTCTTTGCCAATGAGTATCATGACAGCCAATTTTTCAAACAAATGATCTAAAGCAAAAATGATCTTTCCTGGCATCAGAAAGCTAGCACATAACAGAAATCTTGCTTCCCAGTTCCTGCCCTGACCACTACAATGTCCCTGCCACTATGAACAATCAGTGTCCTTCAGGGAATGAGAAGTCTTTCTAAATATATAGTGCAAAACATGCAAAATTCAAACTGAAAACTCAGGGTCAGGGCTTTAGCTGCCGTACCTCTGTTGCCTTAACAGAGCCAGCGGATTCTTAGTAGATACACCTGAAGACAACAAAACACAATTTGAAGATTGTCATGCGTGCATGCCTTTCTCCATGTGAAGATGGAATCAGTCCCTTAAAAGACAGTTCACTGCATAGGACAGAATTCACAACTAGTCCTTCACAACTAGTAACCACACAAAAGAAAAAAAAAGGCATTAATATCTCACACCCACTTTATTTCAAGTAAGAAATTAACATTCATCACAACCACTGATGAATTTTTTTTTTCCTTGGGTTTCCAGGACCATTGCTAATGGTGGTTATTTAAGGCTTCATTTCACAGAGACACATTTTCAGGCAAGGTTGCAAGTGGCAAAATGAGAGGAAGGGCAAATACTACTCCGGAACTGGGCTGACCCAGCAACATCCAGGAATGCTAATGAAAATAAAAGGAGGATGTTGAAGGTCCTTCAGTGCTGTGGCTGCTCAGTGACTGTGGAAAACTAATAGGAAGGGACACATCCGTGAACTACTCATGGATATCATCTGCTCCATAGGAAAGTGGGATGCTCAGGTTTCTGCCAGTCTGTGACAGAGGAAAATTCCTTGGACAGTAAATTTGCACTTGATATACACCTCTGTATCTGAGGAAGAAGCATCAGAGATGAGAACCAAACCCTGCAATATTCTGACAATGTGTGAACAGCAATTAGCAACTCTGTAGACAGAAACAGGTTCTCTGGCAGGTCCCATTAATCTCTTTATGCAGATTCAATACTCACAAAAGAGACTGCGTGAGTAGCCAAGAATGTAAGTCTGCTCTTCACACTGGGTACCTCAACAAACACCTATGATTGAAGACTGGGTACAGAGCCAGGAACACGCTGCTCTGGACTTCACTCTGACTCAGTGTTGTTCTGTGATGGCTCCCTCTTGTTTCTGTTATCCTATCTGAAAATGAGGGACAGTGATACTTCATCTGCCCTGCTAAATGCTTCAGCTCCACAACAGCCTGTAAACAGCAGCTTGACTTAGACTTACTCCATTTACAAAAAAATCCACCTTCTGAAGTGGGATGGAGATCAAATCTTTTATATCACGCCTCACAAACAAGCCTTTTCGTTCCTGCTCTCTGTTACCGTTCCTGGTCAACAGTCAGAAACCTTTCCTAAAGATGAACTGCAAACCTTGCAGCTGGTTGTCAAACGTGCTTTAGTACCACCCACACTCTGCAGCTTTTCTGAAGGCTCCTTCCTGCCTGACACAGAAGGATGAGAACAGCTAAAGTCGTCAATCACTGGGAGACTGACTGGGACAAGGCATGAGTGGGCTCCAGCCAACAGACAAGCCGTGAAGGAACTGCAGTTCTCCGCTGCCTCCCATTTTACTGGTTAGCGGAGTCCAGACACCTTCGTGCCAATACGAACAATGGGTTTTATTTTTGTTCTACCTCCAACCAGCTCGCCCTCGGTGATCCAAGCCTGTTCTGCGCTTACATTAACTTCTACCGGCCTAGACCAGAGTACAGTGAAAATCGGCATGACCAAGTGACATACAGCTGGACAGAGCGTGGAGCATGTCCTGAGGATGGAGCACGACTAGGACTCCTGGCATATCCATCCGTTTGGCACATCCTTACTGAAGCCCCAGCTGCATCACCCTGGAGTAAACAGAACTTACCTGACCCTTTTAGGGCTGATGGGAAGAGCATGAGTAGATAATGAGCTCCTGTAATGAATCATTTAGAGAATAAAAGCTTTACCGGCTCACACCGCTGTGCTTTACATCCATGAAAAGGCCTGGATCTGTGCATGCAGTGTGATCGTTTTCTTATCGGTAAACAAGCTCACTATTACTCTGCCTTAGCCCCTAACCTGATTTAGATTTACAAGGTGATTCCCCTGGCTTTTCATCCTTCCTGTCTTCCACAAATAACGGGAGCCTACAACAAACCTGGCGCTGATTCAGGGTCTTCACTGTATTTTAGTTGGCAGCCTCTGATGTGCATCAACTAAATCTGTATCTTCTGTTTTAAGGCCCAGGTCACTCAAAATTGAACACTGCAGCTGCTGTTAAAGAATGATGTGCTTGGTTTTGTTTGTTTGTTTTTCCTTTTGGTTTATAACCCACTTGCTTTCTTAAAAAATGAGGCTTAACTCTTCCTGTTTTCTTGTCCTGACTATTGCTCAAGCAGTCTACTGTCAGGATACAAATTCAGCTACTTCTTGGAGTGTTGTTTCTGCCAAAGGTTAGTCTGGCATAAAAACAGTGCCAGGTAGGATGTAGATTGGTCAGAAATATCTGAAAAGCAATCCTTCACCATATCAAAAGCAAGCCAAATAGTTTAATTAGCCCAATGAATCTAAGAAACATCCCCTTTTACCTTGTGCAGTGTAAGTGGATCTTCCAGTCACTGAACTGACCTTTATAGAAAGAAAAAATAACTGTCACGTTTCATTCTTTTATCCTGCTTACTACGTTTTCTCTTTCACCCATTTTGGCAGTTATTCTTTCTACTTGGTTTTTATTTACCTCCAGTTAGGACACAGCAGAGCAGTGCCACCCAACTGTTTGCTCCATGGGCTGGCTAGCTCGGCTCAGTCTTTAATAGTATCATTGGGAGTAAATAGAAGAAGCACTATGAGTATTTCTGCATGCATTAGACTAGATTTCAATTTAAAAAAAAAAAATCTCTAAAAGACTACATGACCTAAGGTATCAGTGACAAGGAGAATGCCACCTTAATATGTGTTGGCACACAAAATGGAAGAGCAAGCACAAAGAGCAAGCTACTAGATAGTAATAGGGGGAGAGGAAAAAAATCTCATTATACAGAAGATGTGGTTATATCACAGAGCTTCAGCTAAAGTTCTAGCAACTACTGATAGCATTCTCAGTTACACACATCTAAGCAGATCTATCAAACCAGACACCTCAAGTGACACAGGGACCTGGTGTGAAACCAGGAAATTCTGTTTGAACACAGAGAAAAGCTTTTTTTTCTGTCAGGGTGGTCAAACACTGGAACAGGTGGCCTGGAAAGGTGGTGGTGTCTCCATTCCTGGAGATAATCAAAACCCAACTGGACATGGTCCTGGGCTGCCAGCTCCAGGTGGCCCTGCTTGAGCAGAGGATTGGAGCAGATGACCTCCCTCGCAACCTCAAGGGTTGCAAGGAACCCCTTGCAACATCAACCATTCTGTGATCCTGTGAACAGTGATCAAGCTTAGCTGTACAAAAGATTTCAACTCCATCCTGCCAAGATGTCAGCTGTTTTGGTTGTCTATTTCCAGCATTGCAAAGACTTGGGCAAGTAACCTTAGCTATGAAAAATCTGCATCCATTCAGTCTCTCCAGAGAGTAAGCAGAATTTTAACAAATGACATGCTTAGACTTGGGAATGTAAAAATCTACCCACACGATTTAGCCAAGTCTCTGCCTGAAATAGGGTTGGGAAAAGGTAATATTAGATTAGTGTCTCTCTTAGTTGGATAGTAAATACATCTGGTACATTACTGTATTACAGTACTTCATTACTAGGTAGTGCAAGATAGCAGAGAATGAAGCTGATAGAGTTTGACCAAAATCAGGAAGGAAATTTTGATCTAAATTATAAATGAGCCACAACCTTTTAAGCCGCAGGATGACCTCTTGCCATAGAAACAGTGATGATAGACTCAGCTCTCTCTTCTACACTGTGCTTCCTATCAGCTTTACTCACTAACACCAACCTGCTGTATCAAACACGCATGGCACTGAAAAATTGAGCCAAGACTATTTCTGAGAACAGTCCATATTCACCACTGCTATTGATTTGAAACATTGCTCTGGGCATAAACCCAGGCAGAAACACTGTCTTATTAGTAAGTAAACCCTGCCAACAGTAGCAGAAGTAATAATTATCATACAAGAATCAACACCCTCCCAGGATGTAATGAAATAAATCAATTAGAAATTCAAGAATACATGTATTTTGCACATTGTTTGCTATGCTTTTAGACAGAGTAAAGCAAAAAAGGTAGGTAAGTCACAGTGGAACATTCTAGTCTGAAAACTGAATTTCTTTTTCAAGCACAAAGAATCCATACCCCTATAGATAAGCCAATTAGAAGGGCTGGCACAGATGAAGTTAAAAAGAATTGTAGGATTTCATGTACAAAAAGTTCATAAAGTGGCTAAAATTTCTTTTTCTAAGACACTTGAGAAATCTCTTGAGTGTTGTTTCAAAACCCGTGTGAAATGAACACTGAACTTCAGGGTGCAATTTGACTCAAAGAGTCAGAACCTTAAGGGTCTGATTTTAGCAGCCTGCCTGCTTCAGTGAGAAGTACGTAAGTTATTCAAATGCATAAACAACATGCCAAAATCAGCAATGCCAAATCTTACAACTGTATATTCACATACTCAAGAGAGAGTGTTAAAATTACTCTACTGGAGTTCTTTAATACTCGTACTTTACAGCTCCATCTTTTATTAGCTGTTAGTAACACAGTTCAACATTACAAGCTGTCTACACACTCCGATCTAGCTTTCTATTCTAATTGATGAAATTTAAACTCATGCAAGTCTGAGATTATTTTATGATTATTCCCCAGGTAGTCAAGCCCCCATTTTTTACTGTGATGTCATAGACTTTTCTTGGCAGCTCTCAGTGTAACTGGGTGTTCGCTATTTAAGTGCAATCTCAAACAAGAAGTGAATGCTGTGTACAGACCGGCCAGATTGCAAGAAACCATGCTATCTAGGGACTTTGGTGGAAGTTGCTCTGAAGCACTCAAGATAAGGCTTCTGTTAATGTAAATCTAAGTTTTTTGCTTTAGAAATGGCATCAAATTCAAGGAGGCCACTCTTAAGTCTTGCTTTATGCCCAAAGAGAAGCAGATTTTGTTCAAAAGAGCAGCATAGTAAAAGGTTAAGAAACTGAATCCAGCCTATGCATTGGCCAAGTGGCTTTATGAAAAAAAGAGCCCTTAGGCAATGCTGAGGCTGCTGCTAGTCATGCAAACTGTATGGCTTTGTTGAACTCATCTGTGTCTCTGGACTGTTATTCCTTGTCCTTCATTTCCACCACCAGTTCTTTGGAGCTGTCCTGCTCCATCTTTCTGTCTTTTGTTCAGACGACATCTAGCTCTGTGGGGGCAGGGATCCCCAACTAATGCAAGTAAATGCACTGAAAACTTTCAGTCTTACAGGGATAACCAAACTGTGAGGAGGTAGAGCTCAAATTGCCACACTATCCCTTGGTATGTCCTACGTGCTGATGGAAATCAGGGGAAGTCTTTGTGGTTTAGTTCAAGCACATGAGTACATTCCCCTGCCCAGCTCACCACCGCATGGGAAAGGACGAGGCGGCAGATGGAGCACACGAGGGGAATCCCTGCACGGTCAGATGGCTGATGCCACACGTTCAGAGCATTTCCCAGCTGACGCTGCAGCTTTCGGTCCTAATCATCTTCTTGCTCTCCTGTAGCCCAACCTTTACGACTGGTCCAAAATAAATGCAACTCCCATTCACTTTGAGCCCAAGCAGAGAAACAATAAACATGTTCTCCTTGTAAGGTATTTCTAGCTTAGTCAGAAAACAAAACCATAAATTGATAAAACAGTCTTAACAGTCTTCCACGTTTACAAATAATCATGACAGCCTCTCACATCACATCCCAAAATGCAGACACCTCTTCTGTGTGTTTTGTGCATTTACATTTGGACAATCAAAACCACATCAGGAGCTCCACAGATACTAAGACTTCTTTCATCACTACACTGTCTCCCCTGTCACTACCACCCACCTTTTGAGGTCCTTTTGCCCTCTTGCAAAGAATATCCTGCTGCTAAGCTCTCTGGTGGAAGATGCAGATGAACTGATGCACTATAGGCCACACATGACACTTTCTTTGAGTCCCTCTGCACCACAGAATCCCTCCCCCAAGGCCCAGGGAAACCCTTAAAGGAACTCTCTGCAACCCTGACTCACTGTCTCTTGTTGGCTGCTCCAGGACCACCTTCAAAACCAGGCTTGTCTTTCTTCTATGGTATGAATCTGTGAGTCCAACTTTGAGTGCCGTCAAAATGTGGTCTTTGGACTAAATCAGGCTTTCATTACTAAAAACACTTGTGAAGGGAAAGCCCCAGGCTGCCATTAGAACAGAGGCAATACCCTGGCTTCTATCTGCTTTGGAAGCAGCTCTTTCACTGCAATGTAGGCATGGCTTCTGTGGGTCTGAGGTCAACACTTGAGAGGATTACTGGTGCAACACTGCCTATGGATGGAGCAGAAGAGAACTGAAAGAAGACCTCTGCCTTTACCTCCCCAGCAGATAAACAAGGCAAGATCTATAGGGAGAGGTAGTGTCTTAGATCAACTGATCCATCGTAAAAAAGAGAAATAGTTCTCAGAACTGTTGGTGTTCAATTTGGTACTTTTTCTTGCTTGTGTTTTGTGGAAGGGCTTCTCTGTGCTTAAATGCTTGGCGATATTTTTGTCAAATATCCTCTCTCACTACAGACCTTATCGTTGGTATCCCTAAACTAATATAGCTACAAGAAAATTATTGTTGCTTTTCAGAAGATACTGGACATGGTCCTGGACCAACAAAGGAACCAAAACTCTTTTCATGCATGATGAATAAAGAGGAATCTACCTGCCGTATCCCCTTGTTGTCCATATTACTCCTCCTGGAAGGTCTCCAAATAGTTTTCCGGAAATAGACGATGACTTGGTCATATATTAACTGAATCCTTCAGTTTTGAGTTTAAGTTTCTTCACAAATTTAACTAACTTGTAAAAGAAATATAAAGACAGGGCCATTCTGGTAAAAAAACTCATCTGTCTTTTTATCCCTGCAATGTCATTTTGAAATGCTGGCTTCCATAAATATTCTACCCATTTTACATATACCCAGCTCCCTAATTGTTCATTTGGTCAGCCTGCATACAAGTGAAACACAGACATGTCTACAATAAAATCAGAACATTTCTTCCAAAAACCTCTTAATGAACAGTAATGAGTCTGTGGGTAGAGCTCCTTGACGCTTTCTTCTCCCTCTCCCCCTTGCCTCCAAGTTTAAAAACACATTCCAGAGTTGCCAGAATTAAGCTATTTACAATTTTCAAGACATCTTCTGGAACATAAATCAATCGGTATGAGAAGAAGCTCACAAATTTCTGAGACAGACTTGAAAAATTGACTTTCATACCTTGCACACCTTGGCTTTGAAAATAGGCTTTAATCCTTGATGATACTTTTTCCTCAATGATGATGCCATTTAACTTCTTTGTTACCTCCTGTGAAAGGCCTTCTGAACATCTAGATTCTTCCTTCCGTATTTAACCATTTCCACTCTCTTTCTGTGGATTAAACTAAGTCAGAATAACTAATTCCTTCTGTCCTTCATTTTTCCCCACTCTTTTAATACAGGTACTATTTTTCCTTTACCATTTGCTGAGAACCTGTGAAAAAAATAGTCCCAAAGATCTTCCCTTGGTGGTTCTGAAACCGCTCTGGCTATTTATTTTTAAACTCCTGAAAAAAATTTCTCCAGATGCCTCTAACTTCTGGTTTACCTAAAAATCCCTTAACCTGTTTGTTCTCCATTTTCATGTCTGTTCTGACCCCTCTGTTAAGACTAAATGTTTATCTTTGCTTCACTATCATGCACTGGACTTTCCCTAGCCTATGTCCTCCTCTTTCTTTCAGCATATTACAGTCTCTCAAATGCTAGTTTCCTCAATGATATTAGAGTATTGCCTTGTAGGTGTTTTATTATTCCACTTTTAATACATTTCTAGCAATTTCTCAGAATTTTACTGCAAAATTCTTGTTTGGAATTTCACGAATCACAATTTTAACTTTATCATAACTTTACCAGATTTGTCGCCCTTTGGTCATCCCACAGAGAAACTAATGAAAATTAAAAAATATAAAAGATAAAAGATTCAATTTAGCATGCAGGTACTTTGAAAAGGTTGTTTCTTCCCCTCTACTGTTGACGCTCTGTTTCTCCTACCTCTTCAAATCACGTTTTAACATTTCAAATACATTTCCTTCAAAACCAGTTCTTGTACTTAGAGCAGAAAATACAAGGAACAGTAAGGGCAAACAGTAAACAAATAATAAAATATAGTGGGTCAACATCCAACTCCTAATATAGAGCATTAAAATAGAAAGGGGATGAGGCTGTATTAAGTAGCATCAGCACTGCAGAAAAAAACCACATGCAACCAGCTGCACCTCACAGGAAACTGCAGATATAAAGCAAGACAAGAAGTGTCTGAGTTTCTGAGTTAGTAAGATAAACTCACGATAGTCCCTCCTCCCTCCTTTGTCAGTGGCACCTCACTGGAAAAAATGTCAGTTCTTGAAGCCAGTCTCCAAGATAGCAGTTCCTGAATTGACAACGGATCCTGCTGTATCTCTAGCTCAATGCAGCCACCAAGTTCAATACCCCCACATGATGATTTTGATACATCTAATATGAGGAGCACTGCTGGAGATGTGTCCATCTAGAGTTCAGTTTGTCCCCTTCTTCCCTCATAAGCCTCTATCCGCAACAGGCATGAAGCTATTGGGAAGGCATATGCTCTTGAGTAGTTTATTTCTCAATCCGTATAGGTTCATCGGCAAAAATCTTTCTTCCAGTTGCTCTTTACCAGCAGACCAAATGGTCACAACAATGGACTTCAGTATGGCAGAAGAGGGCAGTCACCCCGGTGACTGCTGACGCTTCTCACAGCACATTATCTTAATTCACAGACTCCTTTTGTGTTCTGCTCTGTGCAGAGGAAATGGACAGGAATAAACATGGTATCATAAAATCTAAAACTGGTCTTCTCTCCTGAAGGAGGAAAACTCTGAGGTCCTTACGAGGAAGGCACCTTTCCCATTGCCTCCTCTTTCTAACCCTCTCTTCATCCCTTTACAGTCAACTTTTTACAGCAGTTCCTCTTCAAAAGACTGTTTTTCAGAAAGGTTTCCTGACTATACTCTCCTTTCCCTTAGAACCAATAACGTATTTCCTCATGGTTTTAGAGATGTACTCAGCATCAGGACTTCATAAAATCTGAGAGACAGGGTTAGCTGCTAGTATTCATCTGACCCCAAATGACACCAAAACTCTCATACAGAGAGCAACAGGCATCCTTTTATAGCTGACTTCAGTTTTACAGCAACTGATTTTTTTTCTCTGCTCTGAGAAACCACGAAATATTCGCAGGAACCAGCACCAGGAAGAGGCCCTAAAGAGCAATCCAACCAAAAGCCCTGTGTCTGCCTATCTAAGCAGAGCAACCAACTCTGATCACCCTGTGCCTTCTCACGCCGTATTAACCAGCCTTCCTACGCACAAAATGATCCAGCAGTTTAGTCACATCTGAAGCAAGCGTATCACTTACCCTCCAAGGATCTTTATAGCTAAATATTTATCTAAACAAATACAAGGAAAACACTAATGTGACAGCTGTCAACTTCCCAAATCTTCTACAGAAGTAAACTAAAAGCAATAAAATGCAAATGCCAATTTTACAACTGGATTTGTTCTGCTCAGAAAAATAGCAGTTTCACTATAAAATAAAACAAACCCGCCTCTACTTGCAGGTGTATTTTCACTGAAAATTATTCTATTTCTGTTATCGTACATAAAAGGCTGATCATGAAAAATGTTCTCTAACACTTACAATGACTCATTTCTAGCAATTTAACAGCATCCTCTTGTAAGAAAGATACAGCAGTTTTTTAACATTCTGACTCAAGACAATTGTCCTTTTAATCAGTTCAGTTTTTGCTTATAAAAAACATTTCATGAGTTACAACCTCACACTCCTAGATATTAAAACTGCACATCCAGCTTTTGAGGGAGCATAATAGTTGGAAAAACAACAAATGTCAACAAATCTTTGTATTTCCCAGGGATGTAACAGGAATTTATTTAGGTGTGGACTGTTTAGGAGTAATTTAGGGGTCTCTGTGAGACTGTCTTCATGACGGACTATCTTCATGGCCCCATGTTTGTCACCAAAAAGGACTGTCGTGGTTTAACCCCTGTTGTTTAACAGACAGCAACTAGGACCATGCAGCCACTCACTCACTCCCCCCTTCCTCCCCAGTAGGGTTGGGAGAAGAGGGAGAAAAAGAGGTGAAAGGGAAGAAAAACTCGTGGCTTGAGATAAAGGCAGTTTAATAGAACAGTAACAGAAGAGGAAAATAACATTAATAATAATAATCATAATCATAATGGTAAAAGAATATACAAAATAAAGTGATACAACACAAGTCACTCTCACTAACTGGTGATTGGTTGCCCAGCCCATTCCGAGCAGTGATTGAGGATTCCTGCCCCCCAGCCAACCCCCATTTATGTATACTGAGCATGACATCTATGGTATGGAATATTATTCCTTTGGCCAGCTTGTCCTGTCTATGCTCCCTCTCAGCTTCTATGGGAAGCTGAAGAAGTCCATTACTAATGCATTAGCAACAACTAAAACAATATGTGTTATTGACATTTGGTCATATTAAATCTAAAACACAGCAGCTACTAGAAAGAAAATCAACTCTATCCCAGATGAAACTAGGACACTAGTGAAGTGCACTTTGGCTGCTCACTAAATCTACACAGTAAACATTGGTAAGATGGTGGTGCTGAGATACCTACACGTGCTGGTACAAACCCAATTACAAGAAATAACCAATCTTGGGTCAAAAAGATGTTCTGATTTCCACACTGGCTAGCATCTAGGGTGCCAGCTGGCTAGAACAGAACTAGCACTGGTACCTACAGCTGAAAAGTCTCCAGTTAAAAACTACACCAGATGCCTTAGCTATGAAGCATCAGCTTCTTCCTTGCCTCTACTAGCAGCCTCTTAGTATTGATGCTTTCCAACAAATCAACTTGCCTACATTTCTCTCAGAGGACAGGCTATACTTTCAGCACTGAGGCCAGGCAGAGAAGGCTGTCTGAACTCCAGAGCAGACTAGGAAAAAGAGATTGTCTCATCCACACCCTGTGGGATTTTTCGTCTTGGAAAGTCCAGCCAAAGGCTACGTGAGTGCAGGAGCCAACCCGCCCTGATGAGAAAAAAAAAATCCAAGTCAGGTTTTTGATGGGTGTAAAATACTGCAGTGGGAGCTACACCAGGAAAGAATCTGTTCCCCTAAAGGACTCCACATTGGCATTTCTTTCTCCATTCGTGCTTTCCTTCAGTGTCTATTTTAAGTCCTATTGATTTAGTCTTCTCACTGAAATTCACATTGAAATAATGTCCTACAATGTTTATTGAGAAAAGCATTGCTTTTGGTAATAAACAAGTAAATCTTTCCCAATATTACATGAATGGAAATATTAATAGTCCACAAAAACTAAAATGTCATCAAAAAAGCATTTCAAATATGTTTGTATTTGTTATAAAAAATTAAGAGTGCAAAAATAAAAACGGGGAGGGGGCTTCTAAGGCACAAGCTCTTGCTGACCAACCCAGCAACTGTTTTCCCAACCCACCTTGCTGCCCAGACTGAAGACTCCTGAACAGCCTACCGCACAGCCCGTCAGCCTCTGCCTGAGATCAGCAGCGCTGGGATCTCACAGATCTGCACAAATCGGCAGTGATTAGCAGAGGAATAAAACCCACCGGTCTTCTCAGCTAGATTATCTCATTCCCAGCAATCTCCTCCACTGTTTAATGAGAAAACAGATACTAATTAACCTCTCTGCCTCTTTGACACCTATGCTTAACCTAAAGCTTTTGGCCTGCGGCTAAGTCCATAAGGATAATTCTTACACTCCTGTGACTGTCTCCTGAATTTGGAAGTTTTCTTTGAAGTTTATAGGATCACATGACTGCAGATGCTACTAAAAGTGAAAGTTATTTTTTAGAGATGGGAACAAAAGAAAAAGTGGGAATGTCACAATCTGACAGACTGCAGAGACGTCGTAGTTTTCTGTGTTCTCATTATTTGCAGTCTTTCAAATTGCAGGATGCCTTGTACCTTCATTTTTTAAAAAAGAGATGTATTTGCTTTCCAATCAATATCTGAAAAAAAAATCCAAGAGATGGGACAGTGGTAGAAAAATACCTGGTTAAAGCTAAAGACTGCAAAGAAAGATTAGTTACATAAACACGGATTAGGCACTTAAAAATTGTTGGGGATGTTACCCTGAAAAAAATTGTGTCACTCATACAAGACACTAAATTGCTTCATCTAGCAAAATACGTGTAAGTTATTCCACTGACTTTGAAAATATTACTCACATACTTAGATATGAGGTACTTGGGTAGGCTATTCCACATACTGGCAGTAGGATTTAGAAGCTCTCATATCAAGCCCTACTGCAGCTATATAAGGATGAAAAAAAAATCACCTTAATTAAAAGCTTTTATTTGCTCAAGGACATATATAGCTTTCCCATTTCACAAACCTAATAATGGAAAATCAGACAGATGGTTGTCTTTCTGTTTGATACTGCTGGCAGACTCTTCAATACAGTGGTCTTAAGAAAACACTAGGAGGTGGGGGGGGGAGGGGGGGACACGACGACCAAAAGCGACAGTCTTCCTGCAATGGCTTGCCAAGGAAATGAAAATGTGTGAGACAATGTGTTAATGAATATCAGCACATATGGGCAAGCACTGGTGATTTTGGTGAGGCAAAGATTTGCAATTAAAATGCTATTCACAATAGAGATAACTATGATTATCATCAAAATCCCAGTTTAAGGTAGGAGACATACAAATGCAGGTGTAATTTAATGCATTCTATTCCTCTCCAATTCTACAATAAACACACATTAGCACTGAAATTTGAGGACATTTCAATCAGAAACCCAAGTGGATTGTTTTAAACCTGGTATCTTCTCTCTCTGCTTTGTGATAATTACTAATACAACATTTATTTTTGTTCAAGAGAAAGCATCAAACTATGATTTCATGACACTTCATTTATAATTTCCCATTTCATCCCCTTATCAATTAGCCCTTTAAATTACTGTAACATGGAGACTTTTATAGAAGTCCTCTGGGACATTTTTCGTAATATCTAGCAATTGCTTTTGCTGATGCGGTATCGTCCTCACCTCCACCACCTTAGCTAACCATACCCCTGGGAAACTGTTACAGCTCTCCTCAGTCTTTCCTTCTCCCATCTTGTTTCCTACCAGATCAAACAACTTTTCCCCTCAGCTCTCATTTTCCTAACCCAAAATTTCAGCCCATTGTTTCATCTCATCAACAACTGACATTTCTCTTTGAAGCCACTGATACATTTTGACACTCCTCTAGATCCAACAGTCCTTTCCTTGAGGCTTAGGCTTCATAGTTCGCTTTCTTCCTGCTCTTCACTGCGCTTTGCAGTTGACGCTCCATGTTTGAAATTTGGGACTTTTTTCAACACATGGTGCCAAAACTAAGTACGGTACCCCAGATGAGGCCATAGTTGAGCTTAAATATATCTCTTCATGCATTACACTTATTTTGATAACCCAGCAAAGCATTTGCTGTTATCTAAAGAGTAGGACATTGCCTAGTCATGCTCAGCCACTGACCAAACACCACATACTTCTTCTCAGCAGAAATGCCACCTAAATAATAACTCCCCAATTTCTCGTATAATCCTCCCCACGTGGAGGACCCTACATTTGCTCTTTCTGGGTAGCATTCTGCTTTGTTTAAATTTTCATTACACCTTTGAATTCTAACACTAATTCTTGCAGTGCCACTTTAGTTGGCATTGCCTGCACTTCTGTAGTGTGAAGATAGATGCTTTTCACAGTGTGACTGATCTACTGCTATGATTTCAAAAGCTGACTTTAAAATTGGAGCTGTACATATGGGGTTTAATTCAAATAAATTATTTGGGAATGTTTGATTCAACTGCAAAAGACTGTTCCACGTAAGTCTCCCTACATAGGTTAGGATTTCTAGATCACTGAAAAGCATGACTTTGCAGCCAAACTCTGCAACTTTTCAAAGGAAAAAAATCATGTAAATCTCATCTGTAAAAAGCACAGGAAAATACAAAACAGCTTAACATTTTTTAAAAGTATTCTATATACTTTTCTTACTTTAAAAATAGATTATAATCCTGTCCACACAGGAAATTAAGAAAAGAGACGGGGCAGATAAGAGGGTAAAAGCCATTGATTTAAATGGGATCAATGCACGGCTGCAATAGCATCAAACTGTCCTAATCACAGCATGGTTTTGT
Organism: Dromas ardeola; assembly: GCA_013398915.1. Classification (NCBI taxonomy): domain Eukaryota; kingdom Metazoa; phylum Chordata; class Aves; order Charadriiformes; family Dromadidae; genus Dromas; species Dromas ardeola. The sequence continues at coordinate 254,264 of VYZM01023523.1, forward strand.
TACAACTCCACATATTTCTGTTCATCAGCTAATAAATCACGAAAGCCCGTCAGAAATTGTGGATTTTTTTCCCGGCTCTGCCTTTGGCCTGAATGTAACACTGGCAAGTCCTCTCCATCACCACACTTTCACTTCCTTTTCTGTTCAAATGAGGACAAAAATAGGTGTTCCTCGCAGAGAGAAACTAAGGCTTCAGTTTTTAATAAATGTAAAGCTTTGAAAAGAATTTTGTATTAGAGGAGAGGAAAGCTTGATTACCAACAAATGGGGCTCCGTGCAACCCCTGTTACACAGAAAGGTTTATTATAGTCTTGCCTCTAAAGAAGTGCTTCCCAGAAATTTATCCCCTTGCTGTTGGCAGAGATGTTCACAGACCCTTGCAGAAGAACATAGAAAGATAGTTTTGCAATGTGAATGAAAACAATGATTCGTATCACTTTGGCATGCTTCTCAGTGAAATAATCTGAGGTATATTCAGATACCAGGAATGAAAAAAGAACCTCTATGTGAGTTATTTAAAATTTGGTGGTTAAATGACTTCAGAAGGAAAGATCTGCTCATCACCTGACTCCTAAAGAAAGAACAAGATAAGCAAGAGGGGTTTTCCTTCAGTAACTTATTTTATGGGTGGTTTGGTTTTTTTTTCATTTCTGATCTTTTTCAATTACCAAATTAAAATGTAACTAGCTAGGAATGGAATATTGTAGTTTTTACGTGGAGACACAGTCAAAAGGAATTCTGATGTTTCTGATTTTTGAAATTTTGAAATTTTGAAAATGCTGACACACCATTTTCATGAGCGTCAGCAATGAGCTTAATATTATATATTGGTATAATCAAAAATGAAGGAAGCTTTCATCAAATTAAATAATTGCCTTGGTTCTGTCTTTTTATTCTTAGCGGCTTAAGCCAGTTGGACTCAAAGATGTCTTCAGGACTGAATCCAGGAAAGATTATCAATTGGCTCTAACATGCAGGGTGAACTGGAAAGCAAATTTAATCCCACTCAAATTTCATGGGAACCTAATAAACAGCAGCGATATTTAACTGACATTTCAAAGCTCAGAGGCAGAATCATTGCATTTGTTAGCCTTTAGTCTCATTCCTTCATCTTGCTTTAGTGTAGGAAACTGGATGCAGCAAAAACTTGTCAAACATCACAGAGATCAAAAAAGTGAATTAATTTACTGAAAAAAAAATGTTCATATTCAGCGATGGAAGTTCATACTGCGCTGCAAAGTGTAATGGCTGGTCCTAAATCTGGTTATTCAAGTTTCAGTCAGACTATTTCCATTAGCAATGTTAAAGAAGTGTTGAGACACTCCACTAAAATGACTTAAATAAAAATAGCCACCTTTCAAAGAATGAAGATTGATACCACCTCAACTAACCCTTCACTTATTTCTGTATTCAAAGCAACACGGCACGCTCTAGTAGAAACGCTGTAGTAGCAGTAACACAGATCACCTACACCCTCACCCCACCTCTGACAGTGCAGGTATTTCATAGAAAAGTTCATAATGAATCTAATTACAGTGAGTCCTAAACACATACAGGAATGACACAGTCCTCATCCAAGGGGATTTATGTGATGAGGGGAGAGGGTATCAAACAGGGGTGGCAGAGCTCTGCCTCAGAGCCCGGCCCTGCAGCGCACAAAGCTCCTGCTCTCGGGGACCTGCGTGGTGCCAAAGCAGACGCAGGGGAAGGCTGGAGGTGGGGAAGGTCACCTTGGCTCTTCCCTCCAGCAGAAGGGCCCTCCTCTCCTGCTAAACCAGCAGCATCAGTCCACGCTCTGCCCTGGCCATGGACTGATGGGCTTTCCAGCACGGAGGGCTCAGGCAGCAGAAGAGTCTGAGCTCTCCCTTCACCGGCGAGAAGGAGGCAGGGAGAGGTTTCTCCAGGGAAAGGAGCAGATCTCATTACTCATCATACAGCAGGGGTTGCGAGGCCAGAGACCCCGAGTTCCCCTTTGCCATCTGCTCCTCAAGCATCATCAGCGGCCCCTGGAGCAGCCGCAGGGCTGCCTGCTCTCCCCCAGGTGCAACACGTCTTCCTTCCAGCACCACCAGTGCTGAGAAAAATACAGCACCCTGAAAGGAGAAGGGGAAAAAGCTTCACACAATTCAACCAATGATTGAATTATGTCTCAAAGACAGCATTGGGAGGTGGTGTGTTACATACCTCTGGGGCTTCTGTTGGTTATACCAATGCTGAATTACAGCAAATAACGAATGCTACCATAGTCATTGTGCCATTTTCTAATGAGATTATTTCTACACAGGTCAGAAACACACAGCTCATGGACAAAATACTCACCAACAAACATCAGTTGATCTGAAACTTACTGAATGCTGGGAAACCATCTATTTGGACTATTATATCCACATCAGTGATGATCTATGTGTGCATGAGTTAGACAAGAGTATGCAGACATGGTGACTAGAAAGGAAGATTGCTGCAAACAGCATTTGTTTGCAGATTGAATTAAAAGTTTAGACAAAAGGTAAGGGTATTATTATATGACATTTCCAAGAGTTGTTGAAGATGGAAAGAAATTGCTAGAATTTGCTTCTCTTAAATAGCCCAGTCAGTGACTTCAGAAACATATAATATCCATATCACAAATCATATCTCTTTGTATGTCATATTCAAAATCTGTTGCCATTGATCAAGAATCATCACTACCCATTAAAGCATTTCTGTGTTCATGTGTGATCCACTGACTAGTCCCTCTCCACAGCTGTAGACAAGTGTTCAGAATATCAACCTTGTTGATTTTTCACTGAGGCCAAGAACAGCAATAGGCACATCACAGGTCTTGCTACCGCACTGCCTCTTTCCTAGCAGTGACTGATAGCAGCTACTCATAGAAAAAAAATAAAAACCAGGATAAATAGAGAATAATCTTCTGCCTACAAAGTGTCTCCCTACAAATAAGGCCAAGCTGACTAGGGTGGCAGGGGAATGAACTGGAAACATCAAACATACCAACCTTTTTGCAGTCCCTCAACCGTATTGGGGGATAGAGGGTGGGAGAGGTCACAGTGGCCCCAGAAGTAGCTTTATGAAACATTTCAATCCCTATTGCAACCTCAAACCAGAGTTTCACAGAGAAGTAAGGTTTGAATGCAAAGTGGAAGACATTTTACACAGGCTCAGAGGACCATGAGTTCCAATATTAATTGAAGGGAGATGCCCGTGAAATATTTTAGACAAAAAAAAAGAAACTGGGGCAGTTATCACAAGACCTCTTAGTCAGCTGGGCAAATTTCTATTGTAATACCTCTATTGTCAGTACTCCTGTTTTATATGAAGCCAAGTTAGGGTAGGAAATTCCTCATCATTTTTCAAACCCAAACGAGAACTGAGAACAATATGTTACAAGTCGAAACTACTGCGTGGATAGTCATATTTCCTGCTGAGAACAGAGTAAGAACTTGATCTCTAATTCTTTCATTATTATTTGCCTACTCAAAGTTTTGCAGAAGGCTGAGAAAATATCTCTAAAGTCAGTGTACTCACAGATTAAAATCTTGACTCTCCCATCCTAAGGCTTTAAGTCTAGAGGGAAACTAGACGGCAGCTCAGATATCACCCTGCAATAATTACTGCCAACAATTTCGCTTTCTAAAGGCAATTATTCTGGTTTTAAAACTACACAGAAAATTGCCTCTACATCCCTGGTATGAAAACTTTGCCCTATCCAACATGCCTCATCATAAATTATCTGGTAAGGATAAATCTTTTAGAAGCCATGAATGGCGTTGCAGGACCAATTCACTAAATCTGCCATAACACACTTGAGAGATAATTGAGATGTCAAGCCTCATCAATATCAACCTACTTAAAGTAAGGACAAGAGGAGAGGGGAAGAATGATAATGAATAATACTATTATGTGAAGCTAGTTAACTTATAGCTTAGAAACAGATACATATCAGTCACCAATCTGAATGTCCCTGAATTTCATGAAAGTCTGGACTTATAAGCAATCTTAATTCCTTTAAAAGCTTCTTTCCATAGAAATGGATTATTTGTTGACAGAGTAGTAGTCTTTTTTCTATTTCACCTTCCAAGCTTTCACCTTTTTTTTCCAATTCTAACTTAAAACGCAGGAAGTAAAATAATGAGTTTGGTTAGCATACAGGAAACATCAGTAAAATATTATTTAAAAAAAAAAATCTCCTCCTGACCAGGCAGAGGAAGCAAAGTGTCAGATCCCTCAAAAGCTCCAAACCTCAGAGGTTTCTGCCAATTTTCAGCACTATGAATTTGTTCTCTTTGTCATTCTCAGTTACTGGTTGTATATCTCCTCCTAATCAATACACATGCATATACATCCCACATTACTTTCTCATCAAAGGTCTTGCATCGCAGTTATCACCCACTCACTTTGAAAACTGACATTGAACTCAATCCCGTTTCCTGTGGCCCATCTACTCCTTCCTCCCTTTCTCTTTTCCCATTTCCCTCCCCCTCCACTCCTCCTTGTCATACCCCCTCTCACAAATTAGCATCTCACTCTCTCCATCTGCATCTTCTACCATCTGCTCACCCCTTCCTTTTTGCTGGATAACTCCACAGTCTCTTTAGTGTAGCTCCACAGTCTCCCTGTAGCAGCACTAAAACTCTTTTTCCTTTTCCTATTCTGTTCAAAAATAGTAAGTACAGCGAGCTTTCCACTCTAGGCGTTGATGGAGGGGAGGGTGCAAAATAAATATCCATGAGTTTAATAATTCTCTGCCTTGACAGCTGTAAAATCATTTGTAAGCTTCACATTTCTCATTGCTCCTCTTCATTTTATCCAAAATGCCATGGCCAAACTGATCTTCTTAAATCAACCTCATCAGCCATTTACGTCCCACCGGATTTTCAGATTCCTCAGCTTCAGGTCCACTGCCCTGAGCAGCTCCCTCTTCTCGCCTGGCACGATCCTCTGCCAGTTCTGCTTGGTTTGCTTTGATCTCATCCCACAAGCCTTTCTGTGCCTTCTCCTATTAGACACTCTGCCTGGAATCAGCTCTTGAAGCTGATTCCTACTCCATTTCCCTCTTTCTCGCCCTCTCTTTTCTACTCTGTCAAAGACTGTCATCTTTTCCATACACAAAACTAGAGAACCCTTCAATTCCTGATAGAGAGGAAAAATACTACATTTAAATACCATCAAACATCCATTTCCAAGTCTGTGCCTTTCTTCTTTCTAAAACACCTGGCTTTCTGTTATTCATTTTATTTCCCTGCTTTGCTTCCTTTCACAATCCTTCACCTCCCAATACCCGCATTATACTTTTCTTTGTGCCTAATAATTTCCTGTTCATCCCCTTGATTTATGCCTTTTCTCTGTGTTTTTCAGTGAACATGGCAGGTTACTACAAGATCTTGTTCTGCCTGAGAACAGCCTACCTCATTCTGGGTGATAAACAAATAACATAGCAATTAAAATTCAGGAAGGCAAAAATCAGAGATATGGCATTGACTTTTTTTTTCCCCTCCCTCTTCCCCTCTCTCATCAGCTACTGACATTTGGAAAATTTCAACCAACTCTAATAAACAACAAAATTTTGTACCAGTTTCGCAAGAAAGTGAGGCTTGTATGATCATGACCTCCCAATCAGTTCCATCCTAACCACATTTGTACCCATAAGTCAATATCAAGCAAATAATACGAAGACAGTAAGGACCCAGAGGTGATCAGTAGTGAAGCAAAGAGAAACTCAAATTAGCATCTGCGTTAACTGTGAAATGCAGCAGCCAGCTGGCCTGGCCACCATAGTAGTTTGGGCCACCCATCAGTACGTGCCTGGATTGGGAGTAGCCAAAGCGCCTCTGGCATGTGCCCAGCACATGCTAAAGGGAGGAAGCTAGAAGCACTGCAGGGAGTACGGTAGAAGAAGTAACTCTGTAAAAGCCAGACCCCTTTAGTTTCCTTGCTTACAGTGAAAGGATCAGGGGTTTAGTCTTGAATTATTTCACCTAACCCAAACCATTGCCTATTTCATCTTTTCCAGATCCTTTTCCAGGATCAGAAGATCATTAAGAACATAATTCTGATGCACTAATATCTATAATACAGATGAAGCATTTTTTCTTTTTGTTTCCCCCAACCAGAGAAGGAACAATGTGCTCTCTACCTTTTCTGAATTATACTGGGATTTGCAGTCACCAGCTGGGTTTTCGATCCAACGTCCTTGCTGTATTCACTGGATAGAGGAGGAAGGTTGCACCTGCGCACAGAAAGACAAGCAAGATTTTAAATGACATTCAGGATTGACAGGCTTCAACCTCAGTCTTCTTCTTTAATCTGCAAGTTTGCAGGCATTTTATTTAAAAAAAAAAAAAAAAAAAGCAAGCTGTCAGAAAATGTAAAAGCGCTGTATAAATACTAGACCAAGCTACAAATATTCTCTACTGTACCACACCTATAAGCACAACAGGACATTTTTGTACCAGATTGTGGGGAAATGTAGAAATAAAACTTCTTGCAGAGATGATCTTAGAAGCAAAGACAAAGACACAGAGTTGGAATGCCTCACAGGTTGAAAGGCTGTGGGAGAGGCCGTTACTACCTATATGAAAGACATTTTTTTCCCAAACTCTTTTAAAGTTCTGCTTTTCACTCTGTTCTGTCTCGTTACCAGTATCAAGCTCCAGACGTTACCACTCTGTGGTATTACAAGCATTACAGGGCTTGCAAACAACAGGCGACTGGCATTTTTAATATTACACTGCAGGGTATCTTCAGCATAGAGAATTTACCAAGAAAACATAGAGAAAAATTGTGAGTGGCTAATTAAATATGCGCATCTCAGTTCTGCTCAGTCTTGTTCTGGTGGGCAGGGTGATAATATAATAAAGAGAAAGTGACTGAGCAAATTTACTTTGGAAAGCAGAGAATCGAGACTCAAAAAAAAAAAAAAACAAACCTAAGTGGAGAGAAACTTCCAGATAATGAACAGCCCTAAATGCTCCCTAGTAAAAATGTAGGAGAAGGCATCAGGCACAGCAGATAAAGATGAAAATACATTCAGGCAGTTATGCGCTGCTCCAAAAATTATAGTCAGGAGAAATCTACTCAATACATAAAAATGGCACCAAAAATTGTTGACAAAACATTTTTCATTTCAAATTTGTCCAACTTTTAAAATCAAATATATGAACAATATTTTTAATGCTTAAAAGGCAAAAGTGAAACCAGGATTTTTAGAGACAAGTAGAATTTGGAATTTTTTCAGAAAAAAACTTTTAGGTTTTTATGCTGTTGAGTTTTTTTGGGAGGCGGGGTTAAAAAAAAAAGGTTTGAGCTCTACCATAACCAAAATTGCCCTCCAATTTTTAAGTTCAACCATCAAATCAAGACATCCCCATTTGCAAGTGCTGGTTTCACTGTTCTTCTGCAGCACACTGGAGAAGCACACCTCAGAGAAGGCGCACACGAGGTAAGGAAAGACAAGGGGCACACTTGGGAACCAGCTCCTGCCTCTTCCTGCTCCCACCAAAAGTACATGCTGAGCAAACACTGACCCTAAAGAAAAGGGTCAAGCAGCCTCTGGTTGCTTTAAGCTCGCAGACAACCACCCCCACAGAGGACGAGGCCCCAGCACTGGAAGAGGGCAGACAGCGGTGCAGAGTGTTGTTTCATATTCATGACTTCGCCTCCCAGTACCAGGGAGACACAGGTTCCTTTGCTGCACATCTTACGCCTGTGAAGATGTACATGTTCAAGGCGAAGATGAAGTGTTCGAGGCCAGGCTGGATGGGGCTTTGAGTAACCTGTCTAGTGGAAGGTGGTGTCCCAGCCCATGGCAGGGGGGTTGGAACTAGATGACCTTTAAGGTCCCTTCCAACCCAAACCATTCTATGATTCTATTATACATCGTTTTTCTCACTGTCTTCTCCATTAAACTCTCTGTAGCACTCTGCTGCTTCTGTGTGCGTCCTCCAGGCAGCTGGCATCAGTCATGAAACCCTTGAGTCCAACATCAACAAGGTGCTTACCCAATCTTTTTTTATCTTAATAATTCAGAGGCCCATTTCCTACACATGTGAGAGGCGGGATCTGGGGAAGTGAGATATGGTTTGCTTTTCAGGGGCTACTGCAGAAACCGTTGGGTTTTTGCACTACGGGTTGCCATACCCTTCCTCCACGCTGGGAAAATCAGCGTGTCACAAGGAAAGCCCTTGCTTCCACCGCAGTCACTGCCTCCGTTAGCATTTTCCCTGACCTCTGCAGCATTCAGAGAAGGGATCCAGGCACTTGCGACAGCAGAGTGCAGGAAAAAAAGCTGCACAAATTCCTGGCTGCACCTCCCCGTGTTACAGTTTTGTGCAATGTCGGTGCCTGGAGAGGGCACTAGTGTGCACACAGTATACTCCCTGCAATGTTAGTTAATGCAAAACATCCCACATTTCCTAAGGGAAAAAGGTGCTAATTTGCATATATTTGCATACAAATACCAGCTCTCAAAAACATATTCTTAAATTCTCCTTAAATGCCAAGGAGAAGGACAGCAAAGTCCTTCTTTGGAACATAGATGAATTCAACCACATTCACCAAGAAAAATAAAATTTCCAGGAATATTTCCTCCTTTTCATGAGAGATGTTACACATTTGTTAATATATGCACAATGTATTGAGATCTCAGTTAGAAAACAGCTTCTAATTTGGTGTACCACAATTTTAGAGAAGCTAGACAACTTAAAAAGAAGCCAGAAAAGAGGAATCAAAATAAATGGTTTCAGAAAATGCAATCATTGAGAAGAAAGAAAAAAAAGACAGACTAGAAGCACAGGAGGAGTTTAATACCCAGACATAAAGAATGATAAAACCTTAAAAATCGAGAAAGGTTTACCTAAAATAAAATAAAATAAAATAATAAATAGATAAATAAATAAAGGCAGCAATAGGTTGTTTCCTGCACCTGCACTGGATAGCATATAAATTAATCAGATTAATGCTATTTGGAGAGGTTGTAGAAACCCTCTCAGTAGCAGTTTTCAATGGCAGGTCAAACAAATATTTGTGAAGCAAGATATACAGGCGATTTGCCTCAGAGCAGAGAGATGGCATAACTGACCTCTGGTGAAATCACAGTATAATGCTCTCCAATTTGAATAAATACAAACTCATAAGGCAAACTTTTAAGAAGTCATTTTTGGTTGAAGTTTATTTAAAAGCACTATGAAGGACCTAGTTTTTATCATCTTAACATCTCAATAATGAAATTTCTTTCACAAGCCGGTCCCAGATGCATTATTTAAACCCATCTAATTCCTTTCATCAGTAAGTCTCATTCCCAGCTTGTTCTGCATGAAATAGTAAGAAATGGCCTGAGTATACAGAGGAAAGTCAGTAAGAAATCAGTTGGTTGACAGAAACTTCTTGGGTTTTCAGATTATTTTCTTGAACAGGTCAGCAGAGTGCCGAGTGTTGTGCCAATAAGGAATACACCAAGAAACAAAAGATTCATTATAAGAAAGGTCTTTTTCATCATCTTACTCTTGCTCCTGGTACTGGGGAGTAAGCATGTGAATGTAGAGGAAAGAAGGAAGTACCAGGATGGCATTTCAGGACAGCATTTTTGACATGAGCCTAACTGGAAGAATGGAACATATTGGTCTATATAGAAGACCAATATGCCTTAGACCTAGCCTTTAGTTGAGGGAGGGGGGGGAATCACCAACAGGCACAGCAGTCTACGTGTGCCTTTTTCACATCTGAGACCTTCCAACTCAACAGGTGGAAACAGCAGCAAGGGTAAAATGAGAGGGATCCTTCAACCTTCACCAGGCAGAAATAGCTCGTCTGGGTTTGGCCCAGAGAGAAGTCCATGTCCCGCAGCTGCAGAGAATCCAGGCAACTTGGCGGATGCACGTGCATTTGGTAGATGCTATGTGACTACCTAGCTATTTTAGAATGTTATATATGCACATATACTAAATACTAGGTACTAATATGAATTTAGTATGTAATTGCAAGCATTTATTGTTATTCCCTTGCAGCACTTTGGCCAATGTCATGACAATAACTGCATAAGGCAGCTGAAAGCCACGTTTCTCTGGACTTGTCTAGAAACCCCAAAGTGCCACTGTATTTAACCTCCCCTGCTCCACCTGGGCTGGTATGGCCAGATGGCATGGCACAGCACGATCAAAAGATAACAACTTGGCCTCCCCAAACCAAAACAGCCACTGGTCGTCTTGAAATAGTGACAAGTTGCTTCTAGTTTTGGAATAAACTGACGAGCAAACAGCTCGGAGAACTCCCCACAATCCCCTGCTACTTTACATGGGAGCCGTACAAAGCACAGCAGAGCCATGGAAAGTGGCTGGGGGAAGGGGAGAACTGTGAGATGTAGAAATAGTTCTTCAAAATCTAATGCCAAGAAAATGTGTCTCTCCTGTCAAAATACAGACAAAAACATTGCTTAGGGTTTAGTACCCAACACTTGTCTCTTAAAATAAGTGTTAGCAGGAAGGTAGAGAGCAAATCAAAATTTTTTTTTAGAAATAAGGATTGCAAACTTGAAAACCAGCCAGGTATCAGAAGAAGAGCCTATTATAACCACACTGCCTAAACATGTAGACCATATGCCATGCACCTTTTTCAATGCAGATGCAGTATGCTATGCCTTAGGGGCTGAAAACTGCTCTTTCAATCTCTACGTTGGTACAACTGTGTTTGTAGAAGATGATCAGCAACGAGATGAGTTTAAACTCATTAATTAACCTTAGTGATTACAATATATCAGAGAAGATGGCTGCAGTCATATGACAGAGCTTATGGAAATACACTTAAGTGAAATCAAAAACCACATGAATGAAAGAAAAGAACAAGGCCAAAACCTGGCATGACATTACAGGCTGCAAAATATTTAAAGACATTACACAAATTTCTTTTAAAAAAAAAAATGAAACATGTTATGCAAGTCACTATTGTGCTCTTTCTCTCTCAGCTCTCAGATTATAGAAATCAGATTTATAAAAGATCAACTAAATTCTATCTTCCACCCGATATAAAAATATTTTCTCCCAGTGGTATATCAGCTTCTAACCCAAAAGAACTGAAACATTTTCCATAAATATGGCTGCACATCACTAATACAATACAGCCTGCAGGCAGCTACTGGGATTTTTGCAGGATTTTCCATGTCACTTATTTCCAATTCAAAATAAGTTCTGTACAGATAACAGTTGCTATACCCTCCCTGGAGAGAAAAGGATTTTTCTGATCAAGCTACAACAACTGCTATTTTTTTTAAAAAAGTTTCTATTGTTTTTGTTAGTGATTGCTCCTACAGCATTTCAATTTCCCATTGTATCTAGATAATATTACCGCGGTATATACCCCGCAGTTTCTTATATTTAGTCTGTGGAACACCTAAGGAGTTTTGCAGTTACAGCAATCAGCACACTGCCTCTCTCCCCTTGTGCCTTACATCTTCTCTTCTGTGAACGCTCTAAGTATACGTTTCCTTTTGCGTTTAGTTTGTTGTATTGCTTTGCTTTAACATTAAAGGCACTTTTGGTCTCTGAGTTGCAAACCAGAAATTACAGTAATACTGTCTGGTTTGCAGCAAATTTGTATGGCTTTATAATAAGCCTTCAGGATCTAATAGGGAGACTTGTTAAAGTGGGTGTTCATTATGCCTCCATCTCAAAACTCAAAGAAACTTAATTTCTCATCTCTTTGGGAGCATTCCTCCAGTTTCTCCCCCACAATGTTTTTCTTGTTCGTGTTTAACAAGGAGGAACTAATTTCTGTCTTTCTTTCTTAAAGAATGCAGACCTAGAAAGTGCCGAATTCAATCACACAGCAGTAGCTGGTTCAACATCCCTCCTGACAGGTTCTTATAACTTCAGGAAGGCTGGAGGGAAACGAAATTTGCGGAATCCCAAAAAAAATGCATCAAGGAAAGAGGTTTGGCCTTTCCTCAGACAGTGTCCTGGTTTGAGGTAAAACAGAACATACTTTCTGTTCAGCAATTTTACTTCTTAGCTAAACCTCTTCTAACTCTCTGAAATTAACAGCATGTTGTGCTGAAAACAGTTCGTTCTCAGAGTGATAAAACCAATGTTTACAGTTTGTGCCAAGGAACGGGACGCAGAGAGGCTCTTGCTTATACTTGTTGCTATAACAACCAAGGTCAGCTAATATCGTTATTTGCCCCGTTTGAGGGTCGTAAGCGGAAAAGCGTAGAGGGGTCCCACGTGCGGGGAGGAGCGGACAGGACAGGTGCCCCAAAACTGACCAACACGGGTATTCCATCCCATCTGCCCCAGGCTCAGTGTAAAAGCTGAGGGATCAAAGGGTCAGCTCTCTTTCTTCAGTGGCTGATGTCCGAGGAGGACCCTGCCTGTTCATCTGCCTTTGATCCCGATCTGTGTGTTTCTGACTCCAGCTCTGGAATCCAGTTCCCACCCGTCGCTAAGTCCAGCCTGGGACTTCCCCAGTGCCTGCTGGTGATGTCATCCTGGGAGCTTAATACGGTTTTGTATATACTGTATCTATTTCATTATTTTCCTTTATTTTATTACTAATATTTCATTAAAGTAGTTTAGTTTCTTCTAAACTCATAAATCTCTCTTTATCTCTCCTCTTCCTCTCCATTTAGGAGAGGTTGGAGGGGAGCATCTGTTGCCAGCCATTGGCCAATTTGGCTAAAACCACAACAGACAATCAGCCAGAAATCAGTCTTGAGGGAAGAAAAAACACAGAAACATTTTAGCTTGTTCCAGCGTACTTCTTAAGCCTTGCCCCGTAAGTCAGTATTTACTCATATTGAGTTCAGTGGGTTGCATATGATGGCATTTAGAGTTGCAGAGGACAGAGCACATTGCAGGATGAGACCGTGCCTAAGACTGCATAATTAAAGAAAAAAGCAGCTCTTCAGTCCCTCTCCGTGACACTGCACAATCTGTCACAACCTTAACCCATCATCTGCAGCTTGCCCCCACACAACAAGCACATGTGCAGAAGCCAGTCAAAACTCCCTTTTTGCCTCTCCTCACACTTTTACCCAAATCACTTGTGTAAAGCATCCTGCAAAGGGGTGGGATGGTGAGGGGGACACAAGGCAAATTATAATTGATTAATCGCAGCTGAATAGCTTTGAAAAGTCCAAGACTTAGCAGGGGGGAGGGGAGACAATGTGTCATTGAGGTTTCTGTCTTACCGCATGACAAAATCTGCTTGATCTATTTGTTTGCCGCAGCCGCTCTTTTTCAGGATCCCACCGTTTCCCACCACAGAGCATTTCTTCAGTGGCAGCTGGAAGGGAGTAGCCTAGCAACACAAAACAAGGACCAGTTATACAGAGGAGAACACACGCATCTTTGTAGAACCCGGGGAGCTGGCAGGGCTTAAAGTGATGAAAGAAAAGCAAGAATTAGGAGGGGAGGAGGCGGGGGTGAGAACATACAGAAATTAGCTGGTAAGGAGACATAGGACAGTTCTTAACCCCATTCTCCAAACCAGGATGCAACAAACGTGATACAGAAGATAACAACATCTCTGCAAAACCAAAACTGCCTAAAGTCCTGATGCACACACTGACAAGCCAGACAGTCAGGTCAGAACAAGCCTTCTAGCCAAGCTGCAAGGACACAGGGGAAATAAGACAACCAGGAAGAAAAAAAAAAAAAAAAAAAAAAAAAAAAAAATCCAAGAAAGTGACCTTCCTGAGCTGATACACAAAAGACAGCCCTGGCGAAGAAAGGAAGGAAGGAACAGAGAACAAGGCAATGGCAGAAGGGCACTGAGAATCAGGAGTCACCCTGGCTCCCTTCACGGTTGCGTCGCTGGGACGGGTCACTCCAAAGCCTTAGGCAAAGATATTTAGAGCTTGACAGCAGTTCCTTAAACACTCAGCTGCCCAGACACAGCATAAATTAAAATTAGAAAGAGACTGTTTTAACTGAGGTGCTCTTGTAGCTGCTTAGCAGGGCATAAAAGTGCCAGGTCAAATTGTCATGCTACCCTATGCATTAAACACAGTAATAAATTAGACCTGTATAGTCTTTTTCATTCCAGAGGATCTCAAAACTACGGGTGGGACATCTTCCTGTCAGCCCCAAGTCATTCACCTTAGTGAGGCTGGGACAGTCATTTAGACAGCACACAGTGCATCAGTGCAGCCTAGCATACATATTAAAAAAAAAAAAAAAAAAAAAGGTGGTGAAAAGACATGCGAATTTAAAGCAGTATGATTTAGTTACAGAATGGAATTTGGCTACAATGCAAGAGTTAATATTCTCCTCGTGCAAAAAATTGTGCAGGGATTTATTATTTATCAAACCTGTCAAAACCTGACTTTGCAGTACAGACAGAAGTTATTGCACAGGCCTCTGAGAATGCAAATGCCACAGTGACAGGATGCAGCATCACAAAAGAATTCTCCTTTCCAGGAGGACAATGTAGAACGGCAGCAGCACTTGTCCTCACTTACATTGCTCTGTAGAGCAACATCTAACATTGCATCATGTATTCACCAGGCATTATGACAGTGTACATGGTCCAGAAATAGACTCAGCATAATAGCACAAACTCTGTATTTGTTAGGATTTATTTCTAATGTCTTACTTCTTTTGTTCCTTAGATTTATTTGCTTTATCTTCTTTTATCAGAAAACTAGATTCCATTCAGCTAGTATAAAGCCACAACCTACTTTCTAATGAAGAACACTAAAGCATTTTGCTTATCCTAACTCTGGATTAAGATATGCTAAAGCAGAAAAATAATTTTTAGTTTCCCAATGCCTGGCCACCGTTAAGAACTCAGTGATAGCACAGCAGAGCAATACTGGGTATACAGCTGCATTCTTGTCCTGCATCTGCCTTCTCAAGAACATTTTTTAATTTACATAGTTATTGAGCTAGCAGCGTATCTTCAGATTCAAAGGACATCTCATCTCTGAGGTGACCCTGACCAAATGAGAGCTCACATGCTCAGTAAGGAGGGGTGGATGGTTGGGAATCAGAGGAAGTGCGGGAGACAGATGTTTTATAAATAACAGTACCTTTCTCATTCAAGATATATCAAAGCTCTTTCCAAGAGAGCTAGTTATACAAAGGCAAGGCTGTGACAAATCACAGACAAAGGCAGCAGCCATTAACTCTTGCTTTTAGTTGTGGACACACCATCACATAAATTATGTGGCTTTAGTACATATTGAATGACTTGAAACCCCCTGATGAGACTCCTAAGTAAACATTTAGGAGTTACTAAATGCTTCGAAATTCTGCGAGTTGCAAACAGCTTTTGATATTGCTTGGGATGACTTGCTGTCCTTCAAGGGAGGCTTATATCCTGTTATGCTCAAAGATGATAATATTAGCTGTCATTTGCATATATACTTTTGTTTCCAAAAGCACGTGAAGCTTTGAAACTCTTGTCCTTCAGAGAGTCCAAGAAAAAAAAGAACAAGATCAGGGCTGCCAGGGTGATTTGAGGGAGCCAAAGGAAAGTAGAAGGGCCAGATAAAATCACCATGGTGGCTGTCCCTCTGACTAACCTCTGAAGAAATCCACTCACTCTATGGACATAGGAGAAAAACGAGGCTAAACATAGTTCTCTGTGAAAAGCCACAATGCCCACAAAAGCCCACAGAACCTTTTGCCTCCCCGATCAAAGTACTGAAAATTCAGGACATGGCACAGACATAAGACAGACTCTACATCCCACCATTTAGCTTAAAATGTTCAACAGATGCAACTTCCAAAAGACCATGCTTACAAACTTTCTAGAGACCTAGAAGCTGCTGTGCAAGAGACCTAGTTCCAGTACCATAATGGTGGCAGGGTGTGTAAAGGCCTAAGGATTAAGTGACCCTGCTGCTTCATGGGATTACAGCTGCTTTTAGCTTAATGAAGAGCAACTCCTTAGGATGACCTGGGAAAAACCTGTATTCGTTATCTTGCGCATGACTTTTCTACAGACATTTAAATCACAGCTCTGTATTATTGCTCAGACTGCAGGAGCATTTCAGGAACTCTGCCTTGAGCCTGTTTGCTCAAACAAACTGCCTGGTCATACACAAATCATACAAGTCAAACTCAAGTGTCGCCCATAAGAGACTATAAAACATTTTGGTTTCCTTTGACTCTCTGCAAAAGGCATTTCTCTTTTCCCTCTTTCAAAGGGAGAGGGTCCTGGGCTTTGAAATTGTTGGGAAATCACCATTCTGTAATCTAGTCAGCAGCAGCAGAGCCAAGCTGCTGCAGGGGACGTTAGTGCGGACGGCACACTTCCCTCCCCTCCACAGCCAAAGGATGCTCATGGGACAGAGAGCACAGATAAAGGCACTCAGAGGCTCTTCAAAGCTGAAATGCCGTGGGCTTCATTCTGTGACTTCCCATAAGCATTCAATGCATTCCTTCCTTTGGGCTGCCCAACGTATGAGAAGCAGACAAGATAAGCAAAATTGCAGCATAATTAACCAAAAGGAAGCTCCAGCCCTAACACACAGTAGCATTACTTAGACTGTTACTAGCTTCCCACATCACTACTGGGCTTTCAAGTTGTTCCCCTGCATCCTCTAGCCGTTCCTACTGCTGGTTTGTCAGGGTATGCACTGTGGATTTAAGGTTGAATTTAATGTTTAATTAATTATCAAAACCCGGAGTTATTTTTTTCCTCTAAGGGTAAAAACCATTGAAGACAGACTCCAATAATTATTTGTTTCCTCATGCCAAGTGATCTTACGCTATCTTCATGGTGTGGGTGATCTGCCTTCAGATTTTTGAATGTTATGTTAGGGTTGAAGGGTGAGAAGAATGCTACAACTTGCTCCAGCATTAAACCGGTTTTACTTTTTTGTAAAATAGACTTGGGCATTACTTGTAATTTCAGTAAGAGGTAATTTTCAAGCAAGACTGCTGTATTTTTAAGGTGATGGTGCTATTTGGAGATGATAATACTACATAGTAAACCCAAGTTTGCTTCTAGGTTTCTATTACTGGCATAATATGTTTCACAGGACTTATAAAAACCCTCTCATGCTTTCCTTCTTTACCTCCCACAGTGTAACTCTTTGCTAGGCAAATTGTCAGTTCATAGTTAACAGCATATAAATTCTCACATTGTGGGGACCCAGCTGTCATTTATGCTAAATGCTCACAAAAAGCTCAGTTGTTTTTCTTCTTAGAATTGCAAGCCGGCCTGGAAAATGCTGGCTTTGGACTGTAACATTGTAACAAAAGCATTTCCATTAATATTAGCTTCCTGAAATTCTGTTATTTTCATTGTCAACACATTTGTTATTTTCTTCATTCATAAAATTTTAACGAACAGTTGGAGTCTTGTGGGTGGACTAGAAAAAATAGCACAGCATCAGTTCATCTACTGTAACAGAGAAAATGTGAAAATGAATTACCAACTCACCTCCATTTTTAAGCAATCATTACCATAGGTTTTGCGAATACTGCTAACTAAAAACACCTTGCATATTGGAAATAAGTGGGATGAATTCCCTTTAAAAGTAAGTTTCAAATTATTTTAAAAAGGATTTTGTAAGGCGGTTTTTAAAAGGCACCTGCAAACAAAACCAAAGATGGAAAGGCCCCATTGTCTCATTTTCCCTAGTTTAATACAATGAAACTCCACTGATAATCAATGAAGATGTTCTATTTCATATTCATGTAAACAAAAGAAGAGCCTGCACATCCCCCTGTGAATTCAATGACAAATAAGCACAAAAGCAATAGATTAAAGACTCCCAATTGAATATGGGACTAATTTAACAAAGCATCTATCCAGCAATTCACTGATTAGTTTCATCATTCATCTAAGTAGAAATAAATCATTGTCATCAGTTAAAAGAACATTACACAGTACTAATAAAATATAATTTATTTTAGATAATGCTACTCTAATTCACTTTCATTTCATTGTTACATTGTTAATGCATTAATTTTTGCCCACTCCCTGCCAAAGACTTTAATCAGCAACCAAGTTCTTACTGGGAAAACAGGAAAAATTACAGTATTCAGCCTCTGATTTAATGCTGAAGATGTCAAAAATATTGAAAACACTGAGAACCTAAATTAGAATAAACCATTTTTTTTAAATAAGCATTTTGAATTTGCAAGAGATGCTGTGATTTTACAGCCCCTTTTGAGAAGGCAGCATCCTGACAAGAAGGGCGTTGTTCTACTGATTTTCCTATGGAGACAGAAAAGCCCCAAGAGCTAACGAGAAGCCAAATTCAGCTCTTAATAAAACATTTTCTTGCACCTTTGCATACAGGAAGCAGCTGACACTTTAAAGGGTAAGTCTCTGCGTGTCAGCCACAGGTAACATGGCATTGGTTTTTTACACTGTCAGACATGGCAGGGCGGCAAATGCTCCTTGCTTCATTGTTTACAAATCATCTTCGGTCTGATGGGCCTTTTGTTCCTCCTACGAAGCTGTCAAGACGTGACAGCTTGACAGCAACCGGCTCCAAAAAACATCCATGTCAGGGACGGCATAATCTCTATCGGGAGATGTGGAAAGTAGCTGTGGTTCCCTGCTTTTCATTCACTCCTCCCCACCAACCTGCTCCAGTCCTGCCCTGACCCAGCTACAGGAGCCCAGAGCAAGGAGTAACAACTGACGGCAAGGTAACGAACATCACAGTGGTCAGGATCACAGCTACTGCTCCTAAAAGAGTGAGGTCTTGTCAGCCCACCTCCTACACTATGCCACCACAGGGAGACAAGTGACATTCTTCTTTCTGTTCTTGGAATTGTTATTTTCTTGAGAAAATAACTGTTTTCACCAAAAAATGCTTAGGGTTAGGGGTTTTTTAGTGAAAACTGAAAATTTTGAAAAACAAAAGATGGACTTTTTTTTCCAGAAGATTTCCTTTAAAATTGGGTGCACTGTTATCTAAAAGGTGTTGCACGTTACAACAATACATAACTTCAGGCATTTTCTATCATACACCTATCTCAGCCTGGCCTTTCTGTTAGTAGTTATTGACTGAAATAACTGCACAAAGTTTGAAATACCTGCACAAAGTCTGAAATGCATTTAAAATTTTAACAATAATTTACATCTCGCACACAATGTCTGTGTGTGATTGCTGGAAAGGGAGAAAATCTTTTCCACATCGTAAGTCTTGAGGGCCTGTTGTGGGCTGGAATATGTGTGCATTTTAACATACTGATTAACCACATCGATACTATCCTGGCAGATTTACTGAATGCCATATAATTCCTAAATTGTTTTGTGTTCACACAAAGCCGTATTACAAAAGCACTTTATTGAAACTGTTGAAAGCTATATTTCGCATGTGCAAAATCTGTCAGAATGTATGTTCCACTAAGACTTGCTAAATGTGCGTTAGACACAACTCGTACAAAA
The DNA here is from genome assembly GCA_013398915.1 of Dromas ardeola. Lineage (NCBI taxonomy): Eukaryota > Metazoa > Chordata > Aves > Charadriiformes > Dromadidae > Dromas > Dromas ardeola. Next base: position 273,608 of record VYZM01023523.1, read on the forward strand.
TTCCCTGTATTCCACTAATATGTGAATTAACATGTGAAACATTAAGCAAGAAGCAAGCCCAAAACCCTGCCTCTATAAGAATACTGTCACAAGGCATTCTCACAGGGACAGGTATAAGCACACTTACAGTCATTCATTTTGTGGAACAGACCAGAATGGAGCCTCTGCCAGACTGATCCCAGGTCTGTAGCACACCGCCCTTTTTGGGTATGATAATTCTGAATACCAATAAATAAGCTGAGCATGGTTTTTCTGTGACAGTGACGAACTATGAGATCCCTCTCGGAGATAAAAAAAGAGATCACAACATGAAGCTGCAGCTCAGTTTCTTCTTTTAAGTTTCCTTGCTCCACAGAGGCACTGCCAACTAGCAGTTTTTTGAAACCTAAAGCTCACTGGTTGCACAAAAGAGAAGTGGTTCAGATGGGGCAAGCTTCTCTGTAGTACCATGCAAGCATGTCTCAGTCGTGACAGCAACGTCTTTATCAAGGATTGAAGTGGAATTAAATATTCAAGCTCATGTAAACTTTGTGCTCTTTACAAATAAGTGCTCCAGGTGGTATTGTTTTTCCATGAGATTAATACCTCATGAAATATTTACATGGGGACACAGGACTGCAAAAAACCACTTAGGTGACTGAACGCATTCCTCTGCTGCTGCAGGAAACCCTCTTATATCCAAAAGGACACATGGGATATTAACTGCAGAGCAAACACACACAAAAAAGAGAGAAAACTTTGCAACGTACCTGCATATTCACAAAAAACACGGAGTACCAGTAACTAGCTGGCAGTCACTTTTAGTTCAAGCTGTACTTTAAGTAGGAACTTCAAAATGGTACACTCTCTAATAGCTTTCCACCCAGCATGAAATCGCTGCAAGTGAGTACTTGCTGTGAATTAAAAGAACATTTCAAATTGCTTCTGTGGCATTTAATTCAATGGAATCAGCCTTCATACAGCCAGGACAGCACAGTGTGGGGATTATGGAAAAAAAAAAAAATCACATTTGGAGATTGTAATAGTTTATTTTAGAAAACACACTATCGATGGTATACCATAAACAGTACTTTAAACAATGAATGCTCTGGGAATGTGAAGGGAATTCTCCTTTATAAGACAAAGAGACATTCATGGGTGGGAAACTCCAGAGTTCTGGAAGGTTTCTGGATCCACACTTTATGACCTGCGATGCCCTAGGACCGCAAGCTTTGGATTAAAAAATATAAAAAGGAAATGATTTGGAATGTTTCCAAATCAAAAAAAAAAAAGGAACTCAGCCTACTGGGGGTCGGGAGGGCGTCTCTTATTCTGGAAGATGTCATAGCTTCCAACATTTTCACAACTGGGCGGCCTCAAGAATGGCTTGAGCTTCCTTCCAAATAGTTGCATTTAGATGTTCTTTGGGACAACCCGGTCCCATGTAAACTGTATAAAATGGAAAAATGATGTACAAATTCCTTGAGAAACAGCTCAACCAGAATTTGTAAATAAATGCCTCTGTTGGCTTCCCTAACCACCTTCTCATACACTTGAATAACTCACTTTATTTTTTCTTTTCCAATCCTGTGTGATAAGAAGGATAAACTTTGATTCATAGGTCAAATCACTAAACTATGCCAAAAGCCATAGGAAACACTCAGCAAATCTTTCCTTTTACCTGACCACTTGACATCACCAGCTGCCACAATGAGCTTAGAGGAAAACACCACCCATTGTGTGGGACTCAGCACCGCTCTGCTTTGCCAGTGCCTCCAGAGGTAGGTACACAACACCCTCCCACTTAGATTTCAACTGACTCATACTTTTACGCTCTCACTGTCCAGCATTTACACACCAGGCAGCAATTCACCTCCCAGTTCACTGGCACTCGATGGCAGAAAGCCATTCAGACACACCAGGTATTCCAGTGGTTACTTAATATTGCACTGCACTGAATGCTTAGCAGCAACCCCTTATTCTTTTGGTCTTAGAGACCTAACTTGCAGATTCTGCTTTTGAACAGTTTGCCCATCCTCCACGTTTTCCCTGTTCCTTTCTTAATCTGCTCCAAGTCTGAACAGAAGAGAAACTCGAAGTATATCAAACTATATATGCCAGGGTTGCATTGACACAATGCTCTAAGCTTAAGTCAAAGAAAGTGTATCGAAACATTTTTGAATTTTGACTAGATATTTCATGGAAACAAAGGTAAGCACAAATCAAGGGGAGGGAAAGACTGTTTTTAATGTCATGCATGTCTATTAAACAAGAGTAGTTATGATTTTATGAGAGTTTAATGAGTTTTTCTGCAGACCTGGGAAAATACAGTATAAACTTTTTAATTTATCTCCTGCATTGCAGCGTACAATTTCCTACCTGAGGAAGTTACTGTATATAGGCGCACGTTTTCACTTTCATGCACAAAAGTTTTTGTTAAAGTAAATAACTTTTATATTCCAGTTAGAGAAATGCAGACAGAAAACAAATAATATGATTGCCCAGTGATAATGTCCTCCAGTTCTGACTGTCCTCTCTTCCTCAGCAATTTTAGGATGGAAGAACAGCAACAAGCTGCGATCAAAACAGAACACGGAAAATTGCAGGGTGTTTGCTTACATATGCCTGGTGTAAGAATACGTAGAAAATGAACTCTAATATTGAATTAGTCTCTTGTGAGAGCATGGGACAACACACAGTCAGCAAAAATAGGAAAATATCTGGAAATTTTGCAAGACCAGCTATTGTTCAGTAAGGGATACTACTTACTCATTTTCCCAACTTTACAAAGGATTTCTCAACACAGTGTCATATATGTGCACGGTTATTGCCAGGACCAATCCACAATCAAACACACAGTTCCTAAGCATTTTATGATCAATCCTAACCCTGCAGAACTGATGCAGGACGAATGTTTCTACAATGGTATGAGCAGACTTCAAATAATTGTGAAATGCAACAACAGCCTGCATCGAACATGGGAGGGCGGAGAAAAGACAACATGCAGGAAGACTCTGAAGGTGTCAGGAGACCTATATGCATGTACGTGGTTAATTTACTAAAAAGCTCATTCAGCTACAGAAACACGAAGTTCTGTACAATATTACTAGTAGCACACAGTCTATTCAATAAATAAGGTTAGTTTCAGCTCATAAAAAAATATAAAGGCCTTCCAATTCTACTTGTATAAAAGACAATAACACTTAAACAAAGGAATGGCTCTCTGAATCCCTGAGGGCCCGCTGATCCCACTGATATAATAAGGAGCTGCAGCAAAGGAAATTAATCAACTTACACAGGCACCAAAATATGGATTTTGTTATCATGTGATAGATACCAAAGTTTAAAGCTTTGGCTTTTATTTTTCAGGCTGTCTTAAAAACAATACACTTCCATTTAGCTAGAATATTAAACAATGAGCTTCTACAAGGAAAAGATCCACTAATCAAAAAATATTTCTTGCCTTTGCTTTATGTTTAAATAGTTCAGAGGAATCAGTGACGTCTGTTGAGAATCACTAGTTAAAAAGACATCAAAGACAACTAGCAAGGATTGATCTCTCTAGGAAATTTGCAATTAGAGTGTGAGTGGAGTTTAAACATGGAGATTGGTTTCTGGCACCATGGAAGCACTGTTGACTTTCTTAACACTCACAGATTTTTTTTTTTTCTTCTCTGTTAATGAGAAAAAATAAGCCTCTTAAGAAAGCTTCACTTACCTTATAGATAAGGTGGAAATATCTAACTATTTTAAGACATTTTAGACTTTGAAAATTCCAAATTTTACAATACAGATACAGAATTATTTACCAATCTTTCTTTCAGTAAAAACCAAACAATTCCCTCTGATTCCAATTAGTTAAATGTAGATGAATAGCAAAGGGAACCACAACAGAGAAAGGCTACCTAGGAAACATTTTAGGGGCTCTAGTGTTTCAAGGTGTTTAGAATAGTTTGTGGGTAGTGACTGGATTAAAAAGCCTTATGATATTGGGCTGCCCAGAAACATTACAAAAAAAATCCAACATGTAATATTATCTTACAGACACAGTGGGTTCATTTAAATGCACTACTGAATCAGATGAAACTATGGCATGAATCCAGAGATGTGAGCAATCACCATTTTTCCCCCTCCCATAGCACACAGTCAAACCAAATACATAAAATAAACTAAGAAATAAGAAACTGTTTGAGGAATCAATAAATGTGCCCAGCTCCAACAACCCATTCTGTGTGGGCCAGGTCAGGAGCCCGCAACAATCTGTATCTTACATCTTTAGCCTGTCCTTCATCCACAAACCTAGATGGCATGTGAGTTGGCTCATGTAACTAACAACACAAGAAGAGCTGACCCATAAGAGTTGAAAAGCAAATAATAGTATGCAAAGAAAATAACACAAAGAATTTTAAGTACTGCATTAAAGCAAGGGTATAGGTCTTCATTTAGAGTACTATCTTTCTTTAAGGCACTCTTTCTCTAGAGAAGTAGAGCCAAGATTAAAAGACCTTGCTGAAAAGTACAAAAGGTGGTTAGCAGCATAACAGGATTTACTTATAATCAGTGACTACCAAATTGTTTAAAAAGGAATGTTTATCAAACAAGGAAGTAACTAGAAAAAAGTGCAGTGCCATGTAAGGTCATGTCCAAAGGTTATGAAAACAGAAGTTTAGAAGTCCAGGGAGGCAGAGGGGAAAAGCTGTTACAATTACAGAATCAATTAAGTTTCCATACGCTATTTGTTTTTTCTGGTACTGAAAATAAAACTCCCTAAAATGAATAGCCTTTCACATAGAGGCATGGGAATAATTCATGAACTTGTTTGAATAACTTATCATAAACTGATTTGAATAAACAACAATCATTTCTATATCAATAATAAAACACTTAGTAATATAAGATTAAAATGGGGAAAAGTGTCATTTCGTTATATAACGGTGTGGGTTCCCCAAAAAGCAAACAGAAAGTGTCATTTGTTGCAAGCCTACACAAAAGCTCATCTGGGGCTAGCTCCTCTCCTGGGAGCACAGCAAACACGGGAGGCTAGATTTCAGGGACACAACCCAGCCTAAGACTGAAGTCTCAGTGTGCCGTGTACACATCAGAATCCGAAAATTAGAAGCCAAGTTCAATTGTGCATACTGAGGCAACTGCAAACCTACTGAAAGGCAACACAGAACAAAATTAATTTTGCATAAAGGGACGCCTTTTTTCACTGACTTGGTGCTTCCCTTGGTTTTAGCATCAGGTAATTCAGGTAATCTAGTCCAACTCCCTGCTCCTGGCAGGGAAAACTGGTCAATATACGCTGTTCCTTACGTGCTTCAGTGTCTCTGCTTCAGCCAGGCAGTCTCTGACCGCAACTTGCTGGACTGTTTCGCCGACGGCACCCGCTCGGGGCCCGG